>CM053560.1:24981262-25007783 GCA_028646485.1 Cryptoprocta ferox | reverse complement strand
TTGATTTTGTACCCTGCGACTTTGCTGAATTCATGGATCAGTTCTAGTAGGCGAAATCAGTTCAGATTCGAGCTGAAATCAAGAGTCAGACGCTTAACCCACTAAGCCGTCCAGGTGCCCCTCCTTTTTTTTAATTTTTGTTTTTGTTTTTGTTTGTAGTGAGGAAGCTATTAGAAAATGCCTTTATTTTTCAGGTATTCATAGAATTTTTTTAAATTCCAGTATAATTAATATGTGGTGTTATATTAGTTTCAGGTGTACAGTGTAGCAATTCAACAATTCTATACGTTACTCCGTGGTTATCACAATAATCCTGTACTCTTAATCCCCGTCACCTGTTTCACCCATCCTGCATCCACCTCTCTTCTGGTAACAGTCGGTTTGTTCTCTATATTTAAATAGAGTGTGGTTTTTTCGGTTGTTTTTTTCCTTTCTTTGTTTTGTTTCTTCTACTTATGAGTGAAATCACTTGTCTCTCTGACTTACTTAGCAGTATACCCTCTGGATCCATCTATGTTGTTGCAAATGTGGCAGATGGCAAGATTTCCTTCTTTTTTATGGCTGAGTAATATTCCAGTGTCTGTGTGAGTGTGTGCGTGTGTGTGCGCACGCGCACACACTGCATCTTTATCCATTCATCTGTTGATGGACACCTGGGTCACTACCATATTTTGGCTATTGTAAATAATGCTGCAGTAAACATAGGGGTGCATATATCTTTTCAAATTACTGTTTTTGTCTTCTTTGGGTAAATACCCAGTAGTGGAATTACTAGATCATAGGGTAGTTCTATTTTTATTTTTTGAGGAACCTCCATACAGTTTTCTAGAGTGCAGTTTGCATTCCCACCGGCAGTGCACAGGGGTTCCTTTTTCTCCGCGTCCTCACCAACACTTGTTCCTTGTGTTTGTGATCTTAGCCATTCTGACAGGTGTGAGGTGATAGCTCACTGTAGTTTTGATTTCCGTGTCCCTGATGATAAGTGAGGTTGAGCATCTTTTCATGTGTCAATTGGCCATCTGTAGGTCTTCTCTGGGGAAATGTCTGTTCATGTCTTATGCCCATTTTTTTATTGGATTATTTAGGTTTTTTTCATCTTGAGTTATATAAGTTCTTTATATATTTTGGATATATATAACTCCTTATCACATATATCATATGCAAACATCCTCTCCCTCTCAGTAGGTTGTCTTTTTGTTTTGATTGTTTACTTCGCTGTGCAGAAGCTTTTTATTTTTCTGTAGTCCCAATACTTTATTTTTGCTTTTGTTTCCCTTGCCTGAGGAGACACATCTAGAAAAATGTTGCTACAGCCAATGTCAGAGAAATTACTGCCTGTGCTCCCTTCTAGGATTTTTATGGTTTCAGGTCTCACATTTAGGTCTTTGATCCGTTTTGAATTTATTTTTGTATGTGGTGTAAGAAAGTGGTCCAGTTTCATTCTTTTGCATGTGGCTGTCCGGTTTTCCCAACACCATTGGTTGAAGAGATTAGCTTTTTTCCCCATGGCATATTCTTGCCTCCTTTATCATAAGTTCATTGATTCACCATATAATCCTGGGTTTGTTTCTGCACCCTCTATCCTGTTCTATTGATCTCTGTGTCTATTTTGTGCCAGTACCACACTGTTTGAGTACTGCAGCTTTGTAGTAGATCTTGAAATCTGGGATTGTGATACTTCCAGTTTTGTTCTTCTTTTTCAGGATTGCCTTGGCTACTGGGGTCTTTTGTGGTTCCACACAAATTTTAAGATTATTTGATCTAGTTCTATGAAAATGCTGTTGGTATTTGGATAAGGATTGTAGTAAGTACGTAGATTGCTTGCATAGTATAGACACTTTAACAATATTTGCCCTTCTAGTCCATGAGCGTGGAATGTCTTTCCATTTCCTTGTGTCGTCTCCAGTTTCTTTCATCGGTGTGTTACAGTTTTCAGAGTACAGGTTCTTCACCTCTTCGGTTACACTTATTCCTGTGTATCTTCTTGTTTTGGGTGCAATTACAAATGGGATTGTTTTCTTAATTTCTCATTCCGCTACTTCATTACTAGTGTATAGGAAATACGTGGATTATGGTTAAGATAACATGAATAGAAACAGTTTTAAAGAGAAAAGCACTGAAGAAATGAAATTTAAGTTACCACAAACGTCTGCGGTGTTGTCTCACATGGTCGTCCACATTGTCTAGTTCTCTCTTCCTGTCGTTGCAGTTTGAGGACTCCTATGAGAGAAAGAGCAGCTCTCCATTGAGCACCTGCTCTACCCTGAGTGCTGGGGTTTTTACATGGAGTTTCTTCCCTTAATCATTTCAGCAATCACTTGAGGAATGTTTCTTCCTGCCTCGTTTTTTAGCTGAGCCTTGTATATTCCCTCTGTGGGTGCTGTTTAGAAGATCAAGAGGACACAGTTCCAAGATTGATTTTCTGCCAAAAGTCTAGCTAACACCTTGCTTCAGCAAAGACAAGAGTGACCCGTCTTCTGAGGGATACGTTAGTCAGTTCTGCCCTTGAGCTTTTCTCTTCTGTGTGTGTTTCCTTCCTCAGGGCTTGTTCTTTTATTCACACACCCTCACGACTTCAACTCCTACCTGCACTCTAACGATTTTGACACGTGAGCCCCCGTCGGTGGCACCCAGAAGCCATCACGGTAACAAATCCCAGCTCAGCCACCTAAGAGAAGGGGTACGTCTGCTGACTCATATGACTGGAGAGAACTAGGATGCCTCCAGGACCTAAGTGTGGTCAGGTCTTTCCTTTTCTCCATCCCTCTCTGCCTCCTGTTCTTTCTCCATCTTTCTCCATCTCCTTTCATGTGTCTTCACAACTTCATTAACCTCCCTCTTTCCTTCTTTCTGTGGTTTCTTCCATGTGGCAGATCAGATGGAGGGGAATAGTTCGAGCAGCTCCAGCCTTATTCTTTCCAGCTCAATGACCGCAGACTAAAGAGTATTTCTCTTTCTGTGTTAGTGCGTAGGGATCCCAGAGAAGGGCTGTGATTGGCTTGGCTTGGATGACAGGACCACCTCTAATGGCAGTTGCTATGGCCCCAGGGGTGGGGACTTGGCCAGGTCTGCATCGCCTGCCAACTTTTGTGCTCAAGAGGGTATGAGACTCTCTTAATTATAGAGAACAAACTGACGGTTACCAGAGAGGAGGTGAGTGAAACAGGTAAAGAGGATTTAGGAGTGTCCTTGTCATGATGAGCACTGGATAATGTATGAAATTGTTGAATCGCTGTATTGCACACCTGTAACTAATATAACACTATATGCTAACTATACTGGAATTCAAAACAAAACAAAAAGAGGGTACTGTACTGACATTTACAGTCTGGCCATAATCACCTGACTGGAATAGAGCAGGCAGGGAGCAGTTTTCCAAAGGAGGTGAGAGGAGCCCAAACCTCAAGCAGATGGGAAAGGATATTAGGCAGATAAAAACTATAGATTTCCCCTACTTTTCAACCCTTAGCTTCTTTGCACTATGCAAATCTGGGGTAAAATCAGACAATGTGTGGAATAAATGCTTCATATGATCTGACTAATCCTAGTAGATAGAGCAATATCTACTGTTATTGACTATGTCTTTTAATTGTGGCAAACTACACTTAGCACAGAATTTACCACTTTAACCATTTTTAAGTGTACAGTTCAGTGGACTAAGTACATTTGCATTTTTGTGCAGCCATCACCACCATCCATCTCTGGAACTTTTTTCCAACACTGAACTTTTTTTTTTTTTTTTTTTGCAACACCTAGACTCTACCCATTAAACAATAACTCCCCATTCTCCTCTCGCCCGCCTCATGGCAGCCACTTGTCTCTTTTCTGTCTTAATGAATTTGACTATTTTAGATACCACATGGAAGGGGAATCATACAGTATTTGTCTTCTTGCGACTGGCTTATCTCACTTAGCATAATGTCTTCAGGGTTCAGCCATGTTGTGGCACACGTCCGAATTTCCTTCCTGTAAGGCTGAATAATACTCTATTGTATGTATGTACCCCATTTTATTTATTAATCCACCTGACAATGGATACTTGATTTGCCTCCACCTCCTGACTGTTATGAATAGTGCTGCTGTGAACATGGGTGTACAAATATCTCTTCAGGTCTGCTTTCAGTTCTTCTGGGTGTATCCCCCGAAGTAGAATTGCTGAATTGTATAGTAATCTGTTTCTAATTTTGTGGAGAACTGCCATACTGTTTTCCATAGGAGCCGTACCATTTTACATTCCTACCAGCAGTGCCCAAGAGTTCCATTTCTCCGCATCTTCACTAACACTTCTTTCCTTTTCTTTTCTTTTTTCTCTCCTCTTCCTTTTTTTTTTTTTTCTTTTCCTTCCATAGTAGTCATGCTAATGGGGGAGGTGGTTGCAAGTTCTTTAAAGTAAACCTTGGTGGGGCTCCTGGGTAGTTCAGTCGGTTGAGCAGCTGACTCTTGATTTTGACCCAGGTCATGATCCCAGGGTAGTGGGATCAAGCCCTGCGTCGGGCTCTGTGCTGAGCATGGAGCCTGCTTAAGATTCTCACTCCCTCTGCCTCTCTCTGTCTCTCTCAAATTAAAAAAAAGAAAACCTTGGTAACTGGCCTATTACGAGTACAGTTGATAGAATTAGAGTGCCTGGTGTTGTGGATGAGTAGGACAAATAACACTGTTAGTATTGTAAAAGGCAAATTTGGGGGCACCTGGGGGGCTCACTCAGTTGAGTTTCCGACTCTGGATTTGGCTCAGGTCATGATCTCACAGTTGGTGGGATCGAGCCCCTCGTTGGCTTTGCACTGACAGCATGAAGCCTGCTTGGAATCCTCTCTCCCTCTCTCTCTCTCTCTACCTCTCTTCTGCTTGTGCTCTCTCTTTCTCTCAAAATTAATTTTAAAAACTTAAAAAAAATTTTTTTAAGTCAAATTTGACATGATGGCTGAACATTAAACTGAGAAAAAGTCTTCTCAAAAGCTAGGGAGAAATTTGAGTGGGATGTAGAGTTTACCTATTAAAGCTGTGAGTAGATAAATTCTCTGAGGGAAAGAATGTTAAAAAAAAAAAAAAAAAAAAAAGTGCAAAGAAGAAAGAGCCAGTGGAACCATCCAAGGAGACAGCCTTAAGAGGCACCTGGATATTTCAGAATCTCGGAGACTCACAGAGGAGCGAATCAAGAGGGTGGGAATGATTGATGAGCTCAGATGATACGTTTAAATTGCCTGTGATTAAGACTTTGTTCAATCGAATCATTTCTGTGTGAATATACCCAGTAGAGTCCTTTATACTTTTCAGAATGTTTGCACATAGATTATCTTTTTTTTAATTTTTTTTTTACATTTTTTTTCTTTTTGAGAGACACAGAGAGAGCGTGAACAGGGGAGGGGCAGAGAGAGAAAGAAACGCAGAATCAGAAGCAGGCCCCAGGCTCTGAGCTAGCGGTCTGCACAGAGCCCGACGCGGGGCTCGAACCCACGAACCGTGAGATCGTGACCTAAGCCGAAGTCGGACGCTCAACCGACTGAGCCACCCAGGCGCCCCTGCATATAGATTATCTTATTTGGCCCTTAGCCAAAGCACACAGACTAATACCATTATTACTCTTCACACATTACAAGAAAGAAACAAACTCAGGAAGACTGGCGTTTTCCTCAAGTTACTGCCCGATACCTCTCCTTTCCCCCAAAATGATCGGTTTTGGGGAAGCTGAAAGCGGATGATGCCGCGTCAGAGTGGGCACCAGAGTAGGTTCCCTCAGACCAGTGCCCGGGCAGCTTGTCATCCTGAGTACAGGCGCTCTCACTCAGTACCTGCTGGAGGCCATGTCTACTCACCCCCTCAGCTTCCTGTGAAACACTAAGGAGTTTGCTTCTCTAGACTCTAGAGCAGTGGTTTGTGAACTGTGGGTCATGACCACACAGTAGGTCATCAGATCAATTAGTGGGTCCCAGCCAGGCTTCCCAGAGCCCGTGGTGCATGTCTTCCCAACACTGCTTTCACTCACTTCGTGTTGGTTACTTGAACTTGGCTGTGGTTGAAAGCAGTCAACGCCACAAAGCCGGGGCCTTCATTCTGCCGCGGAGAGCCAGCTGCTAAGCACGCACTAGCTTAGCACTAATCATAGCCATCAGTTCTTCCTCTCCCCCCCACCCCTCCTGCAATGGAACAGGATAGAACAGAAAGGAAAACACCAGGGACATCTATAACAAAAGTAAGAATTGTTTTGTGAGACTTCCGTTTAGGTGAAAAAGATATTTATGTGTGCGTTCACATACGATGTATTTTTCACTAAAAATAAGTTTGAAAGTCATCTGTCTCGAGTCCCTTCCTTTACCTTCCTCAAGTAATTGAGAGTCTGCTGTTGCTGTTCCGTTGATCTTTAGGCAGAGAAATAGTGTCCAGCATCTTTTTTTGAATTAATGCTGTGTCTACTCTAGGCGGGATGAGACGGAATTTGTATCAGGCTAGAAATTATTGTTCTAGAATAGACAAAATGCCTCTGTGTATCAGTTCTTTTGAACTCAATGCTATATAAAAACCTATTTTTAGACCCCACCAAAGACTTTCTACAGTGAGCATGTATTTGTCCTATGCTCAGAAAACAGTAATCATTATTTTTAAATCCCCAAAATTAGAAGGCCAATAAATAGAAAAAAAAAATCAGATTTAGGCACATAGCCTTGTGTTACTCTGCCATTCTTCATTATTAGAACTTCCTAAGAAGGAATTAAATCTTTTTAAGAAAGTAAATGTACTTTTTGTGAAGTGTATCATTTTCCTTTTAATGATTTAGTGATTTTTTTTTATAAATCCAGATTTCATATATATTATGATATACACATACATTTACATTGTATATAAACATTTTATATATATCCCAGATATGCTTAAGTGGATTATGCTTCAAAACTAGTTAGATGTTGGGGCGCCTGGGTGGCTCAGTCGGTTAAACGTCCGGTTTTGGGTCAGGTCATGAGCTCGTGGTTCGTGAGTTCAAGCCTGCATTGAGCTCTGTGCTGACAGCTCAGAGCCTGGAGCCTGCTTCGGATTCTGTGTCTCCCTCCCTGTCTGCCCCAACCCGACTCACATACGCTGTCTTTCTTAAAAATAGACATTAAAAACACAAAATAAAAATGCTAGATAAATGTATGTAAATCATGGAATTAAATCTCAAGAACTTTGATTTAGATCAGCCTTGCAATTTTGAAATTTTCATAAAAGGGAAATTATTAAGTATTCTTATGCAAAAAAAAGACTGCAAACACAAGAAATGGTATGCCCTTGACTATCTGCGTGGACTTACAAAAAAACATTTTTCACTGAGTCACATTTGGAAGTCATTCATATAGGTTTCTATCTTTCTATTCCATGATGTCACTTTACCATGCCCATTTTACTGCTTTGTTATAATAAGAAAATGAACCAGAAGAAGGGGAACATGGTTTAAAGGTTCATAAGAGTTAAATACACTTTCAGAAATGAGTTATGGAACATTTTTCTTGGAAGAACTCAGCTTATGGCATATATGGCTTCAGTTCTATGCTTATTTGCAAGTAGAAAGTAAATCTCCCCCATAGATGGGCACTTGACCCAGGGCGCATTTGGCATCTAGGAGTTACACTGAGTGCCCTGTTGTTCACTAGAAATGGAGAAGGTTTCTGGGAGGGCGCGGGCACTCGGGTGCCCCTGTGCTCAGCCAGCTCGCTCCCCTCTCCCAGGGGGCTGCCTTTTCTCCGAACAAAGCCCGTGCAGCTGTGCCCTGCGCCTCCGTGTCACCAGGCCGGGTTTCACGAACTGGATCTGATGCTCTTGTGCCTGTGGCGCTCATTCCTACACGCTGGAGCTGTGCCCAGGAAGGTGAGGGGCCAGCAGGTTGACTCTCACTCCACAGCTGTCCCTGTCTCCTCCTGTCACTCAGGATATAAATAAATGGATTCATTCACTCTCTTATCAAGCCAGCATGTTGCCAGAAGGTACTATCAGAGCCACGCAGATCAGTTGGAAAGGGCCTTAGGGGCAGATCTAAGAGGCACAATTTACAGAAGCCTGTGCACTTAGGTAATTTTAAAAATTAAGTTTTTAATTTTACTTCTCCTGTTCACTTCAGACCTTGGAAGGAGAAAAATAGCTCGAGTTACATGTTCATGTTGTTTGAGGTCTGGGCCTTCTTCAGTGGGGTGGAAATCATGGTGCATTCTTTGTTTTTTCTGAACTAGAAAAGCCTCGAGTCTGATGATCTCATTGAAAATTGACTTCCCTTTCTTTAAAACAGCTGATGTGGGGGTGGTAGGAGCACTGATGTGGAGCATGGATTGCTGCTTATCACACAAGGCTGTGGTATTTCAGAGGCCAAGTTTGCATTGTTAGTTGGAAGTCGCTGCTGTCGATCATTTCCCACAGCCATCACTCCAGTATTTCCCACGCAGCCGCCATGTAAATATGTATGTGGCAAAATGCTGGGCACTCAGGTCATGTGAAGGTTTGTAAGACGTGGTCTCTGCACTTTAAAGAGTGTAAAGAGTGCATCACAGGAAATGAGCAACACATGCCAGACAAAGACCCACCCCCACCCCACCCCTGCCCTCAACAATGGTGTAAGAAGCAGTGATTTGGGTGGTTTGGGAAAGTCTGTCCACCATTCCTCTCAGGGAACTTACTCCTCAAAGTGAGCATGGGCATGATCGGTGCCAGGTGCTCCTTCTCATGCACTTCACCTTGGCAGATGTGGATCACGGTGCTGAACATAATTTCATCTGCTATTACAGTAGCTCGAGCCAGTTACTTAATATGATGCTAATGGGAGAACAGGAGACTGGAGGACAAACTGGGTTTGTTGGACTCTAATAGTTGCCAGACCAGTACCATGTATTTGACAGGTGCTTCAAGACTTCCAAGGGTAGTTCTGCTAATATTTTATGTTTATTAGCTTGTTGACTTTAAAACTAACCTAATAACATTGATGTAACTTCATTTATTTGATAAATGCCAAGTGAGGGTATAAATAGTGTGATCCACAGCCATTTCTCTCTCTCTCTCTCTCTCTCTCTCTCTCTCTCTCTATCTGTCTCTCTCTCTCTCTCTCTCTCACACACACACACACACACACACACACACACGAAAAAACTTCCAGGTCAGGACATCAAAGCAAAAAAGAAGATGGGCAACTTCAGTGACTGGTTTTTCAGAGTTCTTCCAGAAGAGAGCCAGGCTGTGATCATGGCCACAAACGACGTGAGTGGGGGAAATGCAGTAACACTGTTGTCCTGTGTATCGTCCCTGCCCTTATAACCCCAGCACTGAGTCAGCAGGCGGGGGTGGAGATCCCAGCAGCTCTGGACCAGAATCATGGCAGGTGTCAGGGACAACAGGTGGAGAGTCTAACTGGAGACGCTTCACCTAAAGATGGAACCCCAAAGGGCTGTATTCTCCATGTAAATGTCAACCAGAAATAAACCCTCCCTTCCCACTTTACCTTTACCCCCTTGGGCACTGAAAGAAAACTGCCTGTCTTGGACCTTGGTCCTGAGTGAGATGGAGTAAGGGACTCTCCCCTGATCATTTATAACCACAAACCGGCCCTCATGGAAGCTTGGACACGAATTCATATTCCCCAGGTACCCTGAAAAACTTCAAACTGAGAATTTAATCTAAGGTGGTCCTAAGCTAATAGTAGCCCCAGGTACCTAATGTAATCAAATGCATAGTTTTTTCTGGAGAGATCTTCCTTCAACTCAAATCTCAAATAAATTCTTTTTTTTTAATTTTTTAATGTTTATTTGAGAGAGAGCACGCGCGCAAGAGTGGGGGAGGGGTAGAGAGAGAGGGAGACACAGAATCCGAAGCAGGCTCCAGGCTCTGAGCTGTCAGCACAGAACCCAACGCAGGTCTCAACTCACCAGCTGTGAGATCACGACCTGAGCCGAAGTCAGAAGCTCAATCAACTGAGCCGCCCAGGCACCCCTCAATAAATATTTGCAAGTAAAGGCCAAAGAACTGTGAGATCACAGTTTAAAATCACAAAACAAATGAGGAAACATGGCACCATAAGCAAAAGTCAGCAAAAATAACAGATAACACTATCAGACCTACAAAGACTAAGATACTGAAATTACCAGACATACAATAAAAATAAATTTTCTCATGTGTTTAGAGAAATTAAAGAAAGGAGTAAAAAGTATGAGTAAAATCAAAAGATGAAAATTATAACTAAACAGATTTAGAAAAAGAACTTTTAGAATTACAAAGATACAGTAATTAAAGTTTTCAAATCAATGGCTGGGCTTAACTGCAGGTTAGATCCAGCTGAAAGGATATTTAGTGAACTCAAAGATTTATTTAAAGAAATTAAGTGAACTGCAGGACAGAATGATGAAAAATCACGTGAGACGGCCTGATAGATTTCTAGATAATTGGAGTTCTAGAAAGAAAAAAATGGGACAGGGACAATATTTGATAGGATAACGGCTAAAAATATTCCAAAACTGGAGCCAAAATATCTCAGATGGGAGAGCATTAGACTGAAGATCTAAGGGTCCCTGGTTCAATCCAGGTTTCAGCAAAGAGGAAGTGTCCTCTGAGAGCCTGTAATAATTAAAAATATTCCAAAACTAATGTAAAGGTATACCAGTTGCAGTGAATCACAAGAGACCCACAACTCAACACACCATACTGAAACTTTGGGATACTAAAGACAAAGAAAAGATGTTCAAAGCACCTGCAGACGAAGGAGGACTTTCCAGAGAAATGCCGGGTTGACAGCGTACTTCCCAACAGCAAGAGTGAAAGCCAGACTACAGTGTGACGTTGCCATTGATGAGAGAAAAATAAGTACCCAATCAGAAATGTATTGTAAGCAAAAGTATCTTTCAAAGACGAGGATGAAATCAAGACATTTTCCAACATGTAAAACCCAGAAGAATTCACAAAAGGAAAGCAAAGATTCTAAAGAATGGATATTTCATGAACGAAGGAAAATTTAAAAAAAGAGAAATAGACAAACCAAGAAATAGACTCAACTATGGAGAACAAACCGATGGTTACTAGAGAGGAGGTGGATGGAGGGATGGCCGCCAAGATAGGTGATGGGGATTAAATAAGACACTTATCATGATGAAAAAAATAAAAGTGAGAGCAAGGGGATGGCTAAGCACTTACTTTAAAAAAAAAAAAAGCATTAAAATGTCACAGATTGTGGTTAAGCAGCCAAGAAAAGTGTGAACGAAATACAGAATCCAATCGTTCAGTAAAGAAATTAGTTGAACTCAGTGTGGATGGAGAATAATGTCCATTACAGTCATGTATTTAAACTTGAATTGTGAGACGTTGGATACTTGAGAGCTCCGACAGAGGTACTAAGTATAGAAAGGACCCTGTGTATCCACCAGAGCGCTGCATGGCGACCAGAATCAGTTGCTTAAAGGTTAAAATAATCTTAGACCATCTGAGGTAGTAATTCTGTTTTCTTAAGTGTGCAAGGTAAAGATTTGAGTAGAGGACAGGTAAACTAAATACTGATTTTAGATAAATTCAGAATAATCTATTGTGAAATTTCTTGTTTAGAGAAGCTAACATTTTAATCTTGAAACTTCCTTTTGAAATATGTCATTGATATTAATTTGTGATGTCAAGAAAAGATAAAATCTCACTAAATGTATATGTTATTGAATGTATAAAATAAATTATTTTATTTACATTTAAAAAAATAAAATAAAGAATGGATATTTCAAACAGAGGAAGGTAATGCCAGAAAAAGGTCCGAGATGCAAAGAGGAACTACGAGCAAAGAATGTATACAAATATGGGCAAATATAATAATAAAATAATAATGTTCTTGAGAGGTTAAAAAGGAGGGGGATGAAAATATTCAACACCAGTATCTTGTTAATCGAAGCAGGCAATATGATGAGAGTTAAAGTAGTCTAACCTGATCTTGTACAGTGAAAAGCTAAAGATCACAATTAACTTCAGCTTTACATAATCAATATATCCAAATGCAAAAATACATAGAGTAACGACTAAAAGAATAGAGATTATAAAACTTCAAGGAGGAAAAGAAAACAAAGAAGAGTAGGGACAAATAGGAAGCACAACTTAAGACAGATTTCAAAATAACAAAGATATTTGTAATTACAAAAATGTGAGCAGACTAATGTCCCAGTGAAAGTGGAAGATTGATTCATTCACCAGTATTTACTGAGTATCTACTATATGCTAGACACTACTAGGTACATAGCACAGAGCGATGAACAAAGCCCAAAATCCTTAATTGGAGAGAGAGAGACAACAAACCAAATAAGTAACCCAAATAGTGCATTAAACAGTGGTGAGGGTTCTAGAGGGGGGGAAACCATGAAAGATAGAGAATGGGGAAAGTGACTAGTCTAAATCTGTCAGTCAGGAAGAGTAGCATGTGAGTAAAGCCCTGAAGGAAGTGAGGGAATGAGCTGGTGGATATGTAGGGAAGGGAATTCCAGGCAGAGGGAACAGCATAACCATGTGCCTTGAAGAGGGATCACAGCTGCTGTGTTTGGGAAGTACAAGCAGGCCAGGGGGCTGCGGTGTAGGGGGCGAGCAGAGTGGGTATAGATGAGACTGGAGAGGTGATGAGGGCCAGACCACGAAGGACCCAGCGGGCCAACGAGAGGACTTGCACCTTCCTTCTGAGTGAAGTGGGAGTCGGGGTTCTGGCCAGAGTCGTGCGTGAGCTGATTTGGGGTTTAACAACATCTCTGTGGCTACTGCGTCAAGCGGGGGCAAAGTCGTAGCAGTAGAGGGATGCGGGAAATGGGCAACCTGAGACGGATATATTGTTAGCCTAGATTTCCAAAACTCCACTTTTAGGCTGCTTGAAAGAGACCCATCTAAAACATAAGTCTGTAAAAAGAATCAAAGAAAAAGTTTGGCAAAAGGTATGCCAGGGAATACAACTATATTCATCAGAAAAATAGATTTTAAGACCAGAAAAAGGTATCAAGAAATAAAGAGGGTCAGGACACTATGGCTAAAAGTTCTAAAGATTCACCAGCAAGTATTTAACCTTTTTTTGTTGATTTAGTTTCACTAGCTTATTTACTGATGTTTTTAATTAAATAAAATGCATATCTGTAAAAACCATATTGAACAAAAAATTAACAGAGCCACAAAGAGAAATAGACAAACCCACACTCATATTGGAATGATTTAATATAACTCCGTAATTGGTAAATCAAGCAGTCAAACAATCAGTTATATTGTAGGAAATTTGAACCACACAATTAATAGGCCTGATCTAATAGATCTGTATAGAACACCACGCTAAATAAATGCATCCTACACACTCTTTGCAAGCATCCATAGACTATATGTACCAGGCCTTGAATCACATTTCGAAGGCCATCTTTCCTGGTCACAATGCAGGAACAAAAAGATCACTGGAAAATCCTCACGTGTTGGGAAACTAAGAATTAACTCACCCAAAAAAATCATAATATAATTAGAAAATACTGTTCACCAAAACCCCGAGGAATGTAGCTAAAGCAATATTCAAGGAAAACTTATATTGACAAGTAGGGAGAGGGAAGAGGCTCAAAGTTAATGTGCTAAGAATCTGGCCTAAGAAGTTAACAAAAAAAGTCCAAAGAAAGTAAAAAGTAAAGAAAAAGAAATAATAATAAAGATCAAAGAAGAAAATGATGAAATAGAAAATGCGGGGCGCCTGGATGGCTCAGTTGGTTGAGCGTCCAACTTCGGCTCAGGTCATGATCTTGTGGTTCACGAGTTCGAGCGCCGCGTTGGTCTCCCTCTCTGCTCCTCCCCCGCTCATGCTCTGTCTCTCTCTGCCTCTCAAAAATAAAAAAATTAAAAAAAAAAGAAAATGAGCACCGTTGAGAGGAACAAATGGGAACATTATTATATATGCCTCAGAGATTAAACAGATGGAAGACATTATGAATAACTGTACTGATACCTTTTTAAAACTTTGGTGAGATGGATGCACATTTAGTATTTAACTTAGAAAAATTTACTCAAAATTTTACTCAAAAATTTACTCAGAAAGAAATATGAAACCTTAATATTCTTTAATTACTAGGAAATTGGACCAAGAACAAAAATGTTTCCACAAATACAACAGCAGGCTTTTATGGTTTTACTGGACATCCAAGGATCAGATACACCAATCTTCTACAAACTATTCCAGAATAGAGGGAAAGAGGGAACACTTCGAAGCAATTATTATCTTAATAGCAACAACTAACAAGGACAGCCCTCCCACAAAAGTTCTAAAATTACAAAATCTTCTTCCTTGTGGATATAAATGTGAAAAAAAAAAAAAAACTCTGAATAAAACATTAGCAAACTGAGTCCAGCAATGTTTAAAAAAAAAATCGTGATCAAGTTAGGTTTATTCCAGAGATTCAAGCATTATTCAACATTTAAAAATTGACTAATGTAGTTACTACAGTAACAGATTAAAGGGAAAAGAAACATATGCTCCTCTCAATGGATACAGAATAAGCAGTTGATAAAATTCAGTGTACTCATGACCTTAAAAAAAAAAATTTCCAGATCACTAAGAATAGAAGGGAGCCTAATTATAAAGTATCTCTACAAAAAGACACCAATAGCCATTCATAGACTATTCATTGGAAAACTTTTAAAGAATTCCCTTTAAGATGAGAAGCAAGACAAGGGAGCCCATCCCTTCTCCTGAGTGTTGTACTGGGCATCCTAGTTAGGTGAGTAAAACAAGGAAAGGAAATGACAGGGGAATCAGAGAAGAAGATGCAAATCTGTCCGTATTCTCAGATAATATATTTGTCTCATCAGAAACCCAAAAAGAGTATTCAGATAAATTATTACCTTTATAAGAGAGTTTAATGACATTTCTACACATCAGCAACAGAGCGTGTGATTGTAGGAAAAGATACCCTTTGTATCAAAAGTGTAATCGCCAAAACGTATAATGTACCTAGGGAAAAATCTTAACAAAAAATATGACACCTATTATTTTAAAAATTATAAAAACATAGTGAAAATCACTTTAAAAACCAAATTAATGGAGAGATGTACATGTTCATAGATTAAAAGTCAGTTTGGTAACCAAAGATGTCAGTTCTTCCTAAAATTGATCTATAGATTTAAGAAGGTATTGGTTGTTTTTTTTTACTTTGACAAGCTGATTTTTTTTTATATTTTTAAGGTTTATTCATTTTTCAGAGGCAGAGAGAGATGGAGCATGAGGGGGGAGGGGCAGAGAGTGAGGGAGACACAGAATCCAAAGCGGGATCCAGGCTCTGAGGTGTCAGCACAGGGCCCGACGCAGGGCCCGAGCTCACAGACCTTGAGATCGTGACCTGAGCTGAAGTCGGACACTCAACCGACTGAGCCACCCAGGTGCCTCTGATTTTAAACTTTACATGGAAGGGAAAAGGGCCAAGAATAACCCCCTTGTACTACTAAAGAATGAGAGTGAGGGGCACCTGGGTGGCTCAGTCAGTTGAGCATCTGACTCTTGATTTTGGCTCAGGTCATGATCTCACAGTTTGTGGTATTGAGCCCCACGCCGGATTTTGCATTGACAGCACGGAGTCTGCTTGGAATTCTCTCTCTCCGTCTCTCTCTCTCTGCCCCTCCCCTGGCTTGTGCACACATATTCTCTCTCTCTCTCTCTCTCTCTCTCTCAAAACATAAACACTAAAAAAAAAAAAAAAGAATGAGAGTGAGAGCTAGAGGCCCATGTGTGACTTTGTCTTACCCGATACAAGAATTATTATCAAACTAATGTAATTAAGAGAGCATGGTGTAGGGGCACCTGGCTGGCTCAGTCAGTGGAACGGGTGACTCGATCTAGGGTCTGAGAGTTCAAGACTCATGTTGACAGAAATTACATTGAAAAAAAATTTTTTTATCACAAAAGAGAGCATGGTGTTGGCACAGAATAGAGAAATCTGAAACTGGTCTATGTGAAAACAGTTTATAACAAAGAGGTGTTGCCATTAAAGAAGGTAAGGATGGACTTTTCCATCAATATTGCTAGAATAGTTATTGTGTGGGGAAAAGGAAATTAGACCTGTGCTTCACACTGTAGATGATTTTAGGTTGGATTAAAGACTTGAAAGGCAGGGGCACCTAGGTGGCTCAGTTGGTTGAGCGTCCAACTTTGGCTCAGGTCGTGATCTCGCGGTTCATGGGTTCAAGCCCCGCATTGGGCTCTGCACTGACAATGCAGAGCCTGCTTGGGATTCTCTCTCCCTCTCTCTCTGCCCCTTCCCCACTTGCACTCTATCTCAAAATAAATAAATAGAAATGTTTTTTAAAATGACAGGCAAAAAAAAGTGTCCCATCTTATAAAAGGCATCATAGGAGGATAATCCTTATCCTTTAAGGGAAGGATTTCTTACATTAGACCCAAAAAGTGTGGACTGTGAAGGTAAAGATTGATAAATTTGACTTTGTTCAAATTAAGAACTTCTAAAGCACCGTAAAGATGTTGTGGGGTTTTTTTAAATTTTGTATTCCTTTCTTTTTTTAAGCCCTTAACATAGCATTAGAGATACATTGTGAAGTTTTTATAGGTGAAATGATGTGTTATCTTGGGTTTGCTTTGAAGTACTCTGGGGGGGAAAAGCCAGGTGAAAGAGAGAGAAAAAGAATGATAGAATGTTGATAATTATCAAAGTGAGATGATGGGAACATGGAACGTGGAGGTGTCTTACACTATGCAATTTTGTGTGTATATTTGACATTTTTTTATTTAAAAAATTAGTTTTTAAGAAACTAACCATATTGGGATGGCTTGGTGGCTCAGTCGACTGGTAAAGCGTCCAACTTCGGCTCAGGTCATGATCTCACATCTCGTGAGTTCAAGCCTTGCATCAGGCTCTGTGCTGACAGTGCAGAGCCTGCTTGGGATTTTCTCTCTCCTTCTCTTTCTGCCCTTCCCACACTTACTCTCTCGCTTTCTCTCAAAATAAATTAATAAACTTAAAAAAAAAAAGGGAAGAGAGTAGTGCTACATGCTACAACATGATCCTTGAAAACATCACACTAAGTGAAAGAAGCCAGACACAAAGGACCACATACTGTGTGATTCCACGCATATGAAATGTTGAGAAGAGGTAGATCTATAGAGACCGGAAAGATTAGTGGTTGCCTGGGGCTGGAGGATGAGATGTGTGAGGGTGATGGCTAAGAGGTTCGTCTTCTTTCAGTGAAAATGTTCTAGAACTGATGGTGGTGGGAGATGCACAACTCTGAATGTACTGAAGCCACCAGATTATACACATTAAATGGGCAAATTGTGTGGTATGTGGCTTATAGCTCAATGAAGCTGTTTTTTTTTTAATCGAAAAACAGTAAACTCAGTAAGAAAATAAGCAAAAGCCATGTACCAGGCATTTCACAGAAGAAAAACATGTATGCACAATAGATACTTGAAAAGAGGCTCAACTTCATCCCTTTTTTTTTTTTTTTACGTTTATTTATTTTGAGAGAAAGAGAACGTGTGTCAGGTAGGGGCAGAGCGAGTGAGAATCCCAAGCAGGCTCTGCACTATCAGTGAGAGTCTCAGATGAGGGTCTCAGTCTCACAAATCTGGAGAGATCTTGACCTGAGCAGACAGTCAGAGGCTTAATCTGAGTGAGCCCCCCAGGCGTCCGTCAAGCTCATTGCTAGTTGGGGAAAATGCTAATTAAAACCACATTAGGACACTTGACGGGCAAATATTCGTATACTCACTTGACCGGCAAATGTTTTAAACTTAGGCAGTGCCCCTTCTCCACGTGTAGGGGAGGCAGGGAAGCAGGGGGAGCCCATCCACTGCTCTGGGGGGGTTGGGAGGGAGCTGGTGCAACCACTTTGGAATGTAATACGGCATTATTTTTAGAGAGTTGAAAATACAAGTGTCGATGACCCAGCGGTTACGCTCCTAAGTATATAACTGAAGAAACTCTCCCACTTGTGTGCTGAGATCACATATAATAATAGTTACAGTGGCCCCGTAACATTGAAAACCACACAAACCGAAACAACATATATTTAGGGATATGAGTATATGTGGTAAATAAACCTGTTTTTAAAAAACAAACAGGGGAAGGATAAACATACAATTGAGGATAGTGGGAATGGGAGGGCCTCACAGGGGACTCGGGATAATGGTAATGTCTTTTGTCTCAACCCAGGTGGTGGGACGTAGATGTATATTGTGGGGACGGGGACGGGGGTACAAGGCAAGGTGTATTCTGACAACCTGATACTCAACAAAGATTGTTGTTGAGGCATACATAGAACAGTTTTTCTACGCAGTTCAATACTGAATGCTAATAGTGCTGGCCCTGCGTTTCTAGAAAGGGTTAACGTATTTAGCATCTTCTGTTTAAGAAGCAAAAGGGATAAAATGTTCTTATGGGGGAGGCGGGGAGAAGAAACTAAGAAGTACACAAAACAGCAGAACAGGAGTGCATTAGAAAGGTTTCCAACAAAAGTGGTTAAAATGAGAAGTCTTCAAGTTCAAGGTGAGCTCCATTTATTTGGCCACAACCTCTTTAGTCTTCAGGAACGCTGACTAAACCAGACGTTGCTGTAAGAAAGTAAAACCCCACGTCCTCACTGAGGTCACGTAGCGGTTGGTTCTCTTTTTCAGATCCTGCTCACACTAAAAGATGAGCCACGACCACCCGGAGGAAGAAACTGCCATCCCGCTACTGCCTGGGGTGTGATGGAGGCACTGCAGGGGGTCCGTGGTATTTTTTTTTTTTTTGGTTGCCTCAGTCCCCAGAGCCTTCAAGCAGCAGTGGCAGTAGATTGTTGCCATTCAGCCACTCCAGACTTTTACTGAGACAACAGGAAAACACATCGGCTGCGTTTTGATTGAACGTGGCAGTGGGGACATTCAACTGATTACGTTATGTGCCCCGTCAGAGCACACATGTATCTTTTACCCCTTTCACCTCCTCCCCCAACCTGCTTAGGTCTTCTCTGTCCCTCTCCTGCTACCACACAGAGATGATATAAAAGAGGCTCTTTGGCTATTTGCATTTTGCTTCCTCTTCTTTTCCAGATTGCAGTATTACGCTTTACTTCCTACAAGCCTAAAACCCCAACAACAGTATCTACCAAAGTTGTCCTTCCCTTTTTGAGGGTTTGGGGGAAGGGGGAAGCATACATCACAAGTTTCCCAGAGAGTGGAGAAAAGCCGGTGTGCTGCTGACCACATGAGCCATGGTAAGGGCACCCTTTGGAATTACTGATTTCTAAAATTAATAAAGTAATTCTATTTTTATTTTCTTTTTTTCCATTTACTAATTCCCCCCCGCCCCCCAACAATCAGTATTCACACACAAGCCTGAAATGGGACCAACATCTTGTTTTATTTCATTGCTGGGCAGTGTTTTAAACTTTGTTTTAGAAATGTGAACTTGGAAAGAGAGGTTTTATCATTCCCTTTGGTTTCAGCAGATGGCAGGTCCAGGCCGCTCCCCACGGGCAGGTCCTGTACCTGGGAAGCTCGTATGTGCAAAGGTCTCCATTGTCAGCCCGCAGCAGGCAGGTCCTCTAGTGGCCCATGACCCTGCATTCATCAGAATGAGGCAGCACAGCCCCCGATGGCTTTCCACTTGACCTCTACTCCCTTGCCCCCTCACCTTTCCCCGGTCCCCTCTCTGGCTTCTGTTGAAGAAGAGGTTGAAAGGTGGGCTGCAGAGTGCACCAAAGGACTGACTGAGCTGCCCTGGCGCGTTACTAGGGGAGGCTCCAGAGTCTGGGGTTTCTACAATGGGGTGCCCTAGACTCAGCACTGAAACCCCAAAGGAAGAATGACACCCAACAAGGCAGAGAGAAAAGGGACTTTATTGACTTCTTAGTGAATGAAAACAGGTTTGAGCACATGGAGGCATTTTGTTTGCATGTGAGGGATGAAGACCATCACTTGCGGGAGAAGAGAGAATGTATTCGTGGGATTTCTGGTTAGTAGTTTGCTTAATGGACCATCTTAACCGTTTGCTAATTTGGTTGTGAATTGGCTAACAGGAGACAAATCAGAATTCCTTCATGATTCCCTAAGTGACGTGTAGAACCGGGAAATAAGATGTCTGGGGAGACTCAGCATATGGATCTTGTGGGAAAGGATAAGAGGGTATGAGCCCCGTTAAAAAAAAATCTTTGAGACCTACTAGACCGCTTGGAATTGCCCTTGGTAACCATCAGAATTGAGTCCTCAAGCTGATTTCTTACTGCACTCACCATGCGCTTATCAGGTGTAAGACCAGACTCCAGATCTCTCCTTCATTTAACCGAGTACTTTCACATCATTTTTCCTCTACTGGACTTCTCTTGGTAAGTCCAAGTCTTGATAATACACAAGACAGATCATACGCTCCCCCCCGCCCCCACCAACCACGATGTCATTTCCAGTGTCCCTCCCTCCCCTCCCCCAAAACAAGCATGTATTTTTTTTAAGACAGACCATGGTTTAAGTTTCTGTAGTGCCTGTAAGTGGCAGGTGGAGTGGAGAGGCTGGGCCTCAGACCCCCGTCCATATTTGTATCTGCTGGTAAAGATAAGAATAGAGCTCTAATATAAAAAGAACCTTTGGAATCACAGTGTGTTCTGTTTTCTTTGGGACACTTCAGGAAACATATCTCATTGCCTCGGTTCGTTAGGATGAGCCACAGGCCAACATTTTAGTGATGTCCAGTGAGGCTGGATAAGAAGGAAGTTTTATTCTAGGGTCAGAAAGATTATTCCTCTCTTCCTTACTTAAGCCTCAAGTAAGGACCAGTGATGTCCGATATAGTACACTGCTGCTCAAAATGGAGCTTTTAGGCAGCCTGGACCCTCCCCCAGGCCTAAAGACCCCTCTCGAGCTGCAGCCTGAAATTGTACATTTTTAGTAAATACTCGGGTGCTTCTCCTGCCCACCAAAACTGGAGGACAGCTGCCACAAGTGAGTAGACTCTGAAGCTTGGGATAGCAATGGCCATGGCCACAGGGCTGGGCCCTCTCTAGGCCTGCTGGCTTCTTTGGGTAGGATGGACCACAATCCCAGCAGCCATGATTTCAGGGCAGGGACACAGACCCCTGAAGACAGTGGGATCAAGGCCACATGGGATGAAGCCTTAGACAGAGAAGCTCTTAGGATTGGTTGGGCAGGGACAAAGCGGGAAGGAAAGTCCTAGTGACCAAAGTCAGGAGTTCAATTTGGGAGAACTCCAGAAGGAGCAAGGTACATCTACACACACACACACACACACACACACACACACACACACCACACAGACCCTTCAACCTGCAAATTTTAGCTTCTCCCCAATGGTATAGTGATTTCAATAGAGGAACATGTTTTGGGGGAGCTGCTAGATGGTTCCTCACTCATTGCAGATGGTTGCTTCGGGTGGACATTAACGCCCCAGTGGAATTCTGCATTGTTCTGGGATCTGGGACCTCAAAACAGAACTGTGGGAGTATTCTTTGCCCGCCCTCTCCCATCCCTAAACCACTGACAAGAGGCCCTCTGTCTGTAAAGGGTTTCCTGGCAAGCTTAACCTGATATCAGAAGTAGCCTCATCCTCTTAGGCCATTTGCCACAGACAGTTTCTCTAATTCCCCACTGATGTGGCGGGTGAGATTAGATTTTCAAAAATGACAGTGTTCGTCATTAATAGTGAATGTGCAGACCAACACATTTCCACGTACAAGGGCTCACCCCAAGTGATTTTCGCCCACACTTACACTTTCTGCCGATCTGAGCCACCTTCACTGCCTCTGTGTGTCTGAGAACAAAATACTCCCCGAGAAGGAAAGGAACACCAACAACAGTTGAGTCTTCTCCCTCTGATGGCAGAAGGCAGGGCAGCAGACCACTGTCCAGGGGATTTACACTAAGCAGTGTGCTCGAGATTCCCTGCCCCAGGCTCCCGTTCCCTCTGGTTAGTAGATATGAACAGGGGATTAAGAAAAGAGTGATCAAGGATATTCATCCAGTCAGACTTACACCTTAGAAAAAAGGCTTTTACTGTTCTAGAAACAATCTTCCAGAAGATGGAAATGATCCAAGATTCCCCAAAAATATTTATTTATACAAAGATTTTGAGAGTAATATTTGTATTTGTCTTTATACCTCAGTCTGTGTGTCTGGGGCCAAGTCGTTGTGTGGCACACATGCCACTTCCCCATGTGCCTCACCCATTCTAGCACCTGCTTCCAGGAACACCAGATGGACACAGGGTCTTGGGGGGGGAGGGTAGGGGGGAACCCATAATGCCCCTGGACTGCACAGACCGAAAATCCAGATACGTGCACCCTGACCTGGAAGGTGTCTAGCCAGATGTCCAAGGGGAAATAGGGTCGAGGAAGAAGGCGGGAGGAGGGGCCCAGAGGGCGGGCAGGAGAGCGTCCGTTCCCACCCTCCGCTTCTGAGTTCAGCGTGTCCATATGGCCCAATCCAGTTGACGGCCCGGGAACGACATTACCTGGATTTTTCTCCCTGTAATGACCCTCGGTGCTGACTGATGTTGGGAGGACCATTTGCAAAAAGCAGATTCACCCTTAATCCCAGGGACTCTTGAGCTACAAATCTGGGACCCTGTCTAGGTAACCTGCCTAAAGGAAAATGCTTGCCTTGTATAATGCAATCCAGGTTCCCTAGAGCAGGTGTGGGGCAGCGGTGAGCAAATCTGACCTCAGAGGTGTCTTCCAGCCTGGCCCTGTCCCGGCCATTTCTCTGCCCTTCCTCCTCCCTAGGGTTTCCCAGATCCATTGCCACACCACGTGTCAGGTGCCAACTCGCCATCCCTCTTCCTCCATCCCCACCACTTCTGTCTAGGTCACAGAAGATCTGTGTATTCTGAAGAGTTGGGCCTTCCCCTAACCAAACCCACACTTTCTTTTACCACAGTGATTCTCAGAGCCAGCAAGAAGGAGAAATGTCCCAAAAGGGAACTTCCGTCTCAGCCATTTGCCTGGAGCTGAAGGTTGTGGGCTCCAGGCCTCTAGGTGAGGTGTGTTGCTTTTGTGTTTCCCGAGGAGCAGGCAGTCAGGCAGTGACAGTTCTCTTTCCTCTCTCTCTGTCGCAGGCGGGCTCTCAGCTACACTTACAGGACTTGACCACCATGTTAGAGAGCTGTTCCACCTTGGGGGTCCTCCCGACATAGTACAGGATGGTCAGGGGCTCCAAGTCCTGGGGCACACAGCAAGGTGAGGCCGAGGCTTCAGGATTCAGGGTGTTATACAGTCCCAGCACCTGGGGAGGACACGTCATTTAGAGGTTGGCAAGCCAAGCCCCGGGCCTAGAGCCCCCTGCAAGTTCTGGGGGGCTTCTCCAGAGAGAGACTAAGCTATAGACTGGCCAGCGATGCTATTTCAGTTTGGGGGAACATCTGTACTTGTTTGAGCCTGATCAGTTTAAGCTTGTAACAATTACCGAGCCACTTTAAAGGGATAATGAGATTTTCCTTGCTGTTAAGAAACCCTCCCTATATGGGTTTTCCTAGCTGCAACTGGTCACTTTGGTGAGAAGTGATCTCATGAATCGCTGCTTTGGGCCATTTAGTAAGCGCCAGAGTGTGGGACCCCAGACCGGATGCAGTAATCATGAGCTATCAGGAAACATGTTCCACAAATTATTGCCCTATCTTTGATTCCCCTTGAGGGAAAGAAAGGCCAGCTAGTTTCTCCCTTTCTCTTCCCATTGTTCCATATTAGCTTCTTTTGTGTGCTTTGCATTATCTTTCAAAATAACTTTTCTACATCCAAGAGGCTGGAATTATCAGAGTGCTTGAACGGATGGTAGAAGCCTCTCTTCCCCAACACTCCTTGCTAGCTGTGTACACACATCTCTGACATACAGGGTAGGGTGTGACTGTTAATTTCCAGAATGGTACAAGAGCTTTAGAACAAATTTTTAAAAGTCTGGTTGAAACCATGGAAGAAATTTTAAAGGGCAGAATGTGACAGAGACGGGCCAGGGTGCTAAGGTTAGAACCTTCAGCAAAGGGATTTTACTCGCCCCCAGATCATCATTCGCTCATTCAACATTCAGTCCTGCACGCATTCAGTTGAACAAGTGGCCGGGTCGGCTCCACCCCAGCGCCCTGTGTGGCATGAGCCCCGCCCCGTACCGTGCTGTGGGTTGTGTCCGCGCTGCGGAGGTAGGGACAGGGGCCTGAGCAGAAGTTGGCATAGTAGCCCTTTGGTTCATGGACCCATTTCCAGCCCAGATCTTGTCGGAAGTCAATGTAGAGAGGGCGCACACAGCAGTTCTCCTCCAAATTGCTACAACGAAAAACATTATAGACAATCAACCTAAAGGGAACCACCCATATAAAAAACTTCACCAACGGCCCTCATATTTGTACCTGGAGTCCTTCCAGACCATCCTAACAGGTGGGTCTAATCAATGGAATCCCAGGTTCAAGTGCATTGAGCAGTATATACCATAAAGGCATTTTCATGTGTTGAAGACCATGGTCCCAAGGCCATAACAGGCACAAAACAGGTGATACACGAGGAAGAGAAAAAGGGCAAAGGTGGCCCTGCCCCCTTTTTCATGATGGGAATCCCAGGTTCAAGTGCATTGAGCAGTATATACCATAGAGCATTTTCTTATCTTGAAGACCATGGTCCCAAGGCCATAGTAGGCACATAACAGATGATACATGAAGAGAAAAAAGGCAAAGGGGGCCCTGCCCCCTTTTTGATGATGGATCAAAGCAGAGCCTTAAATTGCTTCACACAGAACCAAGCATTGAATGCTCTTAGCCAGCTCGGGTTCGTTGAGGTTGGTTGGTTTCATCGTTCCCTTCCTAACGTGCACCCAACCAGACATGAACTCTAAGCTCAGGCCGCTCACATACAACCTGAGACTGCTCAGACTAAATCCAGAGACCATCAAACCAAAACGAAGGGTATCTTTCCATTAGACTCATGATTCACCCCAAATGCGATTATCAGGCCATTTCAATTCTGTGCCCGACAGAAATCCGTTTGGCAATAACCCTGGCCAAGTGGGCATCTCACCCGCACTTCAATGTCTGCTGAGACCTAAAACTTACCACTTCCAGAGTCTGGCTTCTGGTAGGTTCCGAGGGTGCACCATGGCAGACGCTCTTGGTTATCTATTCAGTAGCCATCCCTCCCTCCCTTCTCCCTTGCCACCTCCCATTACAGAGGTGAGAGCACCATTTTCCTGGCCTCTCTTGTAGGTAGGGGTGGTCATGTGACCCCACAATGACCAATCAGACATAAAGAGAAGTATGCAGAGGGTAAGGGCAAATTCTGGCAAAAATATGTGATTCTTTATAAAAGTCCCAGATGGAAGAGGAAAGCTCCTGGCTCCTCCTCTTCCCCCCTTTCTTGTCTTGAGCTTGGACAAGCTACCTGGAGCTTTAGCCGTCCCTGTGACCATAAGCAAGAAGATGAAATGCAAGCCAACAGAGTAATCATGGCAGCCTGCAGAGAGATAAAGCCCATATTCCCGATGGCATAATTAGGCAGCCAGACCAGCCCTGAGCCTGCTGCTGTGGGCCTCATGTGAACAAGAAATCCTTTGTGGTTTAGGCCACTGTTACTTGCAGCCAAGAGCGTCCATTCCTAACTGATTAAGAGCCACACAGAACAAATCTGCACACCAGCCTTCAGACAGTCAGTGGTAACTTCACTCCTTCTTCTGTTACACCTTCAAGCTCAACAGCTCTAGTTCATTCAGTCGCTCCTCATAAGACATGGTTGTAGATCTGAAAAATTTCCTAATACATTCTCCCCCAGCTCCATTCAGGCATCCTCCTCTCCAGCCAAACTGACCCATTCGTCCCCCTTCCTTCCTCCGCCCACATCCCTATACATCCAAGCCTCACTCATCCACGGAGGCTCAAATTCTGTACCCTTCTGAAGCCTTTCCTGCCTCCACAGATGAACTTCTTGCTCCAAATTCTCCAAGCACTCTATCTTTCGGACCTTCTCACAGATGTGGGCATTTTCTACCTAACTGCTGTGTGTGCTTGCTTTATCATCCCCTGCCTTAGAAATGAAGAGCTAAACTAAATAAAGAGAAGAGGCTCTTTTCCTCTCTTCACCGTGGCTACGTACCACTTCTGAATTAGTTCATTAAGTTCTCCAGCTCAAATTCCCCTGGCCCGTGGAGGCTGCCCTCCTTCCCTCACCCAGGAGCCTCCTTGAACAGCTCATAGGGAATGGAGCACTTCTTTCGTGGGAAGGTCTGCGCTCATCTCCCCCACGCACAAACATACCCTACAAGTCCTTTTTTTTTTAAACTTTATAGTTTATTGTCAGGTTGGTTTCCATATAACACCCAGTGCTCTTCCCCACAAGTGACCTCCACCAAGACCATCACCCCCCATTACCTTGCCCCCATCCCCTTCCCCCCTCAGTTTGTTTTCAGTATTCAAGAGTCTCTCGTGTTTTGTCTCCCTCCCTCTCCCTAACTCTTTTTCCTCCTTCCCCTCCCCATGGTCCTCTGTTGGGTTTCTCCTGTTAGACCTATGAGTGCAAACATATGGTATCTGTCCTTCTCCGCCTGACTTATTTCACTTAGCATGACACCCTCGAGGTC
>CM053560.1:24672634-24981162 GCA_028646485.1 Cryptoprocta ferox | reverse complement strand
GCTTTGCTACGAATGGCCAGATTTCATTCTTTCTCATTGCCATGTAGTATTCCATTGTATAGATGAACCACATCTTCCTAATCCATTCATCAGTTGATGGACATTTAGGCTCTTTCCATGATTTGGCTCTTGTTGAAAGTGCTGCTACGAACATGGGGGTACATGTGCCCCTATGCATCAGCACTTCCCTACAAGTCCTTTAAACAGAACTACAGAGAAGCTTTGGCCAGGTCTCTGCGATCCAAACTCTCTGAGCAACCCTCTTCCTCATTTACTTCACCCGGGGCCCTCACAGAGCTGGGCTGTGGAGAAACAGCAGGGCTCCCAGAAAACCAAGGAGACATTTGTAAGAGGGTTTGCGAATAGCGTCCAGGACCCCCGGGTTAGCACCGCGTAAGCCTAGGGACTGAGCCACAGCAAGCATGCAGTAAGCGTGTCAGGAGTTCTGGGTCGTGAGAGGCCCCAGCTCACCGGAAGCAGTAGTTGGTGTCCAGGGCCCGCTTCTTCCTCTGCCCGCCCTGGCCCGGGTTGTCCAGCCGGTGTGGGGGAATCATCATGAGGATGAGGTGAGGGTTGTGGTGGTCCTTCTGCTTCTTGAGGCGCCCGAGATCCCCACGGCCGTGATCATCCTCACTGTCCACACCTGCAGAAGGGAAAACAGGATGACAGTCTCCTGTGTACGCAAGGCAGATTGGAGGCTGTGTCCCCATCCCGTGCCACCTCTGCCCAGGAGGAGGGGCAGTGCAGTCTGTGCGGACGGTGTTGGGAGAAGCCCGGCTTCGTGCTAATACCCAGCTGCAGGGCAGAGAAGGCCGGGTGGAGAGACTGGTCACACAGGAACTCCCAAGACACGCGTGGTCGGATCCCCTCATGACTCCCGTGTGTAAATCTTCCAGAATGCAGACAGCCCTTCCCAGAGGCTCCCTGGGATCTCAGGGGCCCATGAAGCTTCCCTGAAGCATCCCAGGCAGCGATCTAACACATTGCTTTGTGCTGTCAGTGTAGATTCTGAGACTTAGAATCTTGGGGTGTGAGTTTCCTCTTATCATCTGAATTGATCAAGATAGCACACAAGTCCTGCCCATCATGTAAGGTGTCCCGTAGCTTTAACGGGAGCCAGAGGGATGAGACTATGTCATCGTTAATGTGCACATGCACTAGTAGTTTCAAAGTTTCACTATAATGCTCAGGTGAGATAGTGAGGTATATGATACACAGATTAGCAAATAAACTCGGGGCGGGGGGGGGGACTGCTATTTCATCTAAAAAGGAGAAGATTGAAGACTGAATTAGAGAATCTCGACTAAAAGGAGATCTATCTTGTGACAGGCAGCTGCCAGCTGTTGTCCATCTCCAGCAAGGACAGGACCTCGAGGAGCTTAATTTACACAGTGATGGGAGGGACCTGGACCCCACGAAGGGGCACTAGGACCATAAGAAGAATTGGAGGCCTGGATCTAAAATTCCCTTTTCTCCACATCGAGATACCACCTCACAGCAGTCAGAGTGGCTAAAATTAACAAGTCAGGAGACTATAGATGCTGGCGAGGATGTGGAGAAACAGGCGCCCTCCTGCACTGTTGGTGGGAATATAAACTGGTGCAGCCCCTCTGGAAAACAGTGTGGAGGTGCCTCAAAAAATTAACAGTAGAACTCCCCTAGGACCCAGCAATAGCACTGCTAGGGATTTACCCAAGAGATACAGGAGTGCTGATGCATAGGGGCACATGTACCCCAATGTTCATTGCGGCACTTTCAACAATAGCCAAATCATGGAAAGAGCCTAAATGTCCATCAACTGATGAATGGAGCAAGAAGATGTGGTTTACATATACAATGGAATACTACATGGCCATGAGAAAGAATGAACTCTGGCCATTTGCAGCAATGTGGATGGAACTGGAGGGTATTATGCTAAGTGAAATAAGTCAGGCAGAGAAAGATACCATATCTTTTCACTCATGTGGAATGTGAGAAACTAACAGAAGACCATAGGGGGAGGGAAGGGGGAAAAATAGTTTCAAACAGAGAGGGAGGCAAACCATAAGAGACTCTTAAATACAGAGAACAAACTGAGGGTTGCTGGGTGGGGGGCGGGGGAGAGAGGAAAATGGGTGATGGGCATTGAGGAGGATGCACCGGATGTTGTATGTAAGCAATGTGGGAATCTACCCCTGAATCATAGGAATCTACTCCCAAAGCCAAGAGCACACTGGATACACTGTATGTTAGCTAACTTGACAATAAATTATAAAAAAAATTTTTTTTAATAAAAAATAAAATTCCCTTTTCTGCGGCTCATGGGCAGCTCAGTCGGTAAAAAGTCCAGCTCTTATTTCTGCTCAGGTCATGATCTCACGGTCATGAGATTGCGCCCTGCATCAGGCTCCATGCTCAGCATGGATTTGGGATTCTCTCCCTCTCTCTCTCGGCCCCTCCCTTGTTCTCTCTCTCTTAAAATAAATAAATAAATAATTAATTAATTAAAAATGAAAGAAGTAGGCTCTGAAATAGAGCCCATAAAGGGTAAGAGCCCAGGGCTAGGAGCCAAGAGAGGCCTGTACCTTTTCCCAGACAAGACTCTGACCCCAGGCTCTGGCTTGGTTGGTTTGATCTTAAGGAATCACCTGGCTTCAGGTGAGCCTCAATTATCCAAAACGGGACTATGAAAGGAAAAGAGAACTTCCCTGACATCCAGAGATTGAAGACCTTAGAAACATATTGGAAGACCAGAAAGCACTCTCAACTATTTCTCTATCTCAATACAAACACCCTGAGCCCCAGTGCGATCATTCACACCCAGATGACTCCTGGGTGGGAATCAGGGTGCCTCTGTAACATCTGGAAAGTTCAGTAGTCAGATCACCACAGTTCATTTCTTTAGGGAAGGGAAAGACAACAACAATTTGTTGAGTGTTTGTGGTACTGGGTTTTACATTTGTTACCTCATTTAATTTGCGTGATAACCCTATGAAAGAAGTATTCTCATCTCCATTTTACTGACTGAGCTCAGAGAGGTGGACCCATTGGCCTCCATGACTGCATCGCTCTTCCCAACATAGTACTGTCTTCCAGATGCTAACATCTTCTGTCTATAAACTGAAAGTCATACCCATTGCCTTTGGGGCAAAGCAGAATTACTCAAGCACAAAACAACTGGCCATCTCTGTGAGCGTGCTTGGTTGCTTTTCTTGGGGCCTGGTAGGGTTCTCCTGTTCTATTCCACCTCATCCACTGCCCCCCCCCCCCCATGATACACATCCATTTTGTTACCTTTGAATTTGATTTCCATCACCTCATGAATGTTTTCCAAGATGTCTCCATTGGGCTGAAAGGTGTGACATGGACAGTGAATGCTGATTTCCAGACCTAAGTTGGACTCTGCAAAATAAGACACAGAGTCAGTGAGAAAATTCTTTATGTGATCTGGAAGTGTGCCCATCCCCATGCGCGTGGGCCAGGGCTCTGCTCCCATAGGCAGTCACGGGGGCTGAGTAATACCCCAAGGGTGACTGAGGACAGAAAGTGCCGCCAAAGCTACAGTGGACCTCCATGCGTGTGTTGCCACATTGCACGTGTTTCTTTTATGTCATGAACAACCAAATAAAGGCATAAATTAACAAGCATTATGAAGGAGAATTTTCATGGTCATCTATTTTCAGAGGATAGTAGTGAGGAAAATTGTCACCCGCCTCCTTGGGGGAAAAAGGATGAGGACACAAGAAGGAAGAGAAAACAGCCATCACACTCCCTAGGTGTTTGTTGGAAGAGGAGATATTCAAGCCAACCTGCTGAGGAAGGATAAAGTAAGAGGCAGGGGGACCAGGAGAGGTCAGGGAAAGGGGCTCACTGAAAAACTTTGGAGCAGAGAGGCAGTGATTCAAAAGGCCACAAAGTCCACCAGATGGGAGAGAAATGGCATAGTCTGGGCCATAGGATTAAAAGACAGGAAGTAACGCTAGAGGCAAGGTCACCTGCAAACAAGCAGTGGTATCAGTCTAGGTAGAAGATGCCAGCCCTTCTACCAGGGCCACGACTGTGGGTGTAAATGGACTGGTAGATTCCAGAGGAGATAAGATGAAAATCACAGTTACTCTTGGCCATATTTTCCTGAAGGGATAAGGACATAATTAGGTCAAAGTTACTTGGAAGTGTCTTCTCTGGGAATCCTTGTTCACTTAATGGCAAAGCTGGAGATGTGGATGGCTCACTGGGGGAAAACGAACAGCTCAGGAAGACAATTGTGAAATCAGAGCACAGGCCACAGAAGATGGCCAACGGCCAAGGCCAAGGGCCCAGATGACATGAGCTCGGAGAGAACCAGCAGGAGGAAATCTGGAGGTGCCAGGGTTTGCGGACTGAAACTCAATGTAAGACCGCCAGCTCTAGCTCTTGCTTCTATTAGTTGTGGGATCAAGGTGTTTTGGTTACTAAAATTGGGGAAGCAAGGACATGAGTAAAAAGGGTTGAGTACAGTGGAGGGAGAAAGGAGGAATAAGAAGAGAAACTTTTGAACTGGATCCAGGAGTTCCATGCAGAGAAACCAGGAAGGATGGGTGTCATGTCAGTTCTGGTGGGTAAGACTCAACTAGGGAACTTCTGTTGACCCGGAGGCAGCAGCAACCTGTGGTGTAGGAAAGATCATGTGGAATGGACCCTTCTGCATTCAGGGTCAACACCTCAGCAAGCTGATTGATTTACTGTGTCCCAAGCTGTCCCAGTTCTGTGTGAGCATCCAGCCTTGGGACCAACCTGGGGTCTTCCCAATGTCTGGTGTCATCAGGGAAAACCCCAGAACGCAAGCCAGCTCAGCACCCTTCTCATGCACAGAATGGCCCCAGTTCAGAGGTTCCGGTCACTGTTAGGGAGGCCTGGATCCCTTTTTCTGTAAACTCCAGAACCCAGTCTCATCCGATCTGCTCTAAGCCAGGGCAGCCTCTAGGATATACTGACCCTTGCTGAGCTTGAAGACTTCTGTTCCAGAAGGTTAGCTCTGGTGGGGAGAGATGGGACTAATATAACAAGGAAGCTGAGGTCCAGCCAGAGAACAAGAAGTAAATACAGACAGAGCAGTAGGAGTGTTTTCTTCTTGGTTTAAGGCCATTGAGGGAAGGAGCCGGGGAGGCTGACATGGGCTGCAGAGTGTATTTCCTATTACTCAGAAGGGCCCAAGGTAGGCCAAGAGACACCTGGAGTGGGAAAATTCTGTGATTCTGTGAATTAGAAAGTCAAGGTGCAGACAGATGTGTTGGGGATAGTTAGGGTTAGGGGACAGGTGGTAATGTAAGATGGTGGCCTGGCTTGGCCAACAGGCTCTGTCTAGGTAGAAAACTCAGAGTGACGATAACAATTACCAGCATTTGTTGAGCATTCTCTGTCAAGCACCGTTTTAAGGCTTTACATGCAGTAACGCATTCAATCTTTACAACAATCCTACAAAGGAGAGACTACTATTACCACACACACCCCATTACATAGAAGAGAACCCTGAGGCTTGCCCAAGGTACCCAACCAGTAAGCAGTGGAGCCAGGATTCAAACACCTTATGCCGGAGCCATCTGAATTGTTAGAGACAAGGAGGGCTAAAAAGTGGAGACTACCAAGGGAAGATGCCTGTGTTTTCCCAGCGTCCCCCTGTCCTGACCTATGATGCTGGCTGTGCTCCCTGACCAGGCCACTAAAGGATGCCTGACTCTGCACGTGGAGAAACAGCAGACTATGTGGAGCTATAAATAGCCATACAAGGGTATGAGGACCCGGGCCCCTATTCTGGGTAGGGCTCCAGCCAGCTCTGGGACCCAGAAGGCAGCCTGGGAACCTGGTGCACAGTAGGCTCTCAGATGTTTGCTGAATGACTACAAGACCATCTATGTGACTCGGCTTCCTCATCAGTCCACCCCACCAACTGTTCCATTTGGAGTCCATCTGCTGCCTCATTTGGGGCCTCGAACTCTGAAAAGACTCCTGGGCTCTGCCTAAGTAAAGGTCTGTGTGTGATTCTCCTGTACGAGGGGTGGGAAGCATCTAAGTGGGAACTGAAGGTTCCAGTGAAGAACGAACCTCAGAATTGGCAGCAGTGGGGATGGTGGGTGGGGGAACCACAGGTTTTATTACGAAATTATCTTTTTGATGTCTCAAGGAAGATGGAAATCATTCTCGGCGCAAACTTTTCATTGAGCTCTGCAGCTGGGAAAATAAGAACTCCTTCAAGTGCCCAGGGCTTCAAAGAAATCCAGGTGGAGCTGATCAAAATCAGACAGGGAAGCTAAGAGATTAATTTCCCCGGCCTCTCCTTTCTGCAGCCATGTCAGGCTCTAGGTGGAGTGCTGTCTGAGTCAGAATTCCCAACCCTGCTGCCCACGGCAGATCCCTGTCCCCCGGGTGCTCCGAGGCTTCTGCCTTTGTGCTCAGTAGGGGAGATGGGATGAAATTCGCACATACCCAGAGGTGAGGCAGGACCCCCTGCCCATGATCAGCCAGCTCGGCCATCAGGTAATGCCCCTTCGATGAGGACTTGCAAATTTGGATGCTTACGGGGCCCAGGCAGCTTACATAAGGGAGGAAAGCTAGCCAGCCTATCATGCTTAATGGGGACTGCCAGCCTCACTCTGGGGGAACACTGGGGACTGGGAGGGCCTACAGGGATGTGAAGAATGCGTGCCCCACCTCAAGCGGTGGCCACTACGCATCTCCCACGGATCGTTACCAGGAAATCTTCCAATTTGTCTAGAAAATCCAGAAGTCCAAGTTTTATGTGAAATCTCCTGACTTTAAAAACAGAAACTGTTGACCGTTATTTAATTTAAAACATGATGTAGGCCAAGCCTTAGTGCGTTAACCCCCGGTTTCCCAAAACATCAAGGACAAGAAAGGACCCACCAGCTCCGGGGACTCTGGGCATCAGGATGTGGACGGACTGTGCCTCTATGGCAGCTGATGATAGAAGAAAACTCTTGGCAAGAGGGGGAGAGAGAACGGACGAGCCCGCCGTAGGCACCTGCCCCCCACGGAGCACCATCCAGTACCACCAGGTAAAGAAGGGGAGAAACCACACGTCGTGATGTTATGAGGCACCACGACAGCCAGGCAGGAGACTCCGACTCTGATCCAGGCTGGACGACGCTGGTCAAGTCACTTAACCTCTCTGGGCCTCAGTTTCTCTATCTGACCTAATAAAAGCTCAGTCTTCTTTTTTTTTCTTTTATAGTTTTCCATGTAACACCCAGTGCTCATCCTGACAAGTGCCCTCCTCCATGCCCATCAACCCCCTTCCCCTCTCCCCCTCTCCCATCTGCCCTCAGTTTGTTCTCAGTATTCAAGAGTCTCTCACGGTTTGCCTCCCTCCCTCTCCCCAACTATTTTTCCCCCTTCCCCTCCCCCATAGTCCTCTGCTAAGTTTCTCCTGTTACATTTATGAGTGCAAACATATGGTATCTGTCCTTCTCCGCCTGACTTATTTCGCTTAGCATGACACCCTCGAGGTCCATCCACGTTGCTACGAATGGCCAGATTTCATTCTTTCTCATGGCCATGTAGTATTCCATTGTACAGATGAACCACATCTTCCTGATCCATTCATCAGTTGATGGACATGTAGGCTCTTTCCATGATTTGGCTATTGTTGAAAGTGCTGCTTATGAACATTGGGGTACATGTGCCCCTATGCATCAGCACTCCTGTATCCCTTGGGTAAATCCCCAGCAGTGCTATTGCTGGGTCCTAGGGGAGTTCTACTGTTAATTTTTTGAGGCACCTCCACACTGTTTTCCAGAGCAGCCACACCAGTTCACATTCCCACCAACAGTGCAGGAGGGTGCCCGTTTCTCCACATCAAAAGCTCAGTCTTCTGTAACAGGCTGAAAGCCATGAAGCAATCCCAAATACACTGTATCCTTAACACAGCCCCGTGAGGCATGCAGGGAAGGAACGTCACCTGACGTTCCAGGTGAAGCACAGCACGCGGGTGAGATATCTGGGATGTGTGAAGTTTGATACGCCCATTGCACAGCTCTCCTTGGCTGACCACCAGGCTTTTCAAGCTTAACTGGCCCCAGCAGAGCCTTCCCCTGTATCTGCTCTTCTCCCAGTCTTCCCCGTGTCAGGAAGTGTGACCACCTGGGTGTTCCGTCCACGCTCGGAGAAGCTATCCTAGCTCCTCCTGCGTTCACACCCCATGCCTCACCAGCCCGTCCAAAATACACAACAAATCTGCATCAAATCCACGCCCATGGCTACCGCTCTAGCCAAAGCTCCTTTTGCTCTCATCCAGGCTGCTGCAGCAGCCCCTAAATGGGTTTTGTTTTGCTTATTATTTTTGAGAGAGAGTGTGTACAGAGGGGAGGGGCAGAGAGAGAGAGGGAAACAGAGGATCTGAAGCGGGCTCTGCGCTGACAGCAGCGAGCCCAATGCGGGGCTTGAACTCACGAACCATGAGATCATGACCTGAGCCGAAGTCAGATGCCCAACTGACTGAGCCACCCAGGTGCCTCCTAACTGGTTTGCCTACTCCTTCCTTTGACTTCATGGCAACCAGAGGGGCCCTTTAAAGGTATAAATCACATCACCTCACTCCACATCCCAGCCCTGCTTGTAATACTCCAGGGCTTCTCACCACACACAGAATGAGTCCTAAAACCTGCCCATGGCCTTACAGGTCCTAAATTATATGGCCCCAGCTCCCTCTGTTCCAGCCACATCAGTCTGCTCCTGCCTGGGGGGCTCAGTACCTCCTTTACCCAGCATATCCTTATTCCAACCTTCTCATCACTCGGGCTTCCGTGCACACACTCCTTCTCCCTGACATCTCACGTCAGACCCCACCCTGTCATTACACAGGGTCCTCTAGTTTTCATGGTACTCATCACTGAGATTCCTATTCATCAATATGTTCCCTTGTTTGGTATGTGTCTCTCCCACCAGAAAAGAAGCCCCATGGGATACGGACCTCTCTGGTCTTGTTCAGGGCTGCACCCCCAGGGCCTGGCTGAGTGAGCATTTTCACAAGTATTGGTGGGGTAAACAAACGAAGAACACAGTGAATCGATGGCAAAGCTAGCGTTTGAACCCAGATCTGTGACTCCTCTAGTTTTGTCCTCTTCCTTCTATTTCGTGAAAGGCCAAGGGACCTGAGGGTCCTTCCCAAGTGCTCACTCAGACTAACAGTCAACCTACCTCTTCGCAAGAGCCATTCCCGCACGGTGTCAGTGACGTCAAAAGACAGCCACTCGGCGGTGCCCCGCGTGGGCAGATTTTTGCCACCGATGTAGCGCTGTTTGGCGATGTGCTCATCAGGCCGGAGTATCTAGAGTAAGAGAAAGGAGTAAGAAGCCCAGGCCAGAACAAGGACCGCTGCCCCTGTCACAGTGTAGGAGGACACGTGATGGGAGCAACAGGAAACCAAAAATTCCTGACCGCTCCTTCAAACCCTTAGTCAATGCTTAATCCTCTCAAGGGCAGACACACACAGAAAGCAAGGCTCCAAGAAGGCAGGATTCACACCCAGGCCTGCCGAACTGTGCACAGAGCAGAGGCCTGAATGGCAGGGGGACTGGTTTCCCGCCTGGGGGGCTTCCGTTCTGGGAGGGGCTCACCTGGAAGAGCTCGATCCTCTGCTCGCTGCGCTTGGAGCTGGGGTTGGGCACCCGCAAGACCCGGAATTCCGCTCGGAACAGGTTGGTTCCATTTTTCTCCACCGAGGACACGTTGAAGCGGAAGACCTTGGAGGTGATTCCCTTGGGGCAGACGGCCAGCTCATCTAGGAGACCAAGCGAGCGGGAGAGGTGCACTAAGTGTGTGAGTGAGACCCCCCAGGAGCAGTGTGCTGCCCACAGACACTCGCCAAGTGGACAAGGTCCCACCCATGACCTCCCTAGAGGCTTGAAGCCCCAGGCCTGAAGGTAGAGATGGGAGGAAGATCTTGGTGAAGGCCCGAGCCAGGAGCAAGGAGCCCTGGGAGCCCCGGGAGCCCCAGGACCGGCACTAATGACTGGCCGGTCAAAGGCAATCGCCTCTCCTCCCACGGCCTCGACATCCCAACTCTGGCGGGCTCTCCAGCCTCCTTTCCTACCCTTTTCAAAACCACACATCCTCCAAAGATCTCAGCAAACCGCCTCGTAGTTTAACCATCTCAGAGCTACTTGCCCCAATCACGTGTTCTTTCTTTTGGGCGTTCATTCATTCATTACTCATGTACTGAGCGCATACTATGTGCCAAGCACAGCCCTGACACTGGGAAGCAAAAATGAATAGATGTGCCCCTGCCTTCAAGGAGATTCATTTCTGGGGCAGCATCTCAATACAAGGGCCCAAATAACGGGACCAGCGGGAAAGTGTTGAGGGCCTTTGGAGAAGCCCAGGAGTTGCTGCAAAGGGACCAGAGTAGGGAGACAGCAGGGAGCACCTGATGGAAGAGGTACCATTTGATCTGGGTCCTGCAGGAGGAAAGGGTTTGAGGATGGAGAGGAAGGGATCTCCCATGGAAGGACTGCTGGAAACACAGCAGGGAGGGGAGGAGATGCAAGTGAGTAAGAGCACCCGAAGCAGCCAGGTGAGGACCCACGAGACAAGGTCAGCACAGCAGCCTGGGAAAGCTGAAAGGTCAGCCCGAGAGGCTGAATTTTATCCCATTAGCAGTAGGGAGCCATGGAAGGTGTTAGAGCAGTGCAGTGACTTAATTAACACTGTGTTTTAGACCCAATGAGGCAGCATCAGTATGGCAAAGAGCCCACATCTCAAGCCTGGCAGACCCACAGATGTTTCTTCAGACAGAGCTGGGCCGTCCCCATTGACTCCTTTCTAAGGATTTCTGTCCTTGGCAGCACGTGCTATGCCAGCCTCTGTCACCCTGCTGGCCTCTTCGTCCCTGTCCACGAGACACAAGGCAGCAGATGCTCTTTTCCCACACCTCCGAGCCAGATGAAGAGAAAAGAAAGATGCTGTCTTTTCTCCGGTGCGCTTTACAACCTCAAGGTCTGAGCAGCATTAACACCCAGAGAAAAACTTTCTACACAAATGGTAATAATAGCCAGAACTTGAAATTCAAGCTCCTAGACCCAGATTCCACACATAATGGACATGGCTGGAATGAGCTCATAATCACCCCGAGGGGTGGTGTAGGAAGTCACGGACAAGGCGGGAAGGATCAGAGGCTTGGAAACAAGCAAATGCGCTACTGATCTTTAGGAAAGGATGAGTGAGTGTTTCTGGAAATTGCCATCTGGTGGGCCTGACACTGGTTCTTAGAAAATTAATGGAACAGATGTTAGGAAAACAAATGTGTGAATGCCGGCTAATGAAGCCCTGATTAATAACTGGCTTTGAAAGGACAAATACTGACAACTATTCCCGAAATGATTTCAGATAGAACCGGAAAGAGGCATCAGTGTGGGCAATTTAATTTGTAAGTTTGCCAGTTTGGAACCCTCTGGACGTGGGTAAGTTCCTTAGATTGGCAACCTTCTCAAGTAGTGGGACACTTGGTTCTCCAAGGAGCTGTCTTCTGTGTGGCTTCAGTTCTAAAGCACCTCCAGCAGCTGCTGAAAGGAGGCATAAAGAGTATGTGCACGAGACGTGCACACTGCTGTGGAAAGAAAGATGGAACAGAAGATGGCGCGTGCCGGTGAGGAGAGTCAGAGGGCGGTCAAGACCGCAGGAAGCCAGGACGTGGGGGCAGCGATGAGCTAAGAGGGTCTTCAGGACACCCTTGTAACCATCCCTCCTTTGTTTCTTCCAACCCATCAATCAGATATCTGTTCCCTAAGATGGGCTCCTCTTGGTGGGAACTTCAGGGAGATTTCGAGAAGGAGGTGGGAAGGGTCATTTTTTATCACTGGGATCTACAGGTTTCTAGCAGGGGTAGAAAGGATGCTGGGGGGAGAGGGTCATCTAGTGCAACCCTCTTCAGATGAAGAAACTGATGTCCAGAGGGGTCTTGGCCAGGGCCACACATGCATTGGTTGACACAAGTAAACTGACACTATCAGTAAAGCCCAGGCAGAATCGTTGGTGATTACAAAAGAACTGCCTGGGAGAGAAAAGAACATGTAAATGGTAAATATAATCTTGGCATTTAAATCCACTGAATAATGACGATGTTTTAAATAATCTGTGATAAGAGATTATAAGTCAACTGTGAGAACACCATCTTACCCTGCATAGCACTCTTATTAACTCATCTGACCCTCTAACAATCCTCGAGGAGAATGAGAAGTCAAATTGACCATTTTACAAATGAGAGGGGCACCTGGGTGGCTCAGTCGGTTGAGCATCTGACTTCGGCTCAGGTCATGATCTCATGGTTCATGAGTTCGAGCCCCACATCGGGCTCATTGCGGTCGGCGCAGAGCCCGCTTTGGATCCTCTGTCCCCCTCTCTCTCTGCCCCTTCCCTGCTCACTCTCTCTCTCTCTCTCAAATTAAAAAAAAAATACAAACGAGAAAACAGAGTGTCAGTTAAGTTAGTGGGTAGCACAGGTGGTATTTGAACCCAGGTGTTTGACCACACCTCTTTTATTGAAGTGAGGACTCTGGAAGTTGGGGGGCCCAGAGATATCTAGTGGAGGCACAGTTTCACCAACAAAATGAAGGCTTCCCTGAAGTGGCCCAGAGTGCCAACTGAGGCCTAAACAACAGCCAAGCCGCACTCAGTTCTCTGGGTAAGGCATGCTTCTGCAGGATGCTGTATTGTTGGGAGCTGGACTGGAGGATCCACCTTTAAAATTACATTATGACCAACTTTTTCCACTGCGCAAGAGATACATACATTGGTGGAGGCCCTTTTTTCTCTTGTTTGCTATGGGGAGAGAAAAATAAGCAAAGAATATTCATGAAGAGTTGTCACGAAAAAACATGGAAACAGCTGACCGTGTTTGGACCCTGCCTTTGAAAGTGTTTTCAGACACCAGGGCTCCTAGAGGTGCCTTTGCTTCTATACATCATTTCTGCACGTAAAACCGTGCGGGTTCCAACGATGGCATGCACAGATCAGTGCGGCCACACTTCTTCACCCTGGGTGCACGTTAGAATCCCCTGGAAGGCCTTGGAAACACACGACGCCTGGCCCCACTCCCCAGAGACGCTGACTACCTTGGAGTGGGTGGGTACAGAGCTTTTTTCTTTCTTTCTTTCTTTTTTTTTTTTTTTTAAAGATCTCCAGATGATTCTGATATGTAGCCAGAGTTGAGAACCACAGTGTATAGTGCTCTGCAAAGGGTACCATGGCTTCCAGATGTTCTGGAAGTTTGAGAAACCCCGCTCCAATGATTTAACCATTAAACGGGTTAACCTTTAAATGTATTAGACATGCATCATTTAAAATATGTTTTGAATCAGAAGCCCATCAACATTTTAAGCCCATGTTACACAAAATGTCACCAAAAGACCCAGAGAGTCTGCTCTTCTGGGTAGCAGCAAGGTCTAGTCAAGCCGGACCCACCTTCCTAAATGCAAAAATCAGCAGGAACTGACCAGGGGGGTGCCCTCTTTTAACAGGGTGTGGGCACTTCTAGCTCCCTCCACCCCATCAGCCTCCCACACACCCTATTCTCTCCTCGACCCTGAAGCCAAGTGTCCTATGTGTGAGGCCAAGTGTCACGGTGCTGGCGCTGAGGCTTTCCTTCCAGATCCTTCGTATTAGCTGCCTGGCCTCTGTGGGCACTTGTGTTTGCAGCCCCTTAAGGAGAGGTCTGCCCTAGTTCACTGAGTCTAATGGGGTGCTTTTTGGAAATACAGACTCCCCAGGACCCCATCCCCAAATTCTGATGCTATAAGGGTGGGGTTGGGCCTGGGAATCCACATTTTTTACATGTACGCAGCCCCTGGACCGGTCTTGGAGAAACACTGACCCAGTGTGCAGAGAGCACCGGCCCTCAGAACAAGTGGTTCGTGCGATAAAAAATGTCTTTTAATTTTCAGAATGAAAAATCCAAATCCTAAAGTAGCATCCAGGAAAGACAGGCTAAAATATCAAGTTTTCTCTTTGCTCAGGAACTCCGTGTCTGCCGGTTGTCTTAGAGCCGCTCTTGGATGAAAACAAGAGTCTCCCGCCAGACACGGCTAATTACAAGCCAGAAGTTAAAACAACACCTTTACTGGTGATATCTTGACAACAAGGATGACAAAGGAATGGAAAAGCCCGTGTCTTTCCCCACCACGTGGGTCAGAGACAGCCTCCGCATCGCCAACTCGGGGTGAATTATAAAAGGATTTCCAGAGTCTTGCCTTCACTGCTGAGCCTGCTGAATCATCCCAGATGTAGGCATAAAATTGCTTCAGCTGCAAGACAGCTTAGATATGATCTCTGACTTTACAGATGAGAAAACTGAGGCTCAGAGAGGTGACCTGCCTAATTCCATCTGGTGCGGTTGCGTAAACCAGCTTGAGGCTCTTCGTTAGATGAAAAAAACCCTTCCGCTGAATTTGGGAGCACATCTGTGATGGTAGCCATCTCCCGGCCATAACAAGAGGCAGAGCTAAGACAGAACACGCCCAGTTGTCCCTGTGTAGTCTGCCATCGGGGTTACAAATACCTCCTACCCTCTCCTGCTTGGTCCAATAGGTGATTTGTTCATGTTGTAAATCAAAGTGCTATTGGAGCTTTAAGGTTAAAGGTGGGATTTAAAATGTTTATTTTACACACTTGCGTTAGTGCCTAACAGCATGCATTCTGCAGGCAGAGCGCCTAGGTTAGAGCCCCTGCTCTTTGAGGCACATTACTTAACTGATGCACGTTTCTGTGTCCTCATCTGTAAGGCAGAGAATCGGGGTTCCTATCTGACAGGGCAGGCCCGGAAGATGGGCCCTCTCCTCTGGGCTCACCATGGCGCCTGGGTACAGGAGCAGGCTGGGAATGATGAAATGTGGAAGCGAACGTGATCTCATCACTTCCCCCCAGAAGCTCTGGCACCCAGACCCTGCTGGTGTCCCCCCACGGACCCAGCGCCACCCCAGGACACAGCCCTCGTGGGCTCAGGACAGGCTTCCCTCACCCCAAGCCTCTGAGGACGGCTTTCTGCTCCTTCTCAGCATCTGCCCGCTGCCTTCTTTATAATTAGTGTGTCCTCTGCGCCCGCCTCTCCAGGGCTGGCTCAGCACCTGACCAGCTGCAGGGCGGGCCCAAGCCGCGTCTGCTCAGCCTCTGTGTCACCTCCAACAGCTGCAGAGAGTCTGGGCCTGCTTCCTGTCTGCACCTGCAAGCCTCCATGGCATCGCCCGTGTCCCACTGGGCCCTGGCTCCGCCACAATATCCCAAATAGTATCTTGCTCCCTGTGCTGGGCTTGCTCCCAGCCTGGCCGGGCTCTGTGGCCTGAGGGCCACCCCTACCTGCTAGGGTCCTGGTGCTTCGGGCCGAGCCGCCCAGCATCTGTGTGCCCTTGCCCTGGCTCTCCCCAAGATTGTTTGCTCCCCGTGTCCTCAGTCTCTGTCCAAAATCCACGTCCACTGGCACCCATGTGCCCTCGCATGCATCTGGCCCATTCATTCTCGGCTCCAGATTCCAGGCTGGATGGGCCCTCGTGACTCAGCATCCCTCCTCCCTGGGACTCCACCTCCTGACCCGGATCATGAGGTCCAAGCCCTTCTCTCTCACCCTGGGCTCTCTTCAGACCTCTCTTGTAGGCCTCAGTTTTTCATATTCGTGGCCACTATCTCCTGACTTGGTGGTGGCCAGGTTGTTGGGGGTTCAGCTATCCAGGTGCTGCTGCCTCTGGGAACCGTGGGCGCCTGGCAGACCCAGAGCCAGACCCACTGTTGGACCCTGGGCAGGGTGCACTAGCTCTGCCTCTTACTCCGGCTTCCGCCCCACACGGTAGCCACATCCTAAGGCAAGGCACTCCCAGCGGCCACAGGAAACGGGAGTGGAACCCCTCGCCAGTAACCACAGGCTCCCGGACCTGGCACAGGCCAGCTCCCAGTAGGGCCTTTTGCACCTTCAGCTGGAGCTGCTCCACCCACCAGCCACCTACTCCTCTTCCTTCTCTGCAGCCACGTTCCTTTCAACCCCCGCAGTTCCCCCACTGACCCCCCTCACCCTGCCTGCTCCCTCCGGCTCCCACTCCCCACTGCCAGGTGGGCTGGGAAGAGGTAGTCCTGGGCCGTGAGGACACCTGCTGGTAAGAAAAGCAAACAGAGCTGCTCCCAGGGTCCCTGGCCCAGAGCGGCTCACATTCCTCCCTCTCAGGCTGTCAGTTTCTCAACATCTGCCAAATCTCTCTCTCTTGTATTGAGGTTTTTTAAATGCCCATTCAGTAAACACACATGACTTCCACACGTGTACAAACACACACACACACACACACACACACACAGACGTCTCACCCAGAAGCCTCCCAGCCTCTGGGCACAGGAAGCCTCCTGGGAGGACACACTCCCAGACACATGTCCTCTCTGCACCCACGGCCACACCTCCCACCCACTCTTCCCGTGACACGCAGACACAAAAGGGCGGCCAGCAATCATGTACACGTCCAGAGCCACAACCCTGCCTTCCCCGTGTCCACAGGCCTGGAAGACGCCCATTTTGAGCCCATGAATCTGTCTACTGTACAAAGCCAGACTGCACATCGCCCCGAAGCACTTGGACGTGTGAACGTAGGTGCATGCCTTTCAACCATGCTCACGGCTCACGTGGGTCACGTGTGTGGCATAGACCGAAGGGCCTAGACAGCAAGAAGCTGTCTCTTGCCTGGGCTTCAAAAAGCTTGACAGACATTAACCTGGGGCAAGTGTATTCTTCTTCCCAAGAATTGGAAAAACTAAACCAAAGACGTGTCACGATGAGTCGCGAAAACAAGGGAGAAGACCTAGGTCTCCAGACCCAGGGAGCCTTAAGGGCTTTCAAGAGAGCTGGCCCTGTCCCTGTATGGCATCCGTATGCTCGCAGTCACCTATCCCGTCACATGGGCCAGAGCACAGATGTTAAGAGGACAGCACGGTGTAATTCCAAAGTAAAATCAGTCGAGGATGTGATGTGAGTCCAGCAAACCACTCAACTCCAGGGCTCTTGGCCTCCCAGGAGCCCCCGGCTCTTACCAGAATGGCCCTGTCTCCCTCCCCAGCCACCCACCCGGCCCCTACCGGTGCATCGCACCTCCAGAGCCTTGGTGTGGGTGAACCCAGGGCACCCTGCTGTGAGGCCACCGCTAGCGCCCCCCCCCACGAGGAACTCCCTACTCCTGTTCAGACCCTCCAGAGCAGACACCCCAGCGAGAACGTGGACTTACTGTGCTCCGCCAGCCCCTGGATCATGTCGAATTTATGGATTTCTTTGGCATAGTACTCCGACTCGGTGTTTTCCTGAGTGCAGCTGTCCTCCCTCTCCCCCTGCAGCTCCTCCAGCAGCTCCCGGGTGCTGTTGTAAAGGGCCAGGACCTGGTAGGGGACGTGGGTCATCACCGATGGCTCGGGGGGACTGGTGAGCCTGAGCTTGCTCAAGATCTGTCCCCTAATGGCTTCCACCCTCTTCTTCTTGATGTGGCCAAAGTCCAAGGTGGTGCAAGTGGACAGAGAGAGGCTGACCGTGGCAAAGTTCAGCAGGGCCAGGACCACCAGAGCCCTGTGCAAGTGCATCTTCATGCGCAAGCTGGGGAGAGAGGCCAGGGGGGCTGCGAGGCCTGGCGAGGAGGAGACCCCAGCAGTCGTGCAGGAGGGAGGAAAACCAGGCGGCCTCCCTAGATCCCGAAGACTGAGGCTTGGCAAGAAGGTGCATGAACTCACTGCACTGAGAGAGCTTCAGGACTTCCAGGAAGCGCTGGCAACCCTGAGCGCGAAGAAGCCGACTGTGTGCCTTGTAGCTCTGGGTTTCTTCTCCATGTGTCTAAACAGGTTCTGCTGGGCTCTGACTCCCAGCAGGCCAGGTGGAGGGCAAGCAGAGGGCTGGGAGGGGTGGCGAGGCAGCTGGGAGTGGGAAGGGAGCTGGAGTTTTTCCTTAGGTAAAAATAAATAGAGCGGATATCTGATATTGCCAAATGCCGCTTGGCGATGGGGAGAAAGTGGGTATTTTAAAGAAGGAGCAGAAGGACCATGGCTGGGTCCCAAAATCAAAATCCTTGCCTTGCCCTGAAGGAGGAGAAGAAAAGAGAATGGAAAAGAAAAGGAAAAAAAAAAAATTGTTTAAAAAAAAAAAAAAAAGTCGGATCACCAGTGAGTAGGTGGGGAGAGGCAGGGCTGGGCCGGGCTGGCCCAGCTCAAGGTGTGGGCAGCAAGACACACTTGTCTCTCGGGCACACCATTCATGCTTTCTCTTTTGTTTACACTTCCCCGGGGGCTTTCTAAATGACTTTGTTCACGCTGCCTCTCGTCTTCATTGGCTGGGAAGTGGGGGTATGTGCAATTGGAAGGCAGGGAGAACAGGCCCCAGGAACAATAATCCACTTGAACGCCCAGGGTCACCAGCACCTCGGCTTGTCTTCTCCCTCGGCCATTGCTTCTGTTCCCTGCTTCTCTTTAAAAAATAAAAAGGAAAAGAAAGAGAAAAATAGAAGCCAGTTCACTGCACGCCTGCTCCGGAAAGCTGTTATTCCTTCTTTCTCAGGCTTCTTCCCCTATCTCTCCCCTCTCTTGCTCATTCCCTTGGCCTTGGCTTTCTGCTTCCCTCCCTTCCTCTCCCTGCTGCTTCTCCCTCTCCTTCTCCCTCTCTCTCTCTCTCTCTCTCCCTCTCCCTCGCTCCCTCTCGCTCCTCTCCCTCTCTCACACACACATGCACACACACTGCTTTCTCTATTTCTCTCTGCTGAAATTTTATACCTCCCTCCCATGACGTCTCTGGCCCGGGTGGGGGAGGGAAGGACCAGCGCACGCAGCCTCTTTTGCTGCACGATTTTAATGTTTTAAACAGGCACAGGAAAAGCCGAGCCCATTTGAAAAATACTTTGCGAGTCCTCTCGTCCGACGTGGTAACTGAACTTTTTTTCCCCTCTTGGAGTCACTCCTGCTACACGTTGACTGTTTTTCTGGAAAGTTACTCCGACGAATCCCTTCCCTCCTTCTCCCCCAGCTCCTTCGCCCTCTCGCCAGCTGTCAGTCCGTCCTCTCTCCTCCGGCCTCGTCTCTCGCTCCTGCCCTGGCCCCCCGGCCCGGGCCGCCCCCGCGCCCCGGCGGGACACCGGGCAGGGACAGGGGCAGGGACAGAGGCGCGCGCGCGCGCGCGCGGGGCCTGCTCCGGGGCTGCCGTGCCCACCCTTGGGGGTGGGGGGCGACGCCCGGCCGGGGAGCGGGGCTGGAGGTGGACTCGGCTCCGCGGCGATCCTGGCCCCGGTTCTTCACTGACAAACCTGGAGTCGGGCGGCGGGCTGAAGCTTGGAGATGCTCCAGGGCCATTGAAAATGGTGGCGTTTTCCGGCAGATCGAGGGTGCCCTCTGGCGAGGCGAGGCCGCCAGTGAAGGAGCGCGGCGGGCCGGGGCCGGGGCGGCGGGGAGGGCTGGGGGTGGGGCTGGGGCGCTGGAGAAAAGGGGGCGCGGGAGAGGGCGAGGGCGGCGGGCCCGGGGCCTGGAGGGACGGCCTCCGTCTCGGCCCGACGTGCGCACAAGTGCACCTCTCTCTTCCCGGGGCCCCGCTCGGCAGCCGCTCTCGCAGAAATGTCCTCCAGATGTTCGCAGCCTCCCTCCCCGCCGAGGGTTCCGCGGGGAGCTGCGCCAGCGAGCGCAAAGTCAGCAGTTGGCCCCAGCCCATTTCCCAGATGGGTGAGGGGAAGTTTTCTCTCCGCTCGCTCTCGTTCCTTTTCTCCAACTAAGCTTCTAGGTCTTTTCCCACGAGAAGCTCAGAGAAGTCAAGGCACGTTGTTGCTTCCTGGCAACACGGCCCCCGAATTGATCACTCCTGGGAATCAGTGCTGCTTCCAGCCACCCCAGGCCACCTCACCCAGCCTTCCTGGACCCTTCCTGTGAGGTCAGCTTCCTGCCCGTGGCTCCTAGGCCGCTGGGATGTTCACAGAATTCCCAGGACAGTCTACTGTTGAGGAAACTTTTTTTTTTTTTTTTTTTTAAGGCCACACGCTTATGGGTGGTGGAGGTGATAGTTAACTCAGCCCCTCTAGTTTGGGTAGGCATTGTTGTCATTTGAATAACACGAGGAAATTTAGGTGTAGAAAGCTTAAACATAACTTACCTAGAATGTATAGCCAGTAGGTGTCAACACTGAGATTTGGAGGCAGGAAGTCTATTGCCAGAATCTCAGTCTATTCTGAAATTAAGCCATCATTTGAGAAATATTTTTGACATTCACTGTGTGCCTGGCACTGTTCTGGGCTCTGTGGATGCAGCAGTGGACAAAACAAACGAACAAAGCCCTTGCCCTTAATGGAACTTACACAGGTGCATGGGAAAGGCCATAAACCAAGTAAGTTATGTATTATGATAAAAGATAGGGGCCATGGCAGAAAATAAAGCGGGAGGTAGAATATGGAGTGCCTGGGTTGGGACTGCTGAAACTTGAAATAGGGTGACAGAGAAGACCTTACTGAGGCCTTTAAGCAAACACTTGCAAGATGGGAGGAAAATTACTTGCAAGAAAAAAAGGAAAATTATATCCTTCTGAACTCCACCTCTACCAAATCACCCTCCAGGGAAGGGGCCCTGGCACATGTGTTTTTAATAAACCTCACAGGTGGGGCACGTGGGTGGCTCAGTCAGTGGAACATCCTACTCTTGGTTTCGGCTCAGGGCATGATCTCATGGGTTCATGGGTTCGAGCCCCACATCCGGCTCTGTGACAGCTCAGGGCCTGCTTAGGATTCTTCCCTCTCTCCTTCTCTCTCTGCCCCTCCCCTGCTCGCTCACTCTCTCTCTCAAAATAAGATAAACTTCAAAAATAAAAACCAGTAGTATAATAACCCTCACAGGTGATTCGGGTCCTCAGCAAGTTCTGGAAGCCACTACCCTGGAGCTTCTTTCTGCCCAGAGTGAGCACCAGGCACCATTTGCTTTCAGCAAGTCAGGGAAAAAGTGAGGATAAAGGTTTGAAAACTGCCTTTAAGGTGGTGGTAGTGTCGCTATGAGCTCACACAAAGCAGGGAGGTAGGATATAGATTTTGGAAAAATCCAAAGAGTAATCCCTTCTTCCTCATCTGGTACCAAGGAAAAAGAAAACAAAAGATTCATTGGCACCTGTATTTCATCTGTCTCGGATTTTGGCCTTGGATGTTTCTTCAGATTAAAATCTAACAGGGTATTTTCATTGAGAAGCAGGTCTTAGGGTGATCTCTAAGAGCAATTACAGGAGAGAAGACAGGTCCAGAGGGCTCTGCTTGGCCACACAGGTAGTTATCAGCAGAGCCAGGATAAGACCTCAAATCTTCTGACACCCAAGCAGTGCTGTTGATGTCACAAAGCAATCGAACACACGGCCCTACCAAGTAAACATGTGTGGATGACGATAACCAGTTGAATTGAGTAATTTATTGGGTCTTTAAGAAATGCTTGCAATCCACTTGTAGGGGATGCTACTTCCACTGGCAAGTCCTCACGTTCTAGCAGTGCTCATCTAGACCTTCTGCCCAGCATGATATTGGGGATCTTGCTCACTTTCAGGACCACAAGACCATCTTCTGGGTATTCCAGCTGACCAGGACCAGGGACCTGGCCAGTGGTGTTGACTTGCGGATCTCACATAAAGAATCAATGAAGACTCAGCTTGCTTCCCCCATTAGGCGGAATTTGAGGGATACCTTCTTTGCCCAGCCTAGGAGAATGGCTGGTAGCCAGTAATATGTGCAGGAGAAAAATACTCTTGTAAGATCTGGTATCAAAAAGGCACCTGGCGGGGCACCTGGGTGGCTCAGTCGGTTAAGCCTCCGACTCTCGATGTCTCATGGTTCTTGAGTTTGAGCCCCACATCTTCGGGCTTTCCACTGACAGCACACAGCCTGCTTGGGATTCTGTCTCTCCCTCTCTCTGCCCCTCCCCCACTTGCACTCTTTCTCACTCTCTCAAAATAAATAAATAAACTTAAAAAAAAAAAAAAGACACCTGGCTCTGCTGCTTAGCACTCAGACGATTTGCCTCAAGCCACCTCTTTGCATCTTAGTATCCTCAATTGTTGAATAGAGATATCACTGATGTTCACTTTGTGGGACTGTTGGAGGGATTGCCTATACTTTTGAATGTTATTACTCCTTAGGTATTTGACATCTTCATTCAGCCTCTTTGTAAAGTTCTGGAAGGCAGAGATTATATATATTGCATTTTCCATTAGAAACTATTTATCTGCACCTGGCCCCTCCCCTCCCCACTCCCCCACCCTTGAGCCTATTTTCTTTACTGTCCAATGGAGACATACAACGTATCTTGTTTTTCCACATAGGGTTATCATGCCCTTCACGTAAGCTAATAACTGTGAAGGTCGTTTGTACATTGCAAAGGCTATATAAGAAGCTAAATAGGAAGGACCGATTTAATTACTACCATTAGCTAATACTTTGCACTTAATAATGTTTAAACAGAGCTACAAATGTAGACAGTTCCTAAAGACTAACATTTTTTCACTGTCCCACAGGAGCAATCTTAGCGGAATTTAATATCTAGAAGTTTCTTCCAAAAGTCCAGCAAGGAAGTTTAGGAAAGTTTTCGTTTAAATTCAAAGGTGCTACACAGAATCCAGGAACGATGCCCCGGATCCTTTAAATATTGAGATGAAGGGCGGAGCCGTCGTCAGGGACGCGACTGGGCCGCTTGGTTTCCAGGAAGTGACGTCAGGCGGCCGCGGAGATGGAGGACGTGCTGGACTTAGGCGAGGAGCTGCGCCGCGGCTCGGCCACCTCCGTGAGGCTCGGCTTGGGGATTTGGGGCTAGGATTTGGCGGGTGGGGAGGAGCGACCTATCCGGCCTGGCGTCCTTGAGGCTCCTCGGCCTGGCCTGTCCCCAGCGGCCGGAGCGGGCGGGCCCAGAGCCGCGCAGGGGTGAGGCCGGGGAAGAGGCGGCCTCAGCTGCCCCGCCCCCGGGGCCGCGGTGGGCCGCGCCGCTGCTGGCCTGGGGTGTGCTTTCTTTAAAATTCTCCAAAAGCAGAAGATACATCCTGCCCCTGCCTGCCCCAAGGCCGGTGGGAAATTTTCCAGCCAGTCTGCGCTTTCTGGACCCCCGAGTGCTAACTCCCCTAGAACGGACATATCTTAAGGGTGACTAGGGGGTAAGAGGGTCCTGGCCAGGGTCGCACTTGCACCCATACTAGGGCTTTTTCCGTGGGACTTCTCCTGCCAGAAGTTCATGTAAAAACCGTAGTGTTTATACGCACGAGGCAGGCAAGCAGGCTGGAGGGGCCTTTTCTTGACCCGAGTTCCCCACAGGAGGTGGGCGTTACCTCAGTTTGATGATTTAGGAAATCAGGACTCCGATTTATAACATTGGAGGAATGGTTAGGTGCTGTGGGTCCGGAGGTCAAATGGAGTATGAAGCTGCTTACTAGGTTAAAAAAAAGTTAACATTCTGTGTCAATTATAATCAAATTTTAAAAATTAAAACATTAAAACAAACGAACGCTTCCCGAACCTCGGTTTCCTTATCTCTAGAATGGAGATGTTGATACCTACTTCCAAGGGCTGCAGTAAAGATGAAATGGAATCACGCATGGGAAGCATTTAATCCAGTGCCTGACATGAGGTCTCTGTTCATTTTAGAGGAATGTCTAGCTGCATTTCTTTGAGTAGGAAAGATCTACCCAAAGGAGAAACTAAACCAAACTAAAGATCTACCTAAAGGAGAAACTTGGATCATTAATCCAAGAATTTGGTATTTTCCTATGAAATAGAAATGGTATCAGGGGCCTTAAGGGTTTGGAGCGTTTTTGAGAAATATATTCAAGTTACTCAAATCCCATCATCCACCATGTCTTCATAAATCGTGTCCTTGCTTACCTTCCCAGAATTCTTGTCCTCATAGTGGCTCAAAGCTGTTTGGGTCAGCAGCGCTCCCCGTCTCTCCTTACAGGGGCCCAAGATGGGTCGCCGAGCTCAACAGGAGTCAGCTCAAGTGGAGAATCATCTCAGTAACAAGAACTCCTCTTCGATTCTGACTGGAGAGGTGGGTGTTAAAAAATATGCTAAGAATTAGTAACTGCTTTTTTCTTTATAAATTTATTTGTTTTGAAAGAGAGAGAGAGAGGGAGAAAGAGAGAATCCCAAGCAGGCTCCATGCTGTCAGCACGAACCCAGAGATCATGACCTAACCCGAAATCAAGAGTCAGTCGCTTAACAGACTGAGCCACCCATGTGCCCCAGAGTTAGTAATTACTTAATGAGGAAGGATTTACTATTCCAGGTGTCTTCTCTTTAACACCAGCCCTTCCTCCTATATTGATTTGGGAATTCCCTTTCTTGACATTTGTCCTATTAGCAAGAAATGACAGAGGAACGTCTTTTCTTTGATACCAGAGTAGTTTCTGTGCATTGCTTTATATTCGCGGGGGAGAATGCTCTTCAGTTTGCTGAGGCAGGAGTAAGTGGGAAGTCTGAAAATCCAGTAGAAATCCGGGTTTTTAGTTCTACCGAATAAATGCCCGTGAGGCATGCTGGTGACGTAAGGTTGGATTACACAACTGGACGTTTGCTCTCAGTGGTGATCTGCACTTTCTACAGTTTTCAGGCAGGAAGGGGATTAGTATTGGCCTTACTTTCCTGGAAACTTTTCCGAGTGGCCTGGAATTGTGGGAATTTATCCAGCTGCTCTGTGGATGGTGGGTAATCCTGATGAGCAACACTTTTAATGCCAGGGCACTATTTTTGGCAGTTTACTCAGAGCCCCTTTGCACCTTCCTCTGTCCGTTTGAACAGACTTTGCCCTTTTCAAGAGTCAGTTGCAGGGTGATCCCTCCGTCAGCTCTAAATGACTTCTCCAGGCCGTCCATCTTAGGGCTCCTTCTTCTTGGTGTCCGTGGTATCTATTATGGAACATGTGTATGTGCTCACACTGTATGCTAATTTCCTTTTTATGTATCTGTCTGCCCCACTAGACAGTTCTCAAGCAGCAGGAAACCTGGCTTCTCAGGTATCCAGCTCATTGGCTATAGTAGGTATAAAATAGGTGAGGAGATGTACACGGCGAAGCTGTTCTAACGGGCTAGGCAGGCGCATGAGCAAAGCATGCTGGGAACAAGACACAGACACGGCCACTTACATCACATAGACGTTGGGATGTTCTTCACCCTTATAGGAAGTAAGTTCTCCAGCATTTCTGTACATGGCCTTTTCAGTTTATCTTTCACTTTCGCACTTACTGTAGAAATGTGGGTACCAAGAATCATTACTCTAAGATAACAGTCATGGCAGCACAGAAAGATGGTAACCAACCCTTGGCCTCATTGCCTGGAGCAGTAGGGAGAGGGTGGGGGGGGGGCTGTGGGAACAGTGCGGGGGCCACATGTCCCCTGTAAAGAGGTAACCACTGCCTAGCGAAAGCTGACTGATGCTAGAGAATACAGTTCCAGTATTGCCAGATCCTCTGATTTTCCAAGAGATACTGGCAGTCTAAAATGTTGTGAGAAAGCAACACAGTTTTACAGGTTAGCAAACAATTATAACAAGTCACCCTATGGACTAGATGAGGCCTGAGGGTTGTCAGCTTGTGACATTGGCCATAGCACCTGCATTATCGTGCTTCTAACGTTGTATTCGAATTGCTTACCCGCCCAGCTCCCTCACAAGATGTGAGCTTTTAGAAGTCAGGAGTTGTGTTTTACCGCTGTATCCCTTTGCGGACCACAGTGCCCAGCATGGAACAGGCATGCGGTTGACAGCACAGAGGCTCAGGGGGTGAAGCACACCGTGTGCGCAACGGGGCCCTTAGAAGCTGAGGAGGAGGGTTGCGGGATGGGGGATGGGCAGAGGGTGGAGCACTGGAGGCGCAGCTAAGGGGAGCGGTGGTAGAATCTAGGAAGAGGGTGAGGGAATGCGTATCAGACCCAACCCTGGCTCTCGGGGGGCTCGAACTGCAGTCGTGGATGTCTTCAAAGAGAGAGCGTGCAAGCACGTGACTAGGTGAATGGCAGTCTCCTCTTGGCCTCTGGCCACTTGAGACTGTGGGTCTAGGAGGATGCATCTCAACAGCAAATCATTTATTCCTTTGTCCAACAGTATTTATTGGCATTTACTATGCGCCAGGTACCATTTTAGAGGGTTGGCATATTTCAGTGATCAAAAGAGACAGACTCTTCTGCCATCATGAAACTTTTATTCCTGTGGTCGCTGGCAACCAGAAAGACTAATCGCACGTCTACTTAATTGTGAAGGAGATTCTGGCCGCCCATCGTGGTTAGGTGGTGGGCCAGGAAGGATGTCCTGGAATGACCTGATAGCCTTGAGGCTCTGTGTCACCCCCACACCACACCAGCTTCTAGGCTGGGGTCAGTAGGCATTGTTCTCCTGCGCGTCGCCTTCCCCTGGGCTCCCAGGTGAGAGTCAGTCCTGTGAGTACCTAAAGTTACAGACTGGGCTGAACTTTTCAGAGTTTCAGCCTCTCTGGAATACCTACTGATTTCCCCAGGGACATCTACCTCTGGGGCCTTAGCATTTTTCTGGGAGAACATGATGAAAAAGCATTCTGTTCTTCACCTATCTGGTGCCTGACGGTGACACACCAGTCAGAATTCCAGCATTCCCCATCTCCCTGGGTTGACCGAGGTTTAAAGCAGTGTGGGCAGCCTCTCCCAGGGCCAGATGCTCACTGTGCTGTGTGGGACTTTTTGGCTGTTTCTTTCTAAAATTAGATCCCAAGACTTATGTGTGTGCCCATTTACATTCCCATTCGGAGCATATGACTTGATATATTTTTCTTTGTCCTCTCGCTGACGATATTCCAGGATGAAGCTATCCATGAACACATAAATATGGTGCCTGGGGGCTGCCAGACATCTGGGTTCCTGCAGAGTTCAGTAGGAATGATAATTTTGAAGGAGGGTGGTGGAGTTGGGCGCTCTGGTTGAAGAAGAGCGATCTGCTAGAGTAGAGAGAACACACAGCTTGGCCCCAGCAACCCAGAGCTCAAGACCCGGCTCTGCCAATTTCCTGGATCTTGAAGAAGTCCACCAATCTCTCTACTTCTCCATTTCATTATCTGTCAGGTGGTGGTCATCCTACCACCAGGTTGCTGTGGGGATTTAGAGAGAGATGCATTCACGGTAGTAAACCGGACAGCACTACACACACGTGCGTTCACTCCGTAATCCAGCAAATAGATGAGTATTGGCCACTGTGTTGCCATTTTTATTAAAGGGCAGCAACGCAGGAGGATGTGAGCCTGGGTCTCTTGTCAAACTGACTTGGAAGTCCCCTCGAGGGCCCTGACTCATTTATCCATAGGTAAACTAGTAGTGACCCAAAGCAGTGTTTGTGCTTCCTGGGTGTGCAGGCATTCCCCAGAAAGAGTGGGGAAGAGCACGGGCCTCTGGGCGTACAGGCCAGGGTTGGAATCCTGGCTCGGCCACCCATGAACCCTAAGACTCCGAGCAAGTGATTTAATCTCTTTCAGCCTCAGTTCCCTAATCGGTAAGCTGGGGATAATCATTGCACGTCCTCCACAGGGTGGCTGAAAAGAAAACGTGAGATAATAGTTGTAAAGCCCTCCACATAGTCTGGCACATAGCACCCAATTTGCTGTTAATCATTATTATTTCTCTAGAACTTGGATGTTCTTTTTATTTTGCCTTAACCCCCTCTATTAAGATTGAAAACTGGGAGCCCTGGGGTTGAACATGGCCTACAGTCATGTCTTGTTTGATCCGTACAGAGTTTAAAATGTTTTAATTTGGTTGCTTATGAGTTAGGAAACTTCACATGAAAATCCAGATTCTGGACTTCTCTTTAAAATCAGAAGTTCTGGCACAGGGGGAATGCTGGGCAGGCATCCCCCCATGGCAGCAGCTGGCCGGCGCCAATAATGGTACTTGCTTACATGCGGCCTGCCTTGTCCGGTTTGCCACTCTTTCCTTTCATACACCTGCTCAGATCTACCCACGTTTCACCTGCTGTCTGCTGTTTCCGTTGAAGTTTAAAACTCTTGGTCTTTCAGGACGGATTGATTTTCAGGTACTCTTGTGTATCGCTTAGTGTTGAATTTGGCTACGTGGACCAGAAACTTGACCCCAGGTTTTGAATCAAGCCGGCATGATTTTTCCAACAGCAGGAAGGCCCGTGGAGGGCAGAGTAGGGCAGGTGCAGTCACTGGGCGATGTCCGGCATTGCCCTGGCCCCTCCTGGCTTCCTGCTCTGCCACCTAGAGCTTGCAGCCTCTTCTCACGGTTGCGTTGCAGTTGCGAGTTGTGAGGTGGCCGGTGGTTCCCCAGGCATCAGATCTGCATTCTAGGTGGGAGGAGGGGCAATAGTAGAAGTTCAAGGTGCACGCCAGCTAAGTTTGTTCCTTCTTGTGAGGAAAACAGTAGCCACAGACCTCACCAGGTAGACTTCTCATTACATGTCATTGGTCAGAAGCAGCTCTTAAAAAACCACCTTAAATGTCAAGAGACTTTTCAGCCAAGCATGTTGCCACAGCCATCACATTGGGGCTTGGGGTCAGGGGGAAGAGGGGAAGGGCTGTTGAGTGGGTCATTTGCAACTAATGTGTCAGCTTTTTTTTGAAAAAAAAAAAAATTCATACAAAGGTGTTTTTTTTTTTTTTTTTTCATAGATTTGGGTATGGCAGGAAAGAGTTATTTTTAGTAATGACAACAAAACATCCACATTCCTTTCCCGATTTCTAACTTAAAGTTGTGTAGAGTTCGGTGGACAGTCCTATGCCCCGAAATCCCAGGATACTGGATTGAGTTGCCTCTGTCGGCTCTTCTGGATCTTTTCCTTCTGCCCATTTTCTCTGTAACCATTTGGGGCTTTCTGCCTCTTAGGATCCCTGTGGCTCAGTCCAGGTCGTTAAACGCTTCCTCCCTCTCTGAGAGGAGAGGGAATGTCTCTTTATTTGCTTAGTCATTCTGTAAATTTCAGATCATTTCGAGGCACTTCAACTGTCTAGTTGTACTGAGTCACCTGAAAGATGAGCTCTTCGTGTTGTTTTACTAGCTCAGAGTTGGTTAGGGTCGAACCTGCTTCTTTAAAAAAATTTTTTTAATGTTTTTATTTATTTTTGAGAGAGAGAGAGAGAGAGCATGAGCAGGGGAGGGTCAGAGAGAGAGGGAGACACAGAATCCGAAGCAGGCTCCAGGCTCTGAGCTAGCTGTCAGCACAGAGCCTGATGCGGGGCTCGAACCCACGAACCGTGAAATTGTGACCTGAGCCGAAGTCGGACACTCAACCAACTGAGCCACCCAGGCACCCCAAACCTGCCTCTTTAGATGAACTTAGGTAATACACATAATGTGCTTAGCACAGGACCCAGCACACAGGAATCTTCAAGAAACAGCAAGCACCTGAGAAAGTTTATGACTGCACTCTTCCCTTTTGGGGGGTTATGGGGCCACCTGTCACGGATCAGGTGTGGATCACTGGATGTGTAGTTCAGCTGCAGTTCAGTGTTGGTAGTTGAGATTGGTTGCTGAGCAATTACAGTTGCTGAGAATTGTACCAGAAGATGGTTCCATGATGAGTGTCTACACGTCTGCAGTGTTTAACTTCCTCCTGTCAGGGCAGCTCTGAGAATTAAACTGGATTTCTCTGTTTGAGCTTTCACCTTCTGTTGATTCAAGTAATTCTGCTCTTACACAGCTCCTTCGAGAAAAGACCAGGGCACTTTTCTACCATGAAGTTACGCTACCATACGATGAGTTTCGCGCAAAGTAATAGGCGAAACCTGTCCAGGGCTGGCCTGTCTTTTGGATGAGCACTTCTCACTTGGGTCTAGACCTCTTTGTGGCCTAACTTTGGGTTTGCAGATTGTCCTTTTAATGATAAATTTGGTTTGCATGGGAACAACTGCTACCTCTCTGTTGACTGCATGCAGTGTCCTACGTAAGCCTCACGGGAGCTCGAAGTGGGTGCTCCTCTGACGTCATTTTAGCTGTGAGGACACTGAGACTTCGAGAGATTGGGTGACTGGTCCAGAGTCATTCAGCTCATCTCTGACTCTAGTCTCTGTGACTCTAGCCAGGTGCGTCTCCACCACCTAACTTCTTCTACCTGCTAGGTGGGTCGGTGCAGAGACCTCCCAGCAGAGAGAGGCTTTTGGGTTGCCCCCCTGGAATCCTTCTGGCGCGGGAGTAGGTTCTCGCCCGATGACCCTTATTCGTCCACTTGCCTGGAGAAATGTTTGAGTCACAGCTGTTCCCTTTCTCTCCACCCCCCTTCCCTTCAGTGTTCCTCCTAGGACACAGAACTGAAAGTTAGCCAGATTCTCTCGCAGGAATCCGAGCAATGCTGTTGGGCTCACGTTCCCAAATTAGGCCAATTTCCTCATCCCTCGGCAGCCTCCCTCCACTGGAGCTCCCTGGGCGCTCTGCATTACGTCTCTCGCCCTCCGCCTGTCCCCTGACTGCTCTGCCAGCCGGACAGTTATTTTCAGCCCAGTAGGGTTATCTACTGGCCCTTTTTGGTGACATTTTTCTTCTTTCTCGCAAAAATAACTTTCCTGATTGGTCACATTTTTCAGCCTTTTTCGTAGGCGCGCTCCAATGGGCCGGGTTGAACGATGCTCCCGATAACGTCGTCGAGGAGGGATGCGGGGAATTTGACGGGGAACTGTTCGCGAGGAATGCATTTTCCATACTTCATGTTTGTGTCATGCTTCACATGCTTCAGTTTTGAACTCTCCCTTAGGGTGGGCGATGCCCATCGCTCACCATCCCCGGGGCCCGCCACTGTGTGGGAGGGAATGTCAACCGAGGGTAGAGGCTGCCATTAGAAACAGCGCCTTGAGATTCTCCCCCAGCGCTGGCTCACGCTCTTTCCTTGTCCCAGCACGACCTCGTGACTCGTTTTGCTATCTGGAAAGCCAGAGGGAGTCGTTCTCCCTGACTTCCTGCGGGTCCCGGGGTGAAAGATAGTGCTTGAATGGCACTCGAAGGTTCTCTTAGGCACCTGTGGGCAAGGTTAAAATGAGAAATATGTGTAAAGAGCCCAGGGCCCCACTAAGTTAGCTGTTGTTCTCATGATCTGCACAACCTGAGAAGGGGATAGGATTATCATTTCGTCTTTAATCCCCGCTCTGCCAATTACTAGGTTTATATCCTGGGCAAGTTCCTTACCCCCCTCAGCCTGGCTCCTCATCTCAAAGGGTCACATGGAGATAACAGTAGCTTTCTGTTAGCAGTTGTTGGAGGATTAAATAAGAGCACGTATAAAGCTCTTAGCATAGTGCCTGGCACATGCTAACTATTATCGTCATCCATGTCAGATGAGAATTAGGAAGTGTTATCCATTTGTCTTCAATTGCATTTCTGTTCAAGATATGGAGATTATTTATATTTCATAGAACCAACTGGTCCTTAGGTCCAGAAACCTGTGGATGAGGAGCCCTTTTGGTGAGACTTCTTTGTGCCACTTGAGATCTATTTTATTTCTCTCCTTTAGTGGCATTTCTGCCTATGCCACAGATCAGTCATCCACTAGTCTCCTTCCATCTTCTTCTCAACACCCAACCATCTGTCTAGAGGTTGGCAGTCTTTCCAAAGAATAATCTTTAACTGCTGACATACGTCATTCTGTCATTCTGGAGAAATGTGGGTAGAAAGTGAGGAGGGCAAGAGTGACCTTGGTAACCTCAGTGACCTTGGAGTAGAAGGTGATATCTGTTCATTTATGCATTCATTCACTTGTGAAACCGGACAGGGGATTTTTCTACGTGCCAGGCGTTGTGCTTAGAGCTGGCAGTACGGTGAGAAACCGGACACCCTCCCTGTCCTTTCAGGACTTTGATCCGGGGGCTGCAGAGAATTAAGTGCCAGGCACGGGTGAACACAGAAAAATATGGGAATACCTCCGTTGAGCCCCTTTGATTCTTGAGGACATCCAGAACGGTTGTCTAGGGAAAAATCACATTTGAGCTGAGACTTCCAGGATGAGTAGATGTTAGGCCAGGGAAGGGGCAGAGGAGAAAATACTCCAAGTAGAGCAATGAGCACGGGCTGGTCCTGGAGGTGAGGGAGAGAGCATGGCATGCCGGCTTTGTTAGTGGGGCAGTTGACCCTTCCAGCAATGGAATAATGGTTGGAAGGGACTTCTGCACAGAATGAGATGGTTTTCAAATATTCCAAAAGCAGCCCCCTTGTCTTTTTAAACAAATGAACCATATGAGGCCAGTGCTTTCTTTTTTAATGTTTATTTAATTTTGAGAGAGAGAGAGAGAGAGAACACAAGTGGGGAAGGGGCAGAGAGAGGGAGACAACTGTAACTAAACAATAACTGAAGCAAGGTCCAGGTTCCGAGCCATCAGCACAGAGCCTGATGCGGGGCTCAAACTCACAAACTGTTGAGATCATGACCTGAGCCGAAGTCGGACCCTCAACCTGCTGAGCCACCCAGGCACTCCTAGGCCAGTGCTTCTTATAGGATGCTGAAGTAACTGGTTAGACTGACCCTTCTATGTTTTTCTAGCCTTTCACTGATGCATCTTCAATGTAGCCATTACACTTCACTGTAGGCGTTTGTGTTTGCCGGTAAGGACAATCTCAGAGATGCACTCAAGTACCGCACCGCTGCCTTGTTACTCTCCTGGCTCATCCCTTACAAGGGGGTGCCTAGTCGTCCAGCGGTTTACAGCAGCCACCCTTCATTTATGTCCTGATAGTTCTTAGCTTTCTCTGAGGATTCCTCTGAGCATAGATCCTAGTAACCCTGGAGAGAAACCTGTCCATTATGGAAGTAACCCTAAATTAGTCGCCATCTGATAATAGGATTTAGCAAACACCCTTTAAGTTCACAAAATAAGAGACTACATATTCAGAATTCTGTTACAAGAATATGCTAGGTGCTTAATAAAAATATGTGCAGACAAATCGGTGATACAAGCCAACTTGGTGCCTGTTACGTATGGGAACCCTCAGCTCGGCATCCCTCATTTGCATTAAAGAACATACATGTAATTTAACAACACAGGTCCTATCTGCTTATGACCCAATTCAAAAGACTTCAGATTCTGTTGTAACATTAAAATTTGGTGTGACTCCTGTTTGAAATAAGTAGAATACCGGCGTGTGCTCAGAAATCTTTTTTTTTTTTTTATGTGAACCTTTTCATGATAAGGATACCTCTGTTGTGATGAGAATTGACTTATATTCAGGCAAGGTTCCCAGAAGCCAAGACTTAGCAAAATCTCTGGCGATAAATGCCATTCTATTAGGGAAAAAAATGATCAAGAATCGGCACAATGGCTTAAGCCACTGTTAACTTACCTGAACTGTGGCAGATGCCTTACCATGGACTCATTGTTTGGTTTCTGCCCTCCTGCACTTCAGCTCGAGTGCGCTTATACAAAGGTGCCTCATTCACTTCGTCCTCAGAACCCTTTAATGGACACCCGTTGCCCTTAGACTAAAAAAAAAAAAAAAAAATCCTAAATCCTTACCTTGAACCTGTGTGATTTGGTGCCTGCCTGCATCTCCAGCCTCATTTCACACCTGCCACCCGGTTGTAGTCACATGGAGTGAGTCTTTACTTTGCTTAGAAGTCCCCTACTTACTCCAGTTCCCTAGAGTACTGTAGAATGGACTGGACTGGAGTGGAGTGGAGTAGAGTAGATCCCTAGAATATTCATGCCTCCTGTTTGCTGGGCTGACTCCCAACTTCTATTTTCCATTGTGTTCAACATGAATATCACTCTTTTTAAAAATTTTTTAATGTTTGTTCATTTTTGAGAGACAGAGCGAGGCAGAGCACGAGTGGGGGAGGGGCAGAGAGAGAGAGGGAGGCACAGAATCCAAATCAGGCTCCAGGCTCTGAGCTGTCAGCATAGAGCCCAGTGTGGGGCTTGAACCCACAGACCATGAGATCATGACCTGAGCTGAAGTCAGACGCTCAACTGACTGAGCCACCCAGGTGCCCCATCACTCCTTTTTAAATCGGGATATTACCCTTCTATTTAAATTACCTCCCTTTATTATACTCTCTTTAGCTTTTTTTTTTTTTTAACTTTTTCTGTCGTTTTATCCACAGTTTGTAACTGTGTAATTATTTAGGTCCTTGTCCCTCACTAATTGCAAGCTCCAGAAATGCCTGAGCCTATCACTCTGTAGGCCCTCAGTAAGGCCCTCGTCCAGTGAATGAAGAGCGGGTGCGGGGGAATGATGCATTCACATTAGGGGCAGGTTAGCTAGAGATGCTTCTGAGACCGCTAGCTGGACATGTCCAGGAAGCTTTGGTGTGTGGTCCACGCTCTCTGTCCTGGGTTCTGAGCAGGCACTAGAGATTTGGAAGTTAGTAGTATTGGAGTGGTAAATGGAAGCCCAGCTCTGTAAGGGAGAGTCTGTGTAACAAGAGGCCCTCGGACAGAATCTGAGGAACATCCATGTTGAAGGAACACAGCCAAAGAATGTCTCACAAAAAGAAATTGAGGAGGATGGGCCAGAGTGGGGAGGGGAAACACAGGCACTTGTGGCTTTCAGAAGCCAAGGCAAGAGCGCGTCAAGGAGGGAGGGGTCAAGACTGCTTGATGCCACTAGGAGGGCGGGAGCAGGGTCTGTTGGATTTAGCAATAGGGAGGTTCCTGAGGTTTCACATTAAAACGCACGGCTGTTTTCCATGTTTGTTTATTTCTGAGAAAGAAAGAAAGAGTGTGCGAGCACACACGAGAGGGAGAGGGGCAGAGAGTGGGAGACACAGAATCTGAAGCAGGCTCCAGGCTCCGAGCTGTCAGCACAGAGCCCAATGCGGGGCTCGAACTCACAGACCATGAGATCATGACCTGAGCCAAAGTCGGACACTTAACCAACTGAGCCACTCAGGTGCCCCTAAAATGCATGGCTGTTTTTAAAAGGCACATTGGCAGACCACCTCCAGTTGTCTTGCTTATGGTGGCACATGTACCTTACTTTGGGGAACAGTAAACTAAAGTCTGGCAAAGGGGGTGAAGAGGAGAGGTCAGTGCCCATAGCCATTTTTTTAAAAAAAATTTTATGTTAGAGAGTGAGAGAGAGAGAGAGAGTGCATGTGAGCAGGGGAGAGGGAGAGAGAGAGCATTTTAAGCAGGCTCCACACTCAGCATGGACCCTGATGCAGGGCTTGGTCCCACCACTGAGATCATGACCTGAGCCGAAACCAAGAGTCAGATGCTTAACCCACTGAGCCACCCAGGTGCTGCCCCAACCCAGAGACATTTTTGAGGGAAGTTAGGTAAGATGTGGTAGCAGATTGGCTGTTGGAGATAGGCAGAAGGACAGTCTGGCGTTTACCCCACATGTAGCTACCACGACTGAATAGATACGGATATTTTTGAGACTGTGGATTTAAGAGCCTCAGCCGTGGGGAGCAGGAAAAGATCATTATTTCAGTTTGGGGCATGTTGAATTTGAGTTGCCCTCAGGATTTTCAAAGAGGTATGTCAGGTAGACAGTTGACACTTTTGGTCTGGAGCTTAAGAGAAAGTTGAAAACCAGTGATAACAGATGTAGGAGTCATCAGGATATATTCTGGGGTTTCTGAGAGGAACATCTAGGAAAACCTTCTGATTCCTTTGGGCAGCTTACAGACCATTCATGCGCTCCAGGTGCCGGTGTGTGAGTTTTAAGCAGAGAAGAGCTATGATCAAATCTGCAGTTTAGAAGGAGTGCTTTGGCAGTCAGTAGTCAGGGATACTTACAGGTTTTGTGGGCCCTAAGCTTCCCTGGTTTGGAGGCCTTCTTTACGAAAAATAATTCAAAGTTATGGGTTCAAAATGAGCTATGGAAGTGAATACCTATTTATAATGAGAAAAGAAATTATAGCTCATGGTTACAAGAGCCCTGGATATTCAGATGCCTTTCTTCAGAGAGCTTGTTAGGCAGTGTATGAGACCTAGCATGCCTTTCCCATGGAGAACTCTCTGTAGCTCCCAGGGGCCCATCCAGGTAGGGAGTACAGGTTGATGGAAAGTGAGGCCGATGCAGGGAGACCCGGTAGGATGGGACCAAAAGAAAGCAGAACATGAGCTTGGTAGGCCTTACTTTGCATGATTGTGTGGGTTCCCAACAGCCCTCAGCAGGTGGGTATTGACACAGTGGAGGCCTATGGGTGACTTGATCCAGATTTGGGGTAGTTCTCGGGGAAATGTGCTAAAAAGGCAAGGGAGGGAGGCATAGCGTGCTGGACCTTGGGAGTGAGCTGGGTTGATGGAGGAGGAAGTGAAACCAAGAAAGAAGTTCTTAGATATGGAGGGAGGGGATTAGATACTTCAGGGATGGAGCACTTCCGGTTATGACACTGTTGGAAAAAGTAGCAAGGTCATTGGTATTTGGAGAGTTAGGGAACTCTTAGGCTAAGCGTTAGATGAACTGTTGATGTGAGAATGGACTTTGCTCAGAATGGTGGGGCAGGTGGGGGAGCGGCAGTGCCCTAGCGTGTGATCAGTCTGTGCGCGTGCGGTTCTTAGTGACGTCGTGAAGAAGGGGAGGCGACGTAGCTGAACAATATGAGTTTCAAGAGAAGCGTTCCATGATCATTTAGAAACATAATGCCCTCGAGTAACTTCGGGGAGTGAGCCTCACTTGGGACGCTGGTTTGTGCGGTTTTAAAAAACGAACAGCTTCTATTTTAAAGAACTGCCAGAGAAATGATGTCCATGGGGGAACCTAGGATTTGGGTGAGGTGGAGAGATGGAAAGGGTATGCTGTGGACAGAGAGTATCTAGTCAGTTAGGAACCAGAAGACTGTGATCGGAGAGCCTCATTGAAGTCATTAGCTAGGCTAGATTTCTTCTCATTATGTAGCATGTCAATAATTACTGAGAAGGAGCAGAATGATAGTAAAATATCCTTTTCATAATGATATTTTACAGGAAAAGGGTACTGACTGATGTTGAATGTCATTGGTGATAGACGAAACGTTTCTGGTCACATGCCTTTACCCCATGTAACGGAATTATGTCAGTTGTTAGCTGATTGCTTTTATATTCCATTTTAATCTCTCCATTGGCTTTTCAGGTATAGTTTTTTATACTTGTGTGTGTGTGTGTGTGTGTGTGTGCGCGCGCACGAAGGATTAGAATATACATCTTTAACTCCTCCCTGGCCAGATGGAGTTACTACCATACCTCTTCACGTAAAACGCAAGAGCCTTGCGGCGGTGTGAGGGCATCTGACCCCTCTCATCCTTTGTGCTGGTGACGTCACATACTGTACAGCTGCATACTTCAGAAACTCCACAGTACCATTTGTCATTTCACCTTAAATAGTTGTCATTTAGAGAAGACAAGAGACTCTTGTATTTCACCCACATGTTTACCATTTCTGTTCTTCCTTTCTCCCTGCAGATCCAGGTTTCCATCGGGCATCATTTCTCGTTAGCCTGAAGAGCTTACCCTAGCATGCCTCATAGTACGGATTTGCTGAGAACCGCTCCCTACTTGCTTGAGCTGAAAATAGTTTTATTTTACTCTCATTTCTGAAGGATACGTTCTATCCATCTGGAGTTCTGGATTGAGAATTATTTTCTTTTCAGCGCTTTAAAGATCCTCTTTCCTCTGCCCTCTGGCCTCCATTGTTTCTGATGATGGGTTTTGTATATAAATCTTTTCTCCTCTCTCTTGCTGCTTTAAAGATTTCCTTTTTATCTTTGGTTTTCAGCAGTGTGACTGTGACTGGCTAGCTGTGATTTTCTTTGTATTCATTCTGCTTGGAATTTGCTGAGGTTCTGTGATCAGTAAGTTGGTATTTATAACCCAATTTGGGAAACTTTAGGCCATTATTTCTTCAAATATGTCTTTGCCCCATTTTCTCTCTCCTTATTCCTCGGACTCCAATTGCATATGTGTTAAAGTGCTTCATATTGTCCCATTGGTTCGTCACGCGTTTTTTTTTCCCTGAAGCATTGGAAGCATTGGAAGCATAATTTCTTCCTATCTTTTATCTTTTTTTTTTCCTTCAAACTGGATATTTTCTGTTTTCACTGATTATTTCTTCTGTTGTCTTCCAGCTCAACTTTTCACTGTAGATACTGAACTTTTAAGTTCTAAATTTCCATTTGTTTCTCTCTCTTACTTTTTTACATCGCTCCTGTTAGATTCCCCATTTGTGCATTTATTATGATCATCTTTTCTTTAAAGTCCTTGAACATATTTATAGGAGCTGCTTTAAAATGCTTGTCTGTTAATTCCATTATTTGGGTCATCTTGGGGTCAGTTTTTGTTGTTTTTTTCTTTTGACTTTGGGTCACATTTTCCTGTTTCTTCACATGCCCAGTCATTTTTGTTTGTACACAGGACCTTGTGGACAGCACACTGTGGAAACTCTGGATTATGTCACCCTCTGAAAAGTGTTGGTTTCCGTTTTAGTAGGCAGTTTCATGTTTTGCAGAGTACCTTGAATTTATGAAGACTTGGTTTGAGGCTTTGTTGGCTCAGGTCTGTTGTGGTTTTCCCTTTAGCCCTAGAGCGAATCCCATAGTCCTGGGGCATGATCTTCACTCCCAAGGTGTGATTCACTTGGGATTTCACTGGCATATTCAAAGTATGTACCAAGTACCTCTAACTTGCTGGAACTCAAACCAATGTCTGTCCCCTGCAGGGAGCAGCAGCTGAAATCTCATCTCATCAAAACCACTCAGTGGTTTTGGGGGTTGTGGGTTTTGTTTTTTTTCTTTTTCTGTCTTCAGCAGTTTCACTGGGTTTCTTGATGCAGTTCAGGTAAGCCTAAAGGATTTTAGGGGAGTTCAAATGCAGATCTGGGGCTCCTTTCTTCCCAGGATTTCTCCCTTTCTATGTTTAGTAGTGACTCTGGCAGTGCCCAAATGTGTCCTGAAGCCAATACAACTGCAGCTTTCTCCTTCCGTTCTGTGCTCCTCAGTTGCTGCCCAGACTGGTGAGTGCACTGACAGGGAAAACCCATTTCACCATGGATTTTTGGCCGGTACATTTTTTTTTCTTTCTTTGAAGGGTCAAGTCTCCTCCAGTTTCTGCCTGCTTTTGTTTGCCCTCCAGTGCCTTTGAATAGTTGTTTCATCTATTTCATCCAGAGCTGATAGTTGTTCCCTGTGGGGAGGTTAGTTGAATACAAACTACTCACCCGTTACTGAATCCAGAACCTGCCGGTTGCTTTTGGATTGTTTCAGAATCACTGTGGGTTTTTTTTTTTTTTTTTTTAATCCCACGTGATACTGATGCTAAGAAAAGAATGAGCGTGATTGTTGCGGAGACAGAGTGTGTCGATTTTCTCTTAGGGTAACTGCCAGGGGCGTACAGGTACGTTAGCTATTCAGGAAGCATTCTGACACCAGTGGCGCCCTTGGAAATCATGATCAGGAACGTGGGCATGAAAGAGGCCCAGAGACCTGCGATGCGTCACTAGGATGTCAGTACCCAGTCATGCAGCGCTGCACTGAGCACTCCGAAAAGTTAATCTAGAAAGGCCTCTAGAGTTGGAGAAGTTGGCAGTGGACTCTCTGAAGGGTAGGAGGTCTTCCCGTACAACTTCAAACTGAGTAGCAAAATTTCTAGATTAACGGACTGCACCTGGGTCGTGCCTTTTGTGTCAAGGCGACGTCACCTGGGAGGAGTAGAGTGGCTGGCCTTCTGCCTTGTTCGAGGAAGGAGAGGAAGGGTGGAATAAGAGCCTGGGAAATGAACCTTGGGCTTGGACTGAGAAGCTGAAAAAAGAGATAGAGTGTAGCATGTTTTAACCCTAGTCTAGGAGGAAGTTTTTACCAACATGAGAAAACCAAGAACTGTGTAGTAAGTTTTTCATAAGCTATTCAAATTAAAGGAACATTCTTGGGGCGCCTGGGTGGCTCAGTCAGTTAAACATCTGACTTCGGCTCAGGTCATGATCTCACAGCTTGTGAGTTCAAGCACCACATTGGGCTCTGTGCTGACAGCTGAGAGCCTAGAGCCCGGAGCCTGCTTTTGAGTTTTGTGTCTCCCTCTCTGTCTGCCCCTCCCCTGCTCTCTCTCTCTCTCTCACACACTCTCTCTCTCTCTCTCTCTCAAAAATAAATAAACACTTAAAAAATTTTTTTAAAAAGGAACATTATCCTGATTTGTGTCCTTCCTAATTTGGGGAGATTGAAAATGTGCCTTCTTTAGTAAAATGATCATGAGAGGAAATGGTGTTCTGGTTTTTTTTTTAAGTTTATTTATTTATTTTGAGAGTGAGAGAGAGGGTAAGCAGGGAAGGAGCAGAGAGAGAGAGAGAGAGAGAGAGAGAGAGAGAGAATCCCAAGCAGGCTCCCTGCTGACCATGCAGAGCCCGACGTGGGGCTCAAACCCACAAACTGTGAGATCATGACCTGAGCTGAAATCAAGAGTCTGAGGCTTAACCAACTGAGCCATCCAGGCACCCCGGAAATGTTGTTGTGTTTCTTTTTAAAGAGCCTTAACAAAATAAAAACTGTTAACTCTGTACTGCCAACCATCTCCTACTCCCCCCAAATAAAGTTTTTTGAAATATTAACACTCCATGAAATTTAGAAGCTTGGGAAACACAGTTGTAGAATTTTTTTTTTAATTTTGGGATTTCCGAGTTACTTGAAATGTCGAGGGCTAAAGCGGAGTGGGTGCTAACTTGCCAGCCATGACCTTGTTGTATGCTAGCGCCTTCTCCTCTTGCTTCCACAAGTGAGGCAGGACAAAGAGGGGCTGCGGTGTGAGGCCTGTGGTGTTGGCATCTCACCATGGTGAAGAGCGGGGAGTAGGGCCCACCATCGCACTCTATAGGTCTTACGCTAAAGGGGCCGCCAGCCCATGGTTTAATACTTCCTTCAGGCTCCCTCCATTTCTTTTCCATCATCACCCTTGAGGGGTCTTGTGAGAGATCAGGTTTCTTAAAGCATCAAGGTCACAGCTTGCTCCTCTGCCCTCAACTTCCTCCAAGTCATTCCACTCTGGATTTGGTTGAGGGAGCCAGTCTAGACCGTGCTTATACAAAGTCACAGGTGCCGGGAAGGGCTTGCCCCTCGGGGTTCTGGGAATTTACACCCTCGGTGTTGCGCACATTTCTGGCTCCGCATATGTTGGGTGGGTTTTTAGCAAACTGAAAGGAGTTCAGAGAATGACAGAAACGTATCGGTTTTAATTTATGATGCAAGTTGAAAGGAATGTTTATTTTAGCTGAACTGCAAAAAGTATGGGGGAACAGGGCATTTCTTTGTAAATGTCTGGAAGGTACAGACCCAAGGAGAGGGCAGAGCTGATTGAGGATGACCCAGAGGGGTAGAGCTGAGATTAAGAGGATGCCATCCAGGGTAGGAAAATCCAGGACGAATTTCGAGAGTGACTTTTGAGGCTGAAATCTATCCTCTTTGGATCAGCCACTTGAGCAAACTGCTGGCAGCCCCGTCCCATGAGTCATTTGAAGTGGGCAGCTTGATGGCCGCGTATTGAGATATGGGATATGGGCCTTTTATTACAGGGTATGTGGGAATATTTGGTGACGTGTGACACCGCCAGAGTAATTGGCAGACACCGTGGTTGTCCTGAGCCTCACAGTTAGCTCTCAGTGAGCGGCAGAACTGTGGTATCCTCTTCTTGGTTCAGGCAACTTTTAAAGGATTTCTGTATCTTCAGGGAAGCAGGAGTAGGTAGGAGTTGGGCCCCTGGAGTGAAACTTGGGCAAGGCAGCCCCAGACAAAGGTCCCTGCAGTGTTCACCTGTGAGAAACTTCCTGTTGTCTCAACCCATTCCCATTCTAGATTCTTGCCTCTGGAGTATGCAGTTTATTACTGTTATGATTCCTGATAAATCATATGGTCACCACCATCCCCACCGTTACTGTGTGCTCTGGGCCGGAGGTGGTCTCCAGTGCTCACAATGGATCTGCAAGGCACCTGGGACCATTCTTATTCCTCACTTGAGGAAAAAGAGGCTTGGCGAAGACACGACTAGCCCAAGGCTACACAGCTAGAAAGTGGCAATTCTAGGATTTGAACCCAGGACTATCCCTCCCGTCCTCCAATCTGTCCCTCCATCCCTCCTTTAAAATTATGGCTTTTCCCCTTTCCTTCTTTCTGACAAACTCCCTTCTCCCTGCATTTAGTCACTCCTTCTCCAAACTGCTGCTCTCTTGTATGAGGGGCATATCTTGTGACCTGAAGCAAAAAACAGCCACTTTCAAAGGCCAGAGACTTCTATTGAATTCCTCTTAATACAGTTTGGCACAGTGTTCACTAACAGTATATTGTTGGCATCACTTTTTAATCCTGATTTTACCCTTAATCCATCCATCGGCTGACCGCACCACAGAGGTTAAGGGTTAGGCTGAGCTATTTTCTGGTCCTGCCATCTTATTGAACACAACTCGTATCATGAGCAGATATATCTTACTCTGTGCCTAGAAAGCAAAGGAAGCGGTGCTCCTTTTGGTTTGGTCTTCCCAAATCTTAACCTTATCATTCTAGTCTCTCTCATTATTGGGCAATTTTTTTTTTAGCCCAGACAGTTCTTTTCTGGCCTTTCCTCTGTCTTTTAAAGCCTGTTCTAGCTGGCATGCATCTAGTGTCTAGGAACTCCCGTATCACCTGGTTCAATGCAAAGCTTTGGTGTCAAAGACTTGGACTTGAATCCTTGCTGTGTGACTTAGCACCAGGATGATTTTAGGGGAGTTAGCCTCTAAGTTCCAGTTTCCTTGCTGGTAAACTTGGCGGTGGCATTGTCCTTCACTGGGGCATGAGGATTCTGCACAGCAGTCCTGCTAAAGCTTCGGCATATAGCAAACCCTCAAGAGATGATGGCTAATACTATTATCGTTAGTTAGGAATTAGTGAGTATATTCTTTGTCATTGCCTAGATTGGCTTATTCACTATTGATGAAGTCTTTTTTGCTTATTCTCATTTTTCTCTGAACCTTGCCTTCTCTCTCTCTGTCTGCACCTCCTTCATACCAGCTCAAACCGATGATAAGTATCCCATGTCATCATTTACATCTACTTGCCTAGATACCCTCTTCCCTGAATTGAAAATACTGTAATTCATAGACTCTTGGAATCACAAGATTGTAGAACCGAGGGGAATCCCCTCTGGCTTGAGTGAAAATCCAGAATCATGGAACCAGTCAGTGGTAGAGTCGGGACTAGAGCCTTGATTACCTGGTGTCCAGTCTAATGTTGTCTCCACCACGGTTTTTTTCTTACCCACTTTTTACATATCCATATGTACACACAACTAAAATAGAATCCACAGTAGGTTGAAGTGGGTGAGGGTGTGAGGATGCACCTTGTATAAAAGGCTCTCTCCTGTCACTTGTAGTTGTGGTGGGGACGTCAAGACCGGAGGTTTTGGGTGGAGAGTTGTTTTCTGGTCCTCAGGGCATCGGTGTCAGGAATTCCCAGCCGCGAGGTGGAGAGTAACAGTCCATGTGGAGCTCAGTTCTTCACTGAGCAGACAGATCCATGAACGAGCCCCTCCTCCTCATCAGCCCTGCCTTTGGCCTCCTTTGTTAACCTGAACCCTATGCATCTGGTTTCTTTCGTTTCTTAACTTTACATTAAAGTCAGAAACATCCAGAAAGGTAGACGCAATAAGAAACATCCAGAAAGGTAGACTGCTGTGTCCCGTGAACAACGTATACCCACCACCTAGCCTCAACTGTTATCAACATCAAATAGCTGTCTTTGCTTAAACGATAATTTATAAAATATCTTTTAATTCTGTGCATAAGTGTTTTATATGTTTTGCTGAATCATTTCACAGCAGATCTCATGACATGTCACTTTAATACTTCAGCATGTAGCTTTAGAAGAATGGGGATGTTTTCCTAGAAATCCATAATTCCACACCTAACAGTATTAGCAGTTCCTTAACATCACCTTTTACTTGGTCCATATCCATTCCCCACTCCACCCCCTGCCCTGTTATCATCTAAATGTATTTTATGCTATTTTTTCAAATCAGGATCCAATCAAGAACCAATCCATTACATTTCTCTTAAGTCTCTCTTAATTTAGAATAGTCTACCTCCCCACCCCAAACACACCTTTTTAATGGTGTTGACTTTTGGGGGCCAGTTGTCCTAGAGAGAACCCCCCCCCCCCGCGCTCAATTTGTCTGAGTCTTCCTTCCTGCTCCCACTCTTCCTCTTGCAACAAGCTGGAAACATACTGGGGGGCTCGATGAACATTAGCTGCAGGAGTTTTTTTCTGGGTGGTGGTGCGTGCCTCAGGTGAAGCCTCTTACCTCCCGCTGGTGGTGCTGCGAAGTCATCAGTGAGTTAGGGTCAGGATAGTATCTCTGTTGTGAAGGAACGTTTTCTCCCCCTGTGCCTGCACGTGATGTATGGGGCCATTCTTTGGCACCGTGAGAATGTCTGGTTCCCCCATCAATCAGTCTTTCGCCTAACAGCTTTAACATCTAGTGACCATCAAATTTCTTTCTTATACTTAAAGCAGATTTTGCATTTTGTTATGTCCATTTCCATCTCGAAAGAGCTATGTGTACTCACAGGGGTTGATTTATAAGCTTGGATGATCCATTACCTCCATGACATTAAGTCCACGAGGGAGAAACTGAGGTCTGTGGTGAATTAGTTGTCACACCCAGGGCTGAGGCTGGAGGAAGAAGTGGGCAGAGATGGAACTGGATGCAGGTTTAAGGAACGAATGCCAGCCCCTGGGTTGAGGTTACATCTTTATCAGTGTTAGTCTTCTCTCTCATCAAGCACATAAGAACACCTTTCTTGGATCTTCAGTCTGGTTGCTAGAGAAAGGTGGGGAAATTTGCCCTTGGCCCATAAATGGGTTGAACACGGGAGCCGTGTTGCTCCTAGAAGCTGGGAAATGGGTGGGTGTGAAGTTTGCAATGGATCTCGCTTAGCCAAACAAACGCCTTTTCTGTTGGGAAATCATGCATGTGTTTGGACTGCATTTTTGAAACAGGTTGCAGTTTGGATCTGGGAGTGATTCCTATTGTGGGGCTTCTCTGGGACTTTTGAGAGTGTGTGAGAAGTTTCTAAACTCAAAAGGCTCCTTTTTTGGCACTGCAGCATCTTTTCTATTTCGGCATCTTAAGAATCTGGGGGAACCATATAAAGATCAGAAACAAGTCTGGCCCTAAAGGCTCCCTGTGACATAGTAATTCCAGTTCGTTGAATCTTGGCCCATTCGGATGAGACCATATAAAGAGGCCACTTCCTGAATTTCCCGCTCTCTGCCTCTCACAGGCTCCTTTCTGTAGAAAGCTGGTATTTCAGGACCGCGACCGCCAGTCATGTGCTTCCAACTCTTTACTCTGAGTCTTTCCTGCCCCCTGTTTATTTTTGGAGAGAGCACATTTTTGCTTCTCTCCAGGAGCTATGCAGGGTCCTGCCCCCTCCGTCCATCAGGCGGCAGCCCCAGCAGGCTCTGCTCATTTCCCACACTCAGAGACGTGACTCCAGCTTTCAAGAGGGAACACAAGGGATGCGCCACCTCAGGGCTCCCGTCGCTCGATCCTATTTCTGGCCCTCGTGCTGTTGCACATTTTAAGACTCTCTTTCTCAAAGCACGTTTGGATAATGTTACCTGGCAGTAAACCTGCCCAAGTTGGAAATGGTTTTCCCAGCAGATGCCTTGAGGCTGTGATTCTGAATTTCAGAAGCCGAGCAACGAAAAGAAGAAACCCAGGACCTTTTGAATTCTAGAATCAGGTCTTCTTTCTTGCTTTTAAGATCACCTGAGTTCTCCCCTCTTTACCCATCCAGGAGTTTTTTTGTGTGTGTGTTTGGTTGGTTGGTTTTCCCTCCTCCTAACACAGGGATGGCAAACAGACCTTCCAAAGTCTTGATTCAAACAGATTGGTGACGTCTTCCCACGTGCTTGATTAGGGAGGATTCTGGACTTGGTGGGCTCCATGGAAGAGATAAAGGCCCCCAACTGACTGTCTTAGCCTGTCTAAAGAGTAAGTTTCTAGTTTAGAGGATGGAGCAAGAGTAAATGCCCTTTCCTTTAAATGCCTGGGCCATTATGCAGAGAACCCAGACCCATAATATCTGAGAGCAAATAAATCATACGTTCATGTCCTCTTGTCCTGCCCAGACCTGATGGGCAGGAGAGGGAAGGACCCTTGGGCCCAATCGAAGGGCTTGTAACCAAAGGGTTACAACTTCTCGCCAGGCCAGGCAGGGACTGGAGCTCTGGAAGTCAAGCTTGGGAGCACGTGCAGGTCTCCAAAGCCCCCCAGCATTTCATCTGTCACCCAGGGAGATGGGAAGCTGAGTTCTGGCAGCTGGTCCTTAAAAGGACAGCAGGAAGGGCGTGACCTATGAGCGTGTTTCCTGTGAGATCACCCTGCGGTAGAGCTAGGACGCTCTTTTTGGAACAGGCCTTATCAGGTATTTAGGTGTCTTGATAGCTCGCAGGAAGACCTTCACGGGCTGGACTGTCCATTCAAAGGACCTGTCAGACCTTTTAAATTATATTGCTAAAAGCCAGTCATCCACTTACATTTCAGACCATTTGCACCTAGTGTCAAGCGGCTGCATCATGAGCAAGTTGCATCAGCTTCTACTTCCAGCCTGCACTGGAAAGTAATAGATGCCAAGCTGCTCAGAGCCCCCAGAGAGTGTTCCCAGGGACTCCTACCTATATGACGATCAATGAATAGCATTTGCTACAGCCTGAGTGTCATGTGCTATCCTGGAATCCCTGTCTCTTGAATCTGGTTCCTTCAGGAATGCTTTTCCTTTTCATCTCCATTTATATTTCAAATCCAGGGCAAGCCCCACTTTCCCCAGAAAGCTCCCTTGCCCTCTCCCGGTCCACAGCACTTCCTGGCTTGGCACGATTCTGTTTAAACTTCAGTTATGTGCTGCAAGCTTATGCCTGCTTGTCAGAGTTCTGTCTTCACGATGCCCCAGGGGAAAGCGGTCCAGTAAAACCACCAGAGATGGCAAGAAAACTGCAAAATTCAGTGGAACTATCCCGCGGCCGGGGGGGATTCCTCCTCAGCTTCGCCTTTGGACCATGGATGCAGCCTGTCCCTGGAATAACCCTCTCCCTCCATCCCTGATGTCTGCTTCCCACCTCTGGTGTGGCTTCTTCGGTTTCGAGTAAGCCTGATGTCCCATCACGCGCATTTCATGCAGGCCTGATACACATGGAATTTGGCCTCTTCTCTGCCTCACTGAACAGGGCTAACATTTGAGGACAAAGGTGCCATCTGTTTTGTTTTGTTTTAATCTGACCCAGTGCACCTAGGACAGTGCCCAGGGAACAAAGTTGGATTCTGGGGAACTGCCTTTATAACTTAATAGTGTTAATTAAGTCTGTTTCCTCTAGACCGGGTGTTTGTGTGTGGCCACAAGAAGACTTCTAGTAGGGAGCATTGAAAAGTTTTCTTACCCTGGGACCCAGGGTATGAGACTGAACCTAAGGATTCCCCATGAGGAAGGAGACAGCTCCTGCTTCATGCCCCAGCCCCAGCTTGTGGACAGCGGGTTCTGCCTGCCCTTCCGGTCTCCCGTCTGCCTCTGCACTCTCTCCTGGGGTTGCCGAGGCTCCCGGTGGGGGCTGGGGAGAACAGTCACAGCCTCTGTGCGATTTGTGGTTAAAGGGATAAAGCAGGTCATTTCGGGTTTCAGAATCTTAGGGAACTTTATTAACCACACAGTGTCCCTCAGTAGTCGAAGTGACGGCTCAAGCCCAGCTCAGTTTTTTTCTCTTTTTTTCCCAAATGGTGGTATATTTTATTACCCACGGCCTAACCTTCCACATGCTGACATTAGTAATAATGCCGACAACGGCGATGATAACAGGGAAGACAGAGTGCTAGCGTGGCGGACGCCGCTCTAAGCACTGACCGTGCAGCCGCTGATTTAGTCCAGCCGTTTAGCAGTTACTCAAAGGAGCGCATTTTGATGGAAGCGTAGGCTGCCGGTGCTCCTTTGCCAAGCTGCCCGATCTCTCAGAGCCCCTTCCCACTTCAGTCTCTGCTCCCTCCTTCCGTCACCGTTGTCACCCACACCCCACAGTGGAAAACTGCCGGGACCAGGAGACAAGTTCCCTCCCTTCTCGCAGACTCTCAGCATCTCATAGCACTGGGAAGGTGCCAGGGGGACTTGGGCACCCCGACCTTGTGCACCTTGGATCTGCCTTCTGGTTCATTCTGTGCTTCCAACATCCAGAGCGAAGAGAAGAGAGCAGAGGATCCTGGCTCTGAGAGCGTAGCTCCGGGATCACTTGCCCAGGTGCCCGGGCGGGGTGGGAGGCGTGGGGGGGACAGGCAGGTGGCCTCGCTGAGTGAAGTGGGGCTCGGGGTGAGACATGGGCACTCCTTCAGTGTGCGCCCAAAACTTGTAAGATAAGCTCACACTTCCACCCGAGAGATACGCTCTTGCCCGTTTTTCTCAAAACGCCTGACCTAGCTTTCATTTTCCACTAGACGTAGGAACAGAGAAAGGATTCTGCTCTGCAAGAGAAACCACAGCACAAGAACAGTAGTAACGGGGCAGCTGGCACTTGACTTTAGCGGGAAGAAGGCAGAGAGGACGGGTGGGGACTGTGGCCGACTGGAATGCACAGGTCCTAACTACAGGGGCAGCTGCTGCTCCGCCCCAGCACTACTGAATCATAGAGCTTTTCAGGAGAAGCCGGACTTTATGTGCAGATCTTCCAGTTTTTTTAATAGTAGCTTAAATTTACAAACCAAAACACAAAAAACCACTGTCTGGCAAAACACAACGTGTGGCTATGGGTCTGTGACCTCCAAATTCAGGACTGTTCATTCTCACAAGATGGTCCTATCCTTGGTGAGGAGGTAGGGGATGTTACCTGCAGAAGCACAGGGAAGGTGGCCTGCGGGCCAGAACATCCTCAGGAGGCCCCCTGTGGTTTGGTCCGGTTCTCTTTAACACATCGAGTGTTGCCAGCCCAGTGCCTCACACAGTAGGAGCCCCACCAGACAGGACTGTTGCTTTCTGCTTATACGCGGTTGGTTTGTGGTAGTTTGGGGCTGTTCCACTTCCAGCCGGTCCTTGTTTTGGTGCTCTTGCTGTCGAAACAACTTACCCTCTAACTTCAATTCTGGATTCCTGGGACGGAGGAGTCAGTTGGTCCCAGTTGGGTCAGACTGGAGTGCTCTGGGTTCATTCAGTGTCTAAGGGAAGTAGGGGCGTGGAGTAGAGGCTTCCCCTTCTGACCCAGGGGTGGGTGAGTGTGGGTGGCAGGGACACCAGACAAGGATGTGCGGGTTGGGAAGCAGTGGTGAGCATCTCTTGGTACATCTTCTTTGGATTTGGATCTCCCCCCGATACAAACAGTAGCTTGTTTTCCACTTTTCCACTTCTGCATTTTTGTCATTTCCAACAGAGTCCCCCAGATAGCCCCACGACCTGCCTCTAGCATAGGAAAGTCAAGCTAGTTTTCTCTAAAGTGCCGCCTTGCATTTCCTGGGAGCCGAGTTGGATACAGGCATTTTAGGACTTGGTTTCTTTTCCGTCATGCTGAGGAGCATGCCCTCAGCAGGCTGGGGTGCTACTAGAAAAGCCGGAAAGAAAATGTATCTTGGTGCAAAATAAAATATCAAAAGTATAAAGGTATTTTGACGCAATGAGAGATGTTTTCTTAAAAAGTTACAAGCTAGGGGGAGCCTGGGTGGCTCAGTCAGCTAAGCGTCCGACTTCAGCTCAGGTCATGATTTCGTGTTTTGTCCATTCTAGCCCTGCGTCGGGCTCTGTGCTGACAGTTTAGAGCCTGGGGCCTGCTTCAGATTCTGTGTCTCCCTCGCTCTGCCCCTCCCCTGTTCGTGCTCTGTTTCTCTCTCTCAAAAATAAATAAACATTAAAAAAATTTTTTTAAAGTAACAAGTTAGGCTTTAAGTGATAAATTCAAAGGATGTTGCAATGACACATTTTAGTCCAAGGTTCTACAAACCACATCCTTCCTGCTAAATTTGACTGCTGCTTGTTTTTATAAAGTTTTATTGGAACACAGTGACCCCTGTTTGTTTACTAATTGTGGCTGTTTATTGCCCTACATATCAGAATCGAGTAGTTGCAACAGAGACTGTGTGGCCTGCAGAATCAGACATATTTACCACCCAGCCATTCATTGAAAAAGTTGGCCAACCCATGTTTTTAGTCATTCATCAAAGTATCTCCTTAGACTGAGAGCAACAATTACAATTATATGCAGTCCTTAGAAAAAGGAAGTTGATATTTCAAAAAACAATCCTAGGAGAATGCTGGGTAATTGAAAATCGGAAGTGTTCTCATTGCTGCTTTATCCACCTTGACTCAGTGGATTGCTTGATGTTCCCTCGGTACTTTTGGCTGAGATGTGCTGGACCGGAATGCCCACACTTGGGCTCCTGAATGCATCCTTTGCAGGTGAATCCTTCTTCCCCAAATGAGCTGAGTAGATTTTTAACCTGCCAGTTTAGTTTATGTCTTTTAAGGAAACCTCTCTTTTACATCTTTTTTTTTTTTATTACCTTTCAATTTGTAGAAGTAAGATAAAGGGATTATAAAACAGTGGTTGGAAAATGGACAACAGCACAAAGAAGGAAATTAAAAATTGTCCGTAATTCTGTCCCTGGAGTCCTCTCTCACTCATGTATTATTATAATTAAACATTCACTATTACATATTAATACTCTTTTTATCGAATTGGAAGCATATACCTACTGTTCTGCAACATGTTTTTGTTTGTTTTTAATTTTTTTAAGGTTTATTCCTTTTTGAGAGAGAGAGACGGAGTTCTAGCAGGGGAGGGGCAGAGAGAGAGAGAGCGAGACACAGAATCTGAAGCAGGCTCCAGGCTCTGAGCTGTCAGCACAGAACCTGATGCGGGGCTCCAACCCACAAACCACAAGATCATGACCTGAGCCAAAGTCGGATGCTTAATGGACTGAGCCACCCAGGCACCCCTGCAACATGTTTTTTAAAAGTTAATATATACTGAACATTCTCATATCATTAAGTATCCTTTTTTACCATAGTTTTTCATTATTGCATTGTATCTTCATATGTGTATTCCATAATTTACTTCATTTCTTATTACTGTCTATTTCGGTTTTGAATTTTTTACTGTTCAGAAATGACACTAGGTCTGTCTCTCTCTCTCTGATTCTTTCTTTGGGATAAATTCCTTGGATTAGAATCTCTGGCTTAAAAAGTATGAAGCATTTCTAAGGCTTTCAATAAGCTTTGCCAAATTGCCATACAGATCCTGCTTTTTTATATACCCACAGAAGGGCATGAAAGCACCCAGATTTTGGAAGTCAACTAGAAAGGCTGCCGTAGTTTTATTTGAAAGATTTTGATAGGCAGAATATTGGTTTAGGTGGCCTTAACCTCATCCACTGCATGCTTGAATGTCACTGGTGAGCGACTGTGATTTTGGCTTCTGCTTCCCTTTTAGGCTCCCCCTCCCAAGCCACCTCGCAGGCAAGGAGGCTGGGCAGATGATTCTGTGAAGTCTTCAAAGTAAGTACAGCGGCTCCTGAGGGTGAAGGTGGGCACTTTGCTCTTGTGTTATTTTTCTTTCAGTTTTTATAACAACTTTATTGAGGTGTAATTCCGATTCCATGTAACTCGCCCATTTAAAATAGACAATTCAGTCCTTCTTAGTGCCTTTAACAGAGTTGTGCTACCAATACCACAGTCAATTTTAGATCATTTTTATCACCTGCCCCCCAAAGAAACCTGGTACCCACTAGCAGTTATTTCCTATGTCTCCCCCAACGTCCCCAACCCTAGGCAGCCACCATTCTGCTTTCTGTCTCTGTGATTTGCCTGTTCTGGACATTTCACATAAATGGAATTATACGTTATGTGGTCCTCTCTGACTGACTTCACTTGGCCTGATGTTTTCAAAGTTCATCTGTGTTGTAGCATTCTCTGTTCTTTTTGTTTTGTTTCATTTGTTTTGTTTTGTTTTAAATGTTTATTATTTTTGAGAATGAGACAAAGACAGAGAGCAGGGGAGGGGCAGAAAAAGGGAGACATAGAATCTGAAGCAGGCTCCAGGCCCTGAGCCGTCAGCGCAGAGCCCAATATAGGGCTCGAACTCACGAACCATGAGATCATGACCTGAGCTGAAGTCAGACACCTAACTGACTGAGCCACACAGGTGCCCCTCTGTGTTCTTTTCTTAAAAACTGGAGGGGGGCACCTGGGTGGCTCAGTCGGTTGAGCATCCGACTTCGGCTCAGGTCATGGTCTCAACGGTTCCTGAGATGCTAGCTACTGTCAGCACAGAGCCTGCTTTGGATCCTGTCTCCCTCTCTGTCCCTCTCCCACTCATGCTCTCTCTCTCAAAAATAAATAAAACGTTTTTTAAAAAATGGAGGTATAATTGACAAACATTATACTGGTTTCAGGTATGCAACATAATGATTCACTGTTTGTTTCCATTGCTAAATGATCACCGTAATGTACAAGCTAATCGTCACCATCATTGTGATGAAACACTCTCTTGGCAACTTTCAAATATGCAGTACAGTATTTTTTGTAATGTTTGTTTATTTTTGAGACACACACACGCACGCACGCACGCACACACACACACACACCATGTGAGCGCGGGAGGGGCAGAGAGAGAGGGAGACACAGAATCTGAAGCAGGCTCCAGGCTCTGAGCTGTCAGCACAGAGCACGACGCGGGGCTCGAACTCACGAACTGTGAGATCATGACCTGAGCCGAAGTCGGCCGCTTAACTGACTGAGCCACCCAGGCGCCCCCTGTAATACAGTGTCATTAACTGCAGTCACCATGCTGTACATTCCATCTTCATGACTTAACTCATTATATAACTGGAAGTTTGCACCTTTTGACCCTCATTCTGTTTTCTTACAGTAACTTTCTAAACAGAATGGAATGGCCGGTTAGTAATTGCAGGATTACAAACCACTTTGGTCTCTAATCCCTTGCACTAAGTTTTAGATGAGAAATAAACCAGAAAAAAACATTTACTACACCAACAGGATGGCCAACTTTCAAGTTTAACTATTTGAGATATACTCGGAAAAGGAATTTCTTTTTCTTGAAACACAGACATTAGTCTTTTTTTTTTTTAAGTTTATTTATTTTTGAGAGAGAGAGAGAGAGAGAGAAGAGTGCAGGAGGGGCAGAAAGAGAGGGAAACAGAAAATCCCAAGCAGGATCTGTGCCGTTAGTGCAGAGTCTGAGGCGGAGCTCTATCTCCCAAACTGTGAGATCACGACCAGAGCCAAAATCAAGAGCCAGTTGCTTAACCGACTGAGCCACCCAGGTGCCCCAGACATTACTCTTGTCTAGAATTTCTTTCAGCATTTATTGCCTTTAAAGTATGTATTTTTCTAATTCTTTCCTGCCTTCATTTCCTCCCTCATACACTCTCTCTCTCTCTCTCTCTCTCTCTCTCTCTCTCTCCCCCTCCCTCCTGCGCTGAATCATTTGAAAACCAGTTGCAGACATCATGACATTTCACCTCGAAATACTTCAGCATGCATCGCTCAAGAGTAAGGACATGCTCCAGATAATCACATTATGATGATCACATCCAAGTAATCTCATAATAAGTTAGTATTTAATATATAGTTTATATTTAAGTTTACCCAGTTGTCCCAAAATGTCTTTTATAGCTCCAGGATCCAGTCAGAGTTCACATATTGTGTTGAGTAGTTCTACCTCTTTATCTAAAATCATTTTTATTTAAATCTATCTGGGCAAGTTTGTTTAAAGGTAAATTTATCTTATCTAAAATCTCTTTTTTTATTTTTTTTAACTTTTATTTAATTTTTGAGAGACAGAAACAGAGCATGAGCAGGGGAGGGGCAGAGGAGAGACACAGAATCGGAAACAGGCTCCAGGTCCTGAGCTGTCAGCACAGAGCCTGACGTGGGGCTCGAACCCACGAACCGTGAGATCATGACCTAAGCTGAAGTCAGACGCTTAACCGACTGAGCCACCCAAGCGCCCCTAAAATATCTCTCTTGATCTGAAATAATTCCAGTTCCTCCTCTGCTCTCCCAGATAATTGACTTTTTGAGGAGTCCAGGCCAGTTGTCTTACAGAATGTCACACATTCTGGTTTTCTCTGGTTGGTTCCTCGTGATTAGGTTCAAGTTGTAGGTTTTTGGCAAGAACAGGTGATTTTTGTATACTTCTTATCATATCAAAATGATACAGAGAAACACACTCAGAGATGTCTCCCTCGCATCCTTATTCCCTCCTCCATCCATCCCATCCAGTAACCTCTGTATTAGTTTCTGGTCTATCCTTCCTACCTTTTTTCCTTCTCTCTTTCTTTTTCTTTCTTTCTTTCTCTTCCTTCTCTTCCTTCTCTCCTTTCTTCTTTCTTTCTTTTCCAGAATTAAAAATACACGTACACAATTTTAATTTTTTCTTTGTTTCTATATATTAGGATTCAGCCAGACTTTGACCCACGGGCTGGCTGCCAGTTTTTATAGTTCCTGTTTTATCAGAACACAACCACCTCATTTCATTGAAAAAATTTAGATCTCTGATCTGTTTGGGATTAATTCTAGCGTATGGTATACAGTATGGATTCCGTTGTAATCTTTATCGAAGAGGCTATTGCCACCATTTATCTAAAAATGCATCTTTCTCCAGTGAATTTAGAACCCCCTTTACCATATTCTCCATCTTTGTTCCTGAGTCTGCTTTCGGACTTGTCATTCTCTTCTAGTGGACTTTCTGTCTGTTCACATGCCAGTGAGTACCACGCACTTTCCCTTTTTAGTGCTAACCAAGAACAAGAAGGTAACGCTGTCTTGTAAGTGATGTAATGTGAGTGAGTGTCTTATAGACTTAGACATTTTTCTAAGTTAGTAGGGGATTTTAGTGCCTGTAACAGCTGGAATTTATTTTGAAATATGGAGAGGAGACAAATCCTGTATCTGCCTCTTAGAGAACAAAAGGGAATCTCAAAAATGGATATATGAAATGAACATGTCAATGAGTGTATTAAAGATTTTTCCAGATCAGATCAGCCCCACTCTTGGAAAAAGATGCTTTTCCATTTTGTGTATCACTTTTCCATTGTCTCGCATGGCTCTTTAGTCTGTGGCCTGGTCCCTACCTCTTTAGCTGTTGGGGGGCCCAGGGCTCATCCTCGAACCTCCTCTTTTCAGTGTCAACCCTCACTCTTGCACCGTCTCGACCTAGTCTTGGGAGTTTTACTGTCACCTTCACAGTGCCAGCTCCAAAATATATATCCCTCCAGGCCTTCTCCTGAACATGCAGTTATCCACGTGATGTTTCTTCTTGAGGACACAACTCAGTCATAGCACGTCTGAATCAGTCCTCTTAATCGTCACCCCTTCCATCCCATCTCCTAACTTGTACCTCCCAGAGTTTCCCTCAGATCTCCGTAAACGGTGACTCTCCTCTTCGCCGTTACCCAGGCCATAAATTTTGGAATCCTCTTGGACCCTTCTCTTGGTCTCAACTCCTGTTCAGTCTGTCAGCAGACTGGGTCAGGGCTACAGATGAAATACATCTGTTGTGTGTGCTGCCAGTGTTTGGCCACAATCACCGTCATTTCTAGCATTGACTCAAGTGAGAACGTCCTGACTGGTCTCCCCCACTTCATCCCTGCCTCAGAGTGACTTTTTTGAAACATAAGTGAGATCATTTCATGTCCGTTGAGAACCCTCCCGTGGCATTCCCCATAGTCAAAGTAAATCGCAGAGTCTTTACCGTGGCTTAGAAGGCTCTACCTGACCTCACTTTATATAAAGTAGCACCCTCGTCACTGTGTTCCCATCTCTTGCTTTATGTGTCAGCACGTGACGTATATGATACATACGTGTGTGTGGTCACGTACATATGTTACTTTTTTGTCTCTACTGTAATGTAAGCTTCTTGAGAGAAGACCCACTCTTACTTACCTATGCCCGGTACCTCGACTAGTGCCAGTCCGTAATAAGTGCTCAGTGACTGTTTATTGAACAAATGAATGATCGCATCAGCGTTTTTGCTCTCAGATCAGGTCATTTTGCCATCCATCAGTGTGGACAGTGGAGGTTGGAAGTTTGGAAGCCCTTTTGGGAAGGTAATAGTCTGTATGTATGAAGGATGATAAGCGCTGAACTAGGGCAGTGGTGTGAGCATGGAGAGGAGAGGAGCTTCGGAGACTTTTTGGAGATAGAATTCATAGGACTCTATGACGTGTCATTGGTAGGTAGGGCAAAGGAGGGAGAAGGGGAAGGTCACTGCAAGGTGCCTTGCTTTGATGACTGGGTGGGTAGCAGTGCCATCAGATAGGGAAGGCAGGAGAAACTTGATTTGTAGGCTGGTGGTGGTCCTCATAGATAATTTCCACAGTTTGGGAGTCTGGAAGAGAGATCAAAAAAGAGGTACAACTTGGATCATCTACACAAATAGAAGTCAACTATGGAGCCTTGGATTTAGGCTGTTCAAAGATTACTAGTGACCTTTGAAAAAGTGGTACTGTGATTTGCACTGGGGCAGAAGCCAGATGATGGGCTGAAAAGGAATTGAGGCAGGGAAATGGTGATCTAGTCTCCTTCCCTGAGAAAGAAAGGACATAACGGGACAGTGTTTGGAAGGAGTGGTTTGTGTTGAGAACCATGTGTGTGATATGTGGGGAAAGAATGATTGCAGGTGAAATAGGGATTTGAAAGAGCAGGATCCTTGGAAGGATGGGACCTTCCAAGAGAGATTAATTAATCTTGGACAGAAGGAGGCAGGGACGTTTTTCCTCCTCCAAGATAGGAGGGAGCTTGGAAAGGCTGGGTAAGGGATCAAGAAAAATTCAGGGAGTAGGGAATTGGGGGAAGTTCTTTTTGGACTGGCCTCTTTGTTTTCTTCTATTTTCAAAGCAGAAAGGCACACTATTGAGTTGAGCTGGTCTCAGGAGGCAGGTGGAGCAGATGGGAGGCGGGAAGAGGACAGGTGCTGACTAGGGAAGGGTGAGAGGGGGCCGTTGTTGGGCTACATTGAGTTGCTGCCCATTCAGGTCGGAAAACAGGAGCTCCTGCTCCTGCAGGGCACTGCAGGGAGTACGGAGCACCCCCCCCCCCCGTCCTGCAAGTGCTTCCATTCAAATTGGAGGGGGGGGGTCAGGCATTTTCATTCACAAAAATCAGGACCGGTGAAAGGAGCACATCGCAAGTGAGAAACAAACAGACTGGCGAACACTCTTGATGTGACATCTCAGGAGAGAGTGACCACAGTGGTCAGGGGTCCCTTGTAGAGGAGATGGGGGTCTAGCTGGGATTCTCATGCGCAAAGAGGATGATGAGGAGAGCATTGTGGTTCAAGGACTGGCGTAGGTAGAAGTGTTGGGGGGACGGACAATAACCTTACTGTCAGTCCGCTTAGAGTAGAAAATTCACACCGGAAATAGTGTACTCAGGTTCTTCTGACGGACTCGGTTCAGGCTGCTAGAACAGAATGCCACCAAGTGGGTGACTTAAACACAAACATTTATTTCTCACGTTCATTTCTAGTTCTGGAGGCTAGAAGTCCGAGATCAAGGTGCCAGCACAGTGTGGTCCTTGTCGAGGGCCCTCTTTCTGGATTTGTCCTCACGTGGCCTTCCTTGGTATGTGCACGCAGCGAGAGGGAGGTCTTGCATCTCATTTTATAAGAGTACCCATCCCATCCTGGGGGCTCTACCCTCATGACCTCATCTAACTCTGATTTGCTGCCAGCGGCCCCGCCTTCAAACGCTTTCACATTAGAGATTAGCGTTTCAACAAATGAATTTGTGGGGGGAACAGACATTCCGTCCATAGCTGCATCTTATATGTGCGTTACACCAACTCTCTTGGGTAGGCCTCATCTGTAAGTAGATATCCCTCTACCAGGGAAGGAGGAGGAAAGTGAGGCTTACAGAGGTCTACAGCTCTCTTGTTGCCAGTGGAAAGTGGAAGGGTTAATTCCAGGTATGATCCGGGAGCTCATAGTCAAGGGATGCGAGTTCCTGGGGTTTATTTTATTTGCGTAACACTGCCCAAGACAGAGAACAGAGTGTGCATCAGCCACCACACTGGCTGGAGATGTTGGGCGCCAGAACTCACGTGCTCACCCCTGAGCCACGGGAAGGGCCTGTACTCAGGAGTTTCATGGGACCTGGGATCACTGCCTTTCCCTTCCAGCACCAGTCATAGCCATGCCAAAGATTCCCTCTTGGAGCCAGGCCATCCTTGGCTCTCAAGTTGCCCGAGGTGGGGCCCCCGTAGCCTGTGGGTCGCTGACTTGGCCATGGAGAATAGAGCCGAACAAGAGGCGACCGGACTTGGTAAAGAGAGGAAGGAAAGGTAGACTGATTAAGTTTTGTCTCAAAGTGTCTGTTTTTGGGTTTGTCCCTGCATTGATCTGCAAGGGAATGAGGCAAGTAATGGCCCCTCAGGGACTTTCAGGACTTTGCTCTCAATGTCAGCCGTCATTTTCAATCACCCTCTCCCTCCCAGCCATTAATTTTGGCCCAGGATCATGGGGACTTGTCCATCTATCACTCCTAATTGACACTAAATGATCTGTCAGTTTATTGATGAACGGCAGGAGTGGAATTGTCACAATATATTTTACTTTCTAACAACTCCTCCTGACAATTTTACCTTGTCCATCTCACTCTCCTCACATAAATCTCCATTGGCCGCTCATTCCTTCTCCTGGGCTGTTCTGGTGCCAGCACATCCACACCATCTGCACGCGTCAAGGGCATCAAGATGGCGGTGGAACAGCCGAGTGCTGGTCCTGAGGTTGCCCACTTCCCTCCTCCTCCTGCTCTCTCTCTCTCTCCCTCTCTCTCTTTCTCTCTCTCTCTTTAATGGCCTAGATGTTCCAAGAATACTAAAGGGCTTCTGTCCTCTCTCTCTGTGTGTCATTGCCATACCAGAGTCTCTCTCCCTTCGTGTTAGCAGGGAATAGTTCATTCTTATTAGGCTACAAAAGTGTGAAAGGCAAAAACTCACGCAGCTGCCGGGCATCTAGATCCCATAAGCACAGTTGCAGACACGTTTTGTCCTCTCACACCAGCATCGTTACAGGATTTCTGTCCCCACAGAAGTCAGTTTCTTAGCACGTATGGTAGGTTAGCTGGAATTTCACCACTGGCGTGCCCTGTGCTGCCCTGGGGGTACAGGTGTGCCCAGATGCTCGTGCTCTGCCTCTGGGCCAGGCCCGGGGTTGCCTGGTCGCTTGTAACCATGAGCACTCTTGTCTGTCACCTTAGTTTTCCGTTAAAATCATAGTTTTAAGTGTTTTTTTTTATGTTTATTTTTGAGAGAGAGGGGGACAGAGGATCCAAAGCAGGCTCTGTGCTAACAGCAGTGAGCCCGAAACGGGGCCCAAACCCACAAACCGTGAGATCATGACCTGAGCCAGAGTCAAACTGTGAGATCATGACCTGAGCCAAAGTCAGATGCTTAACCAACTGAGCCTCCCAGGCGCCCTGAGTTTTAAGTATGTTAGGTTTTGAAAAAGATGGAGGAAGTACTGAAGTTAAAAAAATAGACAAAATATATAAATATAGTAGACACACACACACACACATAAATAAACGTACACACACATATATACATATATATAGTACTGGGTTTTATGTTGACATATGTATATAGATGTGTATATGATGTAGTTATTTAGTCTTAAGAAGGTACACATATGGGTGTGAAAAATCTTTTATCCTCTACGAGGCCAAGGATGAATAGGGAAGCTTAACAGTATAGAAAGAATGTCATTGTTTCCCTCCCTCCATTTTCCTCCCTCCATCCCCTCGTGCTTCAGGGAATTTTTATTAACTGATAAGGACTGTTTTTGTTTATTAACCGTCATCCCATTATCATGCTTATCAAAATTAACAGTGATTCCTTAATGCCGTCTGGTACCCAGCCATACCCAGATATTTCCGTTGTCTCAAAGATGTCGTTTTACAGTTGGATTGTAAAAAGGCAAATCAAGGTCTACACCCTATGTCTAGTTACCAGACGTCTTTAGTCTCCCTTGCATTCTGCAGCGCACTCCTGCCTCCCTTTCCTCCCCATGCCATTGATTTTTTTTTTTTTTTTTTTTTTTTGAGAGACTTGTCTTGCAGAGTGTCCCACCTTCAGGATTCGGCTCATTGCTTTCTGATCATGGTGTTTAGCTTGCTTCTCTGTCCTTCATGCTCCTTGCGAAGCCGGTAGTTAGATCTGGATCAACTGCAGGTTAGATCCAGGCTCACTGTTTTGGCGTACTTGGCGGGCGGTGCTGTGTCCATGCTGCCACATCACATCGGAAGGCAGGGACAGGCATGAGAGGCTCGGGTATGTGGGCGTTCCGTGTGAAGCGAGGCTGCGATTGATGGGCGGGGTCGGGGGCGTGCCCTCTGTTTCACGTTCCCCACCAGACCCCCACCTAGACACCTCATGTCCATTGGGGACCATTGCCTACAGCTGAGATTTCGATGGAACGATGTCAAAATGGTGATTTTCCAATGTCCCCTTAACACAAATTCTTGTATAAAGAACTTTCTGTCACCAGTTATCTGGCTGCCTGCAATACAGTTTATAATCCTGCCTCTCCCCTCCCTCCAATCTTTATTTCAAAAAGCTTCAAACCTGTAGGAAAGTTGAAAGGGTTGTACATCAAACACCTTGCCGGGTAATGTTTTACCACCTGTGGCTCTTCTCATTCTCTGTTTATTTTGAGTTTTCCTCTTTGACTGAACCGTTTGAGAGCCACAGCTGCCCCTGCATTCGCATCAGTAGTAACCAGTAAACGGTTACTTTACAAGAGATTTTTGTCTGTATTTTTTGCTTCTGAGTCTATAGTGCCTGAGACATTAGGTGCTCAGTACACAGTTGATCGGTGAGTGGGTTTTAGACGTTTCTTACAGAGCTCCCGTAATTAAAAAGAGACCAAGTATCCGTGGGTCCACCGAAGTGAAAGATCTTAATCCTTGACCTTCAGATTTTCATCGACAAACATAATTTTGTGTATGTAGTTTTTCAAGAAAAACACAACAGATCACAAATACAGGGAATTTCTTTTCCACACACGGCCCTGAGTCACAGAGAATCTGGAATCGGTGTGGCTGGACCAGGGGTCCTGGGGGCCATGGGTGAGCAGTTACTTGGTTCTCAGGGAGGTCAGCCAGTAGAGAGGGGTGTCTTCGGTTGTGTGAAATCAGATAAGGCTGTCGCAAGTGAGGTGGTAAGAAGGGAAAGTCTTCAATAGCTAATTTTGCACCCGTTTCTGGCGGCTATTCCCAGGGCTCAGGCGCCTTGTCCCCGTTTCTGTGGCTTTTGGAGATGCCCACCAGAGCCCCCTGCATAGTTGTCACAACTTTCTATCACGTGCTTTCTCCTGCATTCATGCGTCTCCTCTGTACAGCCTTCAGGACACAGCCGATTCACAAAAGGTAGCCTCGGGGCTAAGCAATGACAGACAGGTTCAATGGACGCCTCCCATTTGCTTGTTCTGTGTAGGTTCCCCGAAGAGTCATTGCTGGCTCTACTCTCCGCTTACGTTCAGAGCCTGGACAGAAAGTTGGTAAAGGGAGGTCTACATAAGTTTCCATTTTAATTGAACTTGGAGATTTCACAGGTGTTGCTTTTTAACTTTTTTTAATGTTTTCATTCATTTCTCGAGAGACAGAGTGTGAGCAGGGGAGGGACAGAGAGAGAGGGAGACACAGAATCCAAAACAGGCTCCAGGCTCCGAGCTGTCAGCATGGAGCCTGACGCAGGGCTCAGACCCGTGAACCACGAGATCATGACCCGAGCCGAAGTGGTCACTTAACCAACTAAGCCACCCAGGTGCCGTTGTTTGTTTGTTTTTTTTAATTAGAATTTAAGTGCATTGTTTAGTGCTGGAAATCCCAATATGTTCAGTAGGATCTGAAGATGAAAGAAATAACACCGGGACCAGGTATGTTGAAATAACTCATGAAAAATAAGTCTCCTTCTGAAGGAATGGAAAGTGTGGACTGTGCCAAGCTCAGTCTATCCTTAGGCCTCTCCCGTCTTCACACTCTTGTACCATTTTGGTAGACTGCATTCCGTTTGGTGGCTGCTGGCGGGAAGGAGTGAGGATAATGGACAGATACGACAGGACTTAGCAGAGCCGCTCTTTCCCACTCAGCTCTGCAGCGTACAGCAGTGAGGTCCTTACAGTCCCCCTTCACACAGATTCCTATATCTGAGTTCATCGTATAATTTCATGTCATCTTTTGAGACATTAGAACTCTTAGTGAGTCATAATTTTATTTATTGTAAATACGTTAGAAACATGCATAGCATAGAAAGGTAAGGAAGGATGATAGGAACCTCACTCTCTCTTTCATCGCTCCGCCAGGCACTCAGTTTCCCTTCCTGGAGGCAGCCACCGACTGTTACCAGTATCCTTCCCAAGATACTCCATGCATTTACAAAAAATATAGGTTAATATATTCTCTTATCCCCTCACATAAATGGTTACCTATCGATTCTGCATTTTTCTCTTATCCTATAACAGTATTTCTCGGTGACCTTAAGAATCTCAATACAGAATAGAACTGCCTCACTTTTAAGGGCTACATAGTACTCCAAACTTTCCTATCCCAGTAATAGTAAACACACGCCCCCAATAGGTGTGATATTTTCCCAGGTGGAGAAAGCAGACTTCCGATGGTCTTATTCATATACTAGCCATAACATGACCCGCTGGAAAGTCTCGTAAAGCTTTCAGGTAAGGTACGTATAGACCCCGTGGGCTAAAGAAGAGATGTGAAGCATGCATCTACCAGTTTCTCTTTGAGGTTCTGGTGGGGGGCGTTTCTGTACCCCGCCGCTTGGACTGCTGCAGTGATGTGCAGTTCAGAGCAAGCAGAGATGTCCTGTGTTACAGTCGTTGCAGGTTAGAGCCCTGGATGGCGCGTCTGGTGTCACAAAACCAATTTACTTATGCAAATGACTAAATATGAAATAATTGGAATCTTGCAGTTCTGTCAAGTGCCTCCCAATTGAAGGTGATAGCAGTCTGTTCCCGTAAGCCCCACGTGGAGTGGCATTTGGCTCCCTCACTTCCCACTCTGGAAAGCGGAGCAGTCTCCCTGACAAGTGGCCCTAGTGCATCCCCTCCCTGGAGCAGAAGTGAGTACCTGACACCCAGGGAGGAGGGGAGGAGGACGTGCGGTGACTTGAGGTGAACCCGTTGCCTAGCTTGTGCACCAGGGGAGGAACAGCTGAGGCCCTGAGGCCGGGTGGCATCCAATGGCTGTTTCCAAGGGCTTAGGTCAGCAGAACTATTTCCCAGTTTCCTGTGTGGAGGCCCGGGTGGCGGTCCGTGTGGAGGCCTGTGTGGAGGCCTGTGTGGAGGCCCGTAGGGAGGCCTGTAGGGAGGCCTGTGTGGCGGCCTGTAGGGAGCTCTGCCAAAAGACTACAAAGTCCAGGCCCTGATCCCCACCTCCCCCCAGGCTGCTCTCAGCTTCCTTTCAAAGCCTTCAGCTTTTCTTAACAAGTTCAACTACTCTTCAATTTTAATTTTATAATTGGAAACCAGGAGTGGTTCTAGAGTGAGTTCCTCACATGTCCTGTGAGTGAAGGCTTTGGCTTGTGGCTCTTTGCCGTTTCTCATTTTGCAGAAGTACAAATTCTCCTGTGACTAGAGCTGCTCATTTCATAGAGCCAGGGGTAGGATTGTAAAGCAGGAGGGTCTGAGGGTCACGAAAGAAATGATAGACCCACAGGAGTATCCCTTAGGTAACAATAGCCAAAACACCCACAGCATCCTGCCGAGTATTCCTTTGTCTCTCTGGATTATCACATAGTGCCGAGGTTTGAAGCTAGAAGGTTAGAGCTAGTTTCATCCAATCTCCTGTCAAATTCTAGTGCCTCTTCTTTTTTTAATTTACTTTTTGAGAGAGCACAAGCCGGGGAGGGGCAGCGGGACAGAGGATCCAAAGCAGGCTCCATGGTGTTAGTGCAAAGCCCAACGTGAAGCTCACACCCAGGAACTGCAAGATGGTGACCTGAGCCGAAGTTGGACGCTCAACCGACTGAGCCACCCAGGTATCCCAAATTCTAGCGTCCCTAGCAGTGTTGGTGCAGGAACTCAGTAGAAACTTTTTTTTTTTTTTACAAAGACTTTTTTTTTTAATGGTGCAAGCAAACCAAAAGCATTTTAATGGTATAGAAACTCAAACAAGACAGATAAAGCTAAATTTGCCTGAAGCCACTATCTTGTCCAAGCCTAGTCATCTCTCTGGAAGTAGCTACTGGTAACAGTTCCTTGTTTATTTATTTATTTATTTTTACCAATAATAGATATTCAATATATAATTTTATATAGTAGGTATGCTTATATATATGTGTGTGTGTGTGTGTGTGTGTGTGTGTGTTTACATAAATAGGATCATATTAAGGGTGTTCTGCTCCTAAATTTTTTTTCCATTTTTCACTTAACAGTACATCTGGAAATCTTTTAGTCCAGGTAGATTTACTTTATTTTTCTAACTGCTACATTATCGTCCCGTGGTATGGATGCGCTATTCCTCTGTTGGTAGGCATTTAGGTTATTTCTAATTTTTATGCCATTGTCAACCTCCTGATTTCTTATAAACAACTTGTCTTTAGGAAATTGTAGCTTCACCCTCTGATCCAGATTCTGCTTTCTGGGGCCCCACTGCAGAAGCAGAATGCGTGTATGGACAGCCCACATATCTTGCCCAGCTTCCTTGTTGAATGGATGAGAAAACACACACACACACACACACACACACGCGCGCGCGCGCGCGCGCGCACACATTATTTATTGTGGCTTTTGTGCTGGGCACTGTCCTAAGCACAGTTGTTTTACTTTATCCTCAGAACAACCTCATTTGATGGTACTATTATCGTCCTAGCTTACAGATGAGGAAATAGAAGTTCAGCAAAGTTAAATAACTTGCTCAAAGTCCTATGGCTAGTAAGGGACCAGCTGGGATTTGAACCCCGGTGAGTCTGACTCCAGGGTCATGCTCTTGTTCTCCGTGTCTCGCTTCCTTCCGTTTTTATGCCCTTGGCTCCTGATACAGTGCCTTTGCACGTGGTAGACCCACCGCAGATGTTCCCCGAGGACTGTTGGGACATGGCTGCAGCATGTTCAGCCTGTGGGAAGAACGGCAGGGAGCGTAGGCTTGCCCTTAACCTCCTCTGGCCGACCTGTATGCAGAGCTGAGCTCCGGCCAGCCGCCTGGCCCTGGGAAGGTGAGCACAGAGGCTGCAGCCTGCACTTAGGGGCACGAGCCAAGGCCGTGCCAGTCCTGCCATTAAAAGGCCTAATTAGGCTAGTCATTAAGTTCAATTAGGCATTGGAAATGATCATTCCTTCTGACCCTGCAGCGCCCTCCAAGAACTGGATCCTTTCCCAGGCAGCCAGCTCGAGAGCCGGCTCTAGTTACCGGTGCACCGACAGCCCCGCCTCTGGTGTCGGGCCTGTGACTCCCCCTCCAGGCCGAGGGCAGAGTAATCCAGGAGGCTTCAGCCCAGAGCACGGGGCTCCAAGGACATGTCACACACGGTCAGGTGCCTGCCCTGGCGGCCCTTTCCTGAGCTCATTTCTGGTCACCCTCCTTTCTAAGGGCCACCCTTGCCTCATGCACCTGTTAGGAGTTGGGACGTCTGCCTGTGGCCTGGTCCTCTTCTGCCACTCACTTGCCACACCTCCCTAAGGCAAGTCGTGTGGACTCTTGGGACGGAGGCTCCCTGAGGGGTTTGAACTATGTGATCTCAGAGTTCCCTTTTCAGCACTAGAATTTTGATTCTGGGAAATCCCAAATAGATAAGCTTGGCATTTATGAGATTTTTCCTCATGGAGCCCTGACCGAGAGGAGGAGGAGGAGGAGAGGCCCAGTGTAAGCCTGTGCTACTAGCTCGGCCCCCTGCAGCCCTCTCTCTTCGGCATTAAAACAGAGTGGTCTCATGGGCCCTCCAGAACTCAGAACGTACATTTGAACCTCTGAAATACGTTGGAACTTCTGAAATACGCTTTCTAGATGGCTACTGGAAACATTTTATTTTGGGAAGCATTGCCTTGACATGAGACAGCTAACAGGCACTGAGGGGGTCAGGCCTTCCAGGCACAGGGGCCGGGTGTGTGCGGTGTGAACGCCTATAGTGGGACAGGGGCCGGGGGTATGCGGTCTGAACGTCCACCATGGGACAGGGGCCGGGTGTATATGGTGTGAACATCCACAGTGGCACAGGGGCCGGGTGTTTGCGGTCTGAATGTCCACAGTGGGACAAGGGCCGGGTGTATGTGGTGTGAATGTCTACAGTGACACAGGGGCTGGATGTATGTGGTGTGAGCATCCACAGTGGGACAGGGGCCGGGTATTTGCGGTCCTAATGTCCACAGTGGAACAAGGGCCGGGTGTATGCGGTGTGAATGTCCACAGTGACACAGGGGGCTGGATGTATGCGGTGTGAGCATCCAAGTGGGACGGGGCCAGGTGTATGTGGTGTGAACGTCCACAGTGGCCCAGGAGCTGGGTGAATGTGGTGTGAACGTCCACAGTGGCCCGGGAGCTGGGTGAATGTGGTGTGAACATCCATAGTGGGGCAGGGGCCGGGTGGGTGTGGTGTGAACATCCACAGTGGCACAGGGGGCCAGGTGTATGCGGTCTGAATGCCCACAGTGGGACAGGGACCGGGTGTATGCGGTCTGAAGTCCACAGTGGGACAGGGGCCGGATGTATGCGGTCTGAACGTCCCCAGGGGGTCTGGAGTGAACAGAGCTGGCTGGCTACAGCCAAGGCTTTGCCTAGAGAAGGAGATGGCAATAGACGGTGAGGTAGAAAATGGGCTGGAGTGCAGGACCTTGAACTCCAGCACATGCTTTATTATTTAGAGAACAGGGAGCCACTGACAGGTATGTGACTTGTGGTATGAGGGACACATTATCACACCTCCTCTGAACACCTTTTTGAGGTGGCCTGAGCTTGGGGTATTTGCAGGGGTCAAAAGACACCCATTTCTCCCCAGGCAGAGTCACCTTCTTAAAGGTTGTCTTAGCTCCGTTCTCAATGGCAGAATGTTGTGTTTTTAGACCAGACAAAGCCGTAGAGCGAGTCTGCTCACCCTTTCTCCCTAAGCTTGATGGCTTCTGTCCCCAGCAAACTTTGGGGACATTGCTCCTTCCTATCCTGAGATCGTACTGTTCTTGTGTCCGATTCAAATGCTTGCTTTCTCTTAAGAGAACTTAACTACATCTGATTGTGTGAGGTTGGTTTTTCCACAGGACCTGTGGTCCTTCTCGAGTAGGATGACTCATTTCCCCCCCAGATGTGCTGTGTTAGTTGAAGCTGCATTTTTATCTGCAAGCAACAGGGAACCCCACTATCCGAGGCTTAAGCAGAAAGCAGTTTGTCTCAGAAAACAAGAGGTCCCCCCTTCACAGTCCTGGGCTGGTGTGGCAGCTCCGTGGTGACGACACGGATGGAGCCCTTTCCATCCTCCTGCCCACCATCCTTCACACATGGGCCTTCCTCATTGTGTTCGTGCCTCATAGTTGTATGATCGCTGCTGTGCCTCCCGCCCTCACGTCTGTTTTCCAGGTAGGAAGAACAGAGAATGACATGGAGGTGAAGGTGAAGGGCTCTTTCTTAGCAGGAATTTGTCTTTGGGAGGAGAGGAAATAGGATCTGCTTTCCAGGGATGGCTGCATCTTTCTCATTGGTCAGAGATGTGTATGCCCACCCCTCAATGCGGAGTAGGCTGGGGAATTGAACGTCTTTAGTTGGGCTCATTGCCCCAAACAGAATTGGGGTTTGGATCCAAAGGAAGAGGAAAGGACTGTTTTCTGTGGTCAACCTTGTCAAGCGGAACTGCAGAAGTCACTGGGTGACACTGTCCAACCATAAAGAATGTATTGGGTGATATAATTTTTTAATGTTTACTTTTGACAGAACAAGAGAGACAGAGCACGAGCAAGGGAGGGGCAGAGAGAGAGAGGGAGACACAGAATCCGAAGCAGGCTCCAGGCTCCGAGCTGTCCGCACAGAGCCCAAGGCGGGGCTCAAACTCACGAACTGTGAGATCATGATCTGAGCCGAAGTCGGCCACTTAACCGCGGCACCCCAAGAATGTACTGTGTGATATAGAGAGTCAAGTGTGCTCAGGGGCAGAGAAACAATTTCACCTAATTCTAGAAGCTTCCTAGCCGCAGAGAATCCTTTCGAAAGTATTCAAAAGCCAGGACAAGTTGCATTATAGACAGGGACAAGCAGAAGTGGCTGACATGAAGGAAGGGAACCAAGAGGCAGAGAAAGTAAAGCAGGAAGCATGAGAGGGGTGCCTGCTGAGAACCTGTAGGCTGACCCTGGAGGCAAAGGTAACGTTGTGGTAGCGGGCCGTGTCCAGCTGGCAGACGGGCCCTGGGCGCCACGCAAAGTGTTTCTCTCGTGTGGAGATGGGAGGCACCAGGCAGGACGGTGAGGGCAGGCTGCCGGGTGTGCCCACTGAGGGCTCCAGGCAAGTTCAGCAGGGGGCAGCAGGGATGTGGGAAGCAGGAGGGACAGCGGGTCTAGAAGCAAAACGCCTGAAGCAACTCAGCTGGGCACCCCAGCCAGCACCCCACCTCAGGGCTGGGGTTCAGCTGTAGGACCAAGGAGGAGAAAGACAGCATGTCAGGCATGGGCAGCATAGGGAGTAGAGACTGGGGTGAGAATAACAACACAGAAATAATACTAGTAGTAATAATAATAACGGCGGCAGCCGCCACTGTTCACCACGCCATTACACTAAATGCTTGGCATGAATTGTAAGCTCATTTGGTTCTTAGAACAGCCCTGTGAAGCAGAATGGGGTATTATCACTGATTTTGCGGTTTTTGAGTGACTTGCCTAGGAGCACACACCTAGTGAATGGTGAAACTCTGATTTGAACCCCGGCCTCCAGAGCCCTACTCAGCCACTGGTTTTAAGCCAGTGTTCAAATCGGGACCCAAGATCAGAGCTCAGCACCCACACGTAGGCTGGCTGGATCCCAGGTGGTTGAGCCCGGGGCTCTGAGTCCCCTGGGACCCTGGGAACAAAGGGCTGCTTTCTGAGGAGCGGGGTTTGGAGGTTTGGAGGGTTCAGTTCAAGCCGGCAGACACCTCTTTCTAGCTGCTCAGAGGGAAAGGAAGTAGAGAGGAGTCGAAGTGAGCAGGAAGAAGACAGCGGGAATGTTCAGAGGGGGTTAACTCTTCGGGATGGGGGGCAAAGGGAAAGTAAAATTGCCCTGTGTGATTGGGGAAGTAGTGGCTGGTTTGAGAAGGGAAGACTGCAGTGGAAAATGTACTAAATTCTGAAGTAGGAAGGGAGCTCGTGTTTATTGTCCCTGAAAATAATCGAATAAAAGAAAGAGGTTTTCCCTCCCTCCCTCCCTTCCCACCTTCGTTCCTTCCTTTTTTCCTTCGTTATTTTTTTCTTGCCATGTTGATGTTGGGATCTCCAAACCAGCACATCCCAGTAATTGAAATTGGGGGACCCGCTAAGCCAGTTCCAGGGAAGGTGGCCAGACTAGGGAATGGTGTAAATGGGGAACAGGGAGGGCGGGGGCCAGGATGGGGAGAGGCAGGGTGGGCGTCATTCACAGAGCCAGGGAGGGACCTGAGAAGTCATGGAGTGTGGCCCCTTCACGTCAGCGATGGAGAAAGCGAGGCCTGGGGCTGGTGAGCTGCCTCAGGTATAAAATCTTAGAGTTAGAAAAGCCCTTACGTGTCACCTTGGCCTGCTGCCCAAGGTCATACAGCTAATTAGTGTAACAGAATGTGCCTCTCCTTCTGCAGCCATGCCCACCCACAGACTTCGAGTGCATGCGTTTATCAAGTTCACGACAAGGCCAGGCACTGTAGTATTTGTGCAATAGCAAGTCTGTGAGCGTGAAATTGTCTTTACCACAACCCTCTGGGACCCTTACAGAAAGGCAGTGTTGACTGTATGAAACAATCTGAGTGAACAGAAAAACTTTTCAGAGAAAAAAGTTATGGGCCCCGAGCCCTCCGATATGCCACGGGGAGCTCGCTGCTCTGTGGCTTAGCAGCGAAACGCCAGGAGGAGGTGACTAGGGACACCAGGCGTCGGTTAAAATTCCCCTGACACAAATGAAATGATCTCCTCGTGCTCCCTTTCGTGGGTTCAGTCTCTCAAAAATAAAGTTCATGTGTGAACGTCATATCTACTTCTTCCCTTTTCTTTTTAGTTCCTTACTGAGAAATAACCAAGAACAGTTTCGGTGTAGAAGGAACAGCCTGGGCATCGTGGGTATAAATCTACACACGGAATACAGCCCCATCACACGATCTAGGTTTTTTTCCTGGTCCGTGCGTGTGCCGATCGTACTTTCTGACCCATGCTCCTCACCACAGCTGGTCACCAGTGGCTGTACTGGGCTCTCTGGGCTTCACGGTGGTCATTGTAGGAGAGGCCATGTTTAGAAGTGCCAGGGTGTCCTTGGTTCATCTACGGCAGGGGGGCCCCAGGGTGGGTCCTGAGCCTTTTGGGAAGCTGCCTCACACGGTGGCCTTCACTGCCCCGATGGCCTGGGGCACCGACGGCCGGCTGGAAGAGGGTCCCCTGTAATGGGATGTGTCACCTTCTCTTGGAGCACCTCATCACTTGGCTGAGTCTGAATGTATTCATGGGGCTTTGGGGGGACCACAGGATATAACAGAGGGGCAGAGAAAACAGTGGGTACGTAGCTGGAAGGAAGTCTTTAAGGAGCGCTCCATCACAGAGCAGAAAATTCTCTCCAGGAGAAGCAAAAGACCCAGCCCGTTCAGTGATGAAAAATGGACTGAAATCCAGGTTTCCAGAAACACTGATAAAAGTCTGCCCCCGACTTGTGGACCCATGATTTCCTCTTGGTTCAGCCCCCACGCCCTGTGCTGTTTCATTCTCTGCCCTCCCGGTCCCCACTCCCAGACACTGCATGGAGCTGCACGGTCACTTGTTTCCACCAGCCCCCGGTCCCTCCGGTCAGGTCAGGGCAAGTCCCTGTTTGCAGCTCTTCTACTGTTAGCACCTCTAACCTGCTAATATGCCCGCCGAACAGAGAAAGAATGCACAGCAGGTCAGACTTCTGCCAGACGGCAATACCTTGCTACCATAAAATAAACCTTGTGATCTTCAAAAACTCTTGTTTTTCACAGTTATCCTTCTATCTGGCTGGTAATGTTAGCTTTCCATTGAGGACGGAAAGTTTTCTTTTAAATAAATGTATTAAAGCAGAAGTAGGGAACCAACGTAAAATCTGAAGTAGGTGCAGAAAATGCACGGTTCTAGCACAACCCACGAAGGTGGCATTCGGAAACGACAGCCAGTTGGGAAGCCTGTCCAGTGGCACCTCTCAGCGACCCATTGCAGTGGCCGGAGGGCGAACACAGCCTCATGCGCCTCACTCCTTCGTGCGCCCCCATATCGCGGGGTGTGAGGGGAGCTGCATTTCACCGCCTCCTCACCTCTCTTTAAATTCTGGACTGGAATAACTGGGAGGGGAAAAAGGAACCTGGTGAAAATGCAGGTCCAGGCCCATGATTCCCTCCTGCTCCCTGACCAAGGCCGGTGTGTATATATGTTTAGAGCATCAATACCAACATGTCTACATGCCGGCCACCCCAGGTCCCCTGCTGTCTTCTGAACACACCTGGCCCTTTCCTGCTTCCTCCCTCTATTTGAGTTGTTTCCTCCGGCGGCAGGAGGAGCCTGCTTGGAGCTTTCCTGCCTGTCTCATCGTTCAGTGGGCAGGTCATCTGGAAAGTGTCCCCCGAGTTCCAGCACTCGTGCTCCCGTGACATTCTGCCTCCATCTACCTCACTTGTCCTGGCAAACGGGGACCAGCAGTTGGTGAGGATTGGGAACTCCGGTTTCTGGCTCCAGCTCTATGTCCAGCCAGCCCCAGGGCTGGTGCTTCGGTTGTTCTAGTAACTCCTTGTCTCCATTTCCTCACGTAGAAGATGCACAGGGAGGGCGGTGGTAGTTTTTTAGGCCCTGCCCCATGTGTCTTCTGGAGGTATTACTGTTATTTCTAGAATGTTCTTTTCTCCAGCCAGACTGTAAAGTCCTGAGCAAAAGATCCCCAAATCTCAACGCCTCCGAGTCATGCCAAAAGCTACCCAGTAAGGTATCCCAATAAAATAATATTCTTTTGAGACACCAAAGATATAGAGTTCTCAATTCTTCCACTCTTTAACATATTGATAGCAGGCATATACATACATTTTATATGTTCCCATAATTATTTTTAGCTATTAAAACTTCCAACCTTTTTTCCTCCTGATATGCGCCTTTAGAATTTGAATCAGAACAAAGATGTTATTTTGCATCTGGCCAGGAGGGGGCATACTTCACCCAGGAATTGCCTTGTAATTCACTATGCAATCAATTTGATACGGCTTGGTAGTCCGTGGACATCAGTTTTCATCTTTCTACTGAACACCTTGTTGACGATGCCAGCAGAAGCCAAATATGATCTAATAGGACCTAAAACCCCAGAGTGCCAACATTTGAGTGCTGAGGAATTCTTGCTTGTCTTTAAAAGAAGGGCGAAATACAATACCTACAAATATGTGTTGGACTCCAGACACACGAACGAATGGCAAGAACTAGGAAACGGGGAAAACAGTGGGGACGTCCACACTCAGGAGAGATTTCAATGAGGAAAAATCTCACGGCGAAGCAAAGTTTCATGCCAAATACAGGACTTCTAGTAAGTAGTAGAGGTGCAAGGGACCTCTTGGCGCAGAGGACCGCAGTGACCCCGTCTGCAGCCGGATGCTGAATAGACATGGTAGCCACGTTTACAATGGCAGTGTCCCCTTTGCTCGGATTTGGATTTCCTGTGTGGCGGCTCTTTTTGTGGGTCACACAGTTCATAAAATAGAGCCTCAGTTTTTGATGTGCTCGTGATGTATGTGATCTGGGACAAATTACTTCCCTTTTCTCATGCCTTGGCAACATTGACCTCAGTGAGGTTTGGAGGCACTTGTGAGATTTTTACTGGACATTTAAAAATTAGGAAAGCAGAGGGGCGCCTGGGTGGCTCAGTTGGTTGAGCGTCTGACTTTGGCTCGGGTCATGATCTCGCGGTCTGTGAGTTTGAGCCCCGCATCGGGCTCCCTGCTCTCAGCGCAGAGCCCGCTTGGGATCTTCTGTCCCCCTCTCCTCTCTCTGTCCCTCCCCAACTCGTGCTCTCTCTCTCTTTCAAAAATAAATTTAAAAATAACATTTAAAAAACTATGAAAGCAGAAAACCTCACAAGAAAATGGTACTTTGACTTCTTTTCCTCCAGAAGAGTGATACATTTTGAAAATGCAAGGTAGCTTTGGCTCCATTTTAGCTGATATCTCATTCCTGCTCCTCCCCTCGCCAAGTGCTTATGAATTTAGCCCCTGGCTGCAGAGTGTCTTCTTTTCATCATGGGAACCCTGTGGGCTCCACACCATGGCTTTAACTTTTTTCTCCCAGGCAACAAGTTGCGCTAGTAAACCATTTGCCCAAAGCCTTCACATCTGGATCAGAGGCCATGGCCCATGAGGGCTGGGCTAGCAGAGGGCCTTCCCCCGGGACAGTCGGGCCTCCAGATTCCTGGCACTTTGGTCTATTTTAGGCCTGTTCTGTCTTGCAGCAGGAAGGTGAGTCTAGGGTCCAATATGTGCTGTGGTTATTAAGAGACTTCAAGGACACTTCCCCCCATTTATCCCAGTTATGTCCCCTGCTAAAATAGGTTAACGGTGTCTAATTAACCACTGAACATTGTCATGCCGCATAAAGATAGCATCCGGGCTGTTCTCTGAGCCGTGGTACTTTATCTCCATTTAGATCTCTGCAGTATTCCATTAAACTCGAGAGAAACATTTTAACTGAGATGATGTCTACATTAGGGCTGCCTTTCACCCTTCAGCACATAACCCGCGGGAGCTGCAGCCGAGGCCTCCTGTCTGCCGCGGTGGGGAGGGCACAGGAGACGGACTGCAGGCAGGAGCGTTTTTTACATTGCAGCGTTTCCTCACCACGGAGCCTCAGAAGGAAACTAAGGATTCGGTAGTGGTCCCGTGTGGCCGCAGTCACAGGATGGGCCGTGCCATCGAGTCGGTCCTCAGCTGCCCAAGTCCTGTCCATTGAATGGCAGTGTGGTCTCTGAATGTGAGACAAAAAAGTTGTATTTGAGCAAAAGGACTTAGACAAGTAGAGTGTGTGGAGGGAAAGGTGACTTAGCTGCGTGGGGCCCCCTTTTTTGCCACACGCGAGCTGTCCTGTTGTAAAGAAAACCTATATGATACATCACCCAGGACAATTAAGGTGGCCTTGACTACCGGATCGTCAGACCTGGCAGAATGCGGCACTGCGGTAGTTGAAAGTGTGTCCTAGTCGTGGGAAATAGTCACTGGATTTGAAGCAGAGTCTACGGAACAAGCATTTCCCATCATGTAGAATTACCCGCCTGTTTCTATCGTGGGGGGACTAAGAACCGGACTTCGGTGCCCGACAGCTTGTATCCTGGCCCTACACCTTTCAGCTGGGTGACCCTAGACAAGCTACTCTCCTTCTCTGAACTTGTCTCATTTGTAACATGGAGCAAATCAAAAAAGATAATGTGATAGTTCAATGATGTTATATCATACTATATAGAGAGAACATACAGTATTATATGATAGTAATATACGTAAGGAAGATAATATAATAACGGCACGTGGCCCCCAACAAGCTCAATAAATGTTAACGGTTAATATTCCTGCGACAGGCTTGCGGGGGTGGGGCCTGGGGATGGGCCTTCCCCTGAGGAGTGAAGGTCGCTGTGTGAAGCCAAGGTCGCTGAGGACGGCGGGCTAGCGTGAGTCCTAGAGAAGCGGGGTGAGAACCAGGAGGGGTTGGTTGAGGGTTGCCTGAAGGCGAGGCTTTCAATGGAGGGAGGGATGGTGAGACAGCGCCAGCACCAAGTCCCCGACCAGGTCCGTGTGTCACTAGCAGGAGAGCAGAAAGCCAAAGTGCCCTTGCTCCTGTCACCCTGTCCTCACGAGGTGGGAGGTGAAGGAGAACATTCCCGTCATTGTCCAGAGCTGCAGCTCCATTCTGCAAAATGGCCAAAGCAATCAGCAAGTGATGGAGTAGCTCTTAAAAAGAAACCTGGCATTTAATTAACTTTTCAAAGCACTGGTTCAGCAACCTCTGTGTTTTACATTTTGAATATTGAACGAGCATCTCTAATCGGATCTGAACCGCTCCCGGGCCTGCCGAGACGAAGGGCACCTGCTCTGGCTTTGCGGACATCATGGAATCCCGTCTGCGTTTCAGGAGAGCCGGCTCAGCATCCCCTCAGCCTTGAGGTCAAGGCAGAGTTCACGAACACTGGCGTTAGAAGACAGCGAGCAACTCAGCGGGATGAGGCTGCAAGGTTTCCGTTTCGCTGCTCAGTACCCGTCATTCAGCACACCATCTGAAGGAAGGTTTAGGGCACTGATGCTCATACGTGTGACCGGGTCCCGTTTCTAGAAGTTACTTCCTCAGGGGGCCTGGGGTGAGGCCTCGCACATAGACAGGGATTCTCTTGTGCACCACTGGTTAAGAAGTGTCGTGGTAAAGGATTCTTCCCAGCTCTCAGTTCTCTGTACCCACCTTTGCCTTCCGTAAGTATGGGAAGTCAGGAATGGACAGTGTGTACGGTCAATGCATGCAGGTGTCTGGGTGTCCCGGGTGTGACGGAACCAGGCTGGATCGCTGACGGAGGAACCAAGGGGAACTCGGATCTTGGAGGATTGGAGGTTTATTTACATTGATGGGCTCAGGGGAGACGGTCTCTCCAAAGATCTGAGGCCCGAGCGCAAGCATGGGGACAATTTATAGTCTGCTACTTCCGCATTAATGGCAATTTGGCGCGTGCTGCAAGTGGGGCAGGAAGAAGAACCCAGAAGGAGAGCCTTCGGGTGGGGACTAGAATTCCCTGTCAGTCCTGTCGGCCATCTCATAACATAATTTTTCCCTAGCAAGGTCAGGGTTTGTTTTTTTCCCCATCGTAGGGACATCTGAAAACCAGCGGGTACCTGCTTTGAAAAGGCTTGGGCCAGTGTGTTTGGAACCTAGGGTGTACGTCAGGAGACGGGGTTCCTTGTGGCAGCCTCGTGACCAACTCGCTCTGTGATATGGATGAAACACACGACACGGCGCTCTGTGGCCCCCTCTGTCAGACAGCGTCTCTGAAACCTGCTTCAGCTCTTGCCCAGAGCCAGGCTGAGCTGGCGTTAGTGTTGGCAGATGGCGAGGTGAAGAAAACTGAGGAGCCTTCTGCCTGTGTGAGGTGGTCAGGCTCCCAACCCCCCCCCCCACCAGTAGCCACTTCTGGGAAAGAAGGCACGTGGGCCAGGGATGCAGTAAGAGACCAAAAGCCCAGGGCAGAGCTGATGACAGCCCCATGGACAGCCTGTGCTGAGGCTGGACCAGGTCACGCTGCTTCCTCAGAAGTACGTCTGTGAGGAGTTGACCCCGAACCCACAGTCCTCTACCTCAGCCTCCACCTTCCCCCATGCTGTGGGAGGCAGGACTCCAGCCCAAATCCTTCCGTAGTTACCCCACCCTATTGCGCTCTGATAGACCACCGTATTTGTTTTTTGTTTGTTTTTTTTAACCTGTCCCCAACAATTTAAAAATAGACTCTACGCCATGGCTGGGTTTGTCTGTGTATAAAACTGGGAAAAAATGTTTATATAATACGTAGCCTTACTGTCTGCAGGGCACTCTCTTTTCTGTGCTACTCTATGCTGTTAAAAAAGAAAAAGGAAAAGACCAGAAGGCTGGCGAGGATCCACTAAATTGATTTTATGACTCATAGCGGGTCATGACCTATAGTTTGGAGGTCATCATGCTAGAGTCTGTGTCCTTGTGCTGGGCTCTGTCAACGTGTGACTTGAGGTGCCTTTGGGAGCCAGGCAGGTGATGTAAATCTCTGAAGTGGGTGGGGCCGTATTTCAACACAGCACCTTAAATGCTATCACTGAGGTGCACATACGGGTGAGTTGCGTATTCACATTTCTCTGAAGACACGTACGCTGCCACGGGTCCTAAAACATTCTTCCCACTTGGCCTTCCTTTTGCTTTCCTGCTCTTGGTAGCTGCGAAGCTATAGAAAGTGCTTCACTTGCTTCTTAATCTCTGCTCTGAGGGCCGGCAGCGCGGATTGAATGATAGACACTCCTCCTGACCCCCGGTGTCAGGGAGGGCTGGGGGCTCAGGCTCGTCACAGCCACGCTCCTCTTTGAGTTTTCCGTGAGGGAAGGCAGGCCTAGCCTCACAGGCTTCATATCTGAAGACTTCAGAAATCTGGATTTTTGTACAAAATCTCGCAGTTTGGGCAACAAATTCATGTTGAAACCAAAACAAAAATAAACACCATGTGGTCCAGACAAACAGACATGCTCCTAGATGAGGCCAGAAAGCCCTCAGTGTTATCAAAGGCAAGGCACCCCATGGTCCATTCTCCAGGGCTTTGCCCAACTTCCCACTGGCCTTTCCATCTATCCTGAGCAGAAGGCTTGCCCAGAATCTGTTATTTCTGGCAGAGAGAGAGAGAAAACGAGAGAGAATGAGAAAACATGCCACCTGAGGGCATCCTCACCCTCTGTTCTTGAGGGCTCCATTTTTATTTTTATTTATTTTTATTTTTTAACGTTTATTTACTTTTGAGAGACAGAGAGCGCTAGCAGGGGAAGAGCAGAGAGAGAGGGAGACACAGAATCTGAAGCAGGCTCCAGGCTCTGGCTGTCAGCACAGAGCCCAGATGTGGGGCTTGAACTCACAAACCGTGAGATCATGACCTGAGCTGAAGTCGGATGCTCAACTGACTGAGCCACCCAGACTCCGCGAGGGCTCCATTTTTTTTTAAGTTTATTTATTTATTTTGAGAGAGAAAATAGGGGAGGGGCAGAGAGAGAGAGAGAGAGAGAGAGAGAGAGAGAGGGAGGGAGAGAGAGAATCCCCAGGAGACTCCGTGCTGTCAGCACAGAGCCTGACGTGGGGCTCAAACTCACGGACCATGAGATGATGAGCTGAGCTGAAATCAAGAGTCAGATACTAATCCAACTGAGCCACCCAGGCTCCCCTTGAGGGCTCCATTTTGATCTTGTTCCTTCTCATGGGGTGAAATGAAATTTGGAAGGGTCCTTGGGCTCCCCCTGCAGTGAGAGAGAGTAGGATGTGAACTCGGCAGCAATTCTGCTGAATGTGAAACTCCTCCCCGTTTTGGATGTTGAGTGGATAAATGGCAGCTAATCAGCCTTCCCCTGAAGATTAGCGCTACCGTTATTGTTTCCTTCAGACAAAATCACTGCAACTTTGGCCATGGCACATTGCTTAGGAAGGAACAATGTAATCACAACGCTAGGATTTTCTTGACTCTGAACAGTCTTGAAACCAATATCCTCCAGCAACGCCACGGTGGTTATGCCTTGGGCACCCCTCTGCAGCTTACCTGTGGTGCCTCCCTCCTGCCTTTTCTGTCCCACTTGCCCTCCTGCCCTTCCCTACTTGCTTAGTCTCCTTACTTCCTCTTTAAGTCAAAAACTACAGCCTGGGAGATGCCCTTAGAGTTGTTGCATCCAGCCCTTACCCATTCTCTTCTTCCCAGCAGAAGCCAAAATCCTCCCTTCCTCCCTCTCTTCCTTCCTTAACAGTGCAGTTGGGGTGGTCCGAATTTCATGGAAACCAGCCTATTTAAAGTTGGGCTTAATTTCTGATTACACTCAGGATGGGGGTGGGGGTCGTTTGGATTTTGCGGGAATTGCAGGTTGGTGCCAGCTTTGCTGGCAAGGCTAGTGGGCCCAGCACTGTTGAAGCCCTTCTCATGCATCCTGACTCTTGGCCATTATGACATCACCACCACCCTCTGCCCATGCTCACGATGGTGTTGATTTCTGGCTTGAAAGAATTCATTGAAACACACACACACACACACACAAAACCTTTGTTATTATGGAAATCTTCGGACATACAGAATAGTAATCAACATGTACCCAACTCCCAGCTTGAATAAATGTCAACATTTTGTCAGCCTCATTTAGAAGACTTTAGATCAGTGTTTCTCGCAGTGTCAGTAGTGATCAACTTACGTTAGGATTACCTGGGGATCCGTTTAAAATGTGTATTCCTGGGCTCCGCTTTTCCCAGAGCAACTGATCCAGAAAGCTCTCTCTGCCAGGTCCAGCGATCTGCATGTCTAATAAGCTCCCCACACGATGCTTTGAAAAAGAAAAGTTTATTTATTTTGAGAGAGAATGTGTGCATGCAAGGGAAGAGCAGAGAGAGAGGGAGAGACTCCCAAGCAGGCTCCGCACTGTCAGCAAGGAGCCCGACGTGGAGCTCGATCCCATGAACTGAAAATCCAGAGTCAGATGCTTAACTGACTGAGCCACGCAGGCGCCCCTCCAGACAGTTCTTATGCACATCGAAGTTTGAGAACCACAGCCTTAGATAAGTGTCTGTATGTAATTAGGCCTCCTGTTCTCATGGGAAATCTTCAGGGCACTACTTGCCCAACATCACTCACAGGGTCTTCTGATTCTTCAAGTGGAGGCTACAGAAAGGCCCAGAGCCTGCAGCTTGATCTGCATGGCCAGCTCAGCTCTTTTTGCGCCTGGGAAGCTACACACACACTAACAACTGAAGCTCCAAAGAAGACTTAAGGCCTCAACCCTAAGAAAGTGCTCTATAAATTGGTCCATTGTTGAAAGGAGGGCACCATATCGTCTATATCCTGTTGAGTTTTGAACTTCCCAATTTGCCCTTAAATTCAATGATTTCAGTTGGAGTTATGCTGAAATAAGCCTAGGCATTACAGGGGCGCCTGCGTGGCTCAGTCAGCTGAGCGTCTGACTCTTGATTTCAGCTCAAGTCATGATCTTGTGGTGTGTGGGTTCGAGCCCCGTGTTGGGCTCAGTGTTGACAGTGTGGAGCCTGCTTAGGATTCTCTCTCTTTCTCTCTTTCTCTGCTCCTCCCCCGTGCTTGCTCATTTCTCTCTCTCTCTCTCTCTCTCAAAACTAAACTAAACTAAACTAAAAAACATTACCAGGTCTGTAATTCTCTCATGTGGGTTATGGGCCTTGGTCTAGAAAGAGAAATACAGATAAATAAAGCGCTTGGAATATGCTAATTTGCCCTCACTTTTGAAACCGCCTCTCCTACCTCCCCCACCAATGCGTGAGTCTAGTGGGTTCTCATAAACCCTGTTTTTCTGTTTTGCAGGTCAGGAAGGAGGGCTTCTGAAGAAATAGAAGAGTATGTTTCCCGCATTCTTGTGGCATCCTTTGGGGACCTTTGCTAGCCATTCAGTCTTGGTGCTCATCATCTGTCCAGCCTGTGCTGGACTTAACATTAGAGAACGGAACGAATCTGGCTGCAGTCTGTCCCTTTAGTTATACACGTTGAATCGAGGGCTCAGTTAATGCTGTTTCCTAGGCCGGAGGTCTGGACCCTCCTGGCACTGATGTCCTTGTCCCCTCCCACCCTGTGGGATTTTAGAACTGGGTGTGCAGGTATCAGAGTGCTGACCCGTGAGTTCTGCCTATTGGTACAGAGGGGCAGAAGCAACACCAGCTTTTTTTTTTTTAATGTTTATTTATTTTTGAGAGAGAGAGAGACAGAGTGGGAATGGGAGAGGAGCAGAGAGAGAGGGAGACACAGAATTGGAAGCAGCAGGCTCCACGCTCTGAGCTGTCAGCACAGAGCCCGACGCGGGGCTCAAACTCATGAACCATGAGATCATGACCTGAGCCGAAGTTGGATGCTTCACCGACTGAGCCACCCAGGCACCCCCAACACCAGCTTTCTAAACCCAGCCTACTCCTCAGACCCCTATCAAAGACGGAGAAAGAAGGTTTCTAGGCAGACAGAGTGTGAAGGCCGAGCCACTGGACGTCGGCCCCCCGGGGGTGAGTGGAGCATCCGTATCATAGTCCGTAGAACGGGGCGCCGCACGGCTTGTCCCACCGCACATGGCAGACCCGGTTGCCTAATTAGGCCTGACCAAGTTGATGGAGGAAAGAGGGTCCAGAGACATCTTCTAGGAGGAAGGATACATACAATGACAGTTTGGGTGGTTTCTTTTTGTGTCTGAAACCGATTTTCTTCTTTCCTTTCCTTCTTTTTGGGGGCAGTCACCGCCTCAGACAGCAGAGCTTGGACGGATCAGATGACGGAGGAGGTAAGATGCCTTTGGAAGAAATCAAAAAAAGCTTCCAGAGAGGCTCCCCGCCCCCAGAGCATTTCCTGGGCTGCAGTGGCCTTGGGAAAGTGCTACCGTCTCTGCCTGGAGCTCCTCTCCCCGGGGTCACCCTCCACAGCTCTGCGCAAGCATCACCTGCTCTCACGTGTCCCCCCTCCCCTCCCCACTGCCTCTCTGACGCAGATGTTTCTCTCCGGTGCTCCCACGGCATGCTGGGCCAACTTCCAGGCACTGTTCTACAGGTTTATACGTGTTAAAGCATTTAATCATCACAATGACCCCATGAGATGGTACTGTTCCCATTTTACAGATGAGGAAACTGAAGTACAGAGAGGTTAAGTTTTTTCTCCAGTTCATTTTAAACTCTCTGGTCCAGTGCGGATAGTTTCTACTGCTACATAGCTGCTCTTTTCTTCTATGGTGTCTAATCTGCCATTAAGACCCTCCAGTGAGTTTGTTCTTTCAGATATTGTATTTCTCAGTTCTAGAAGCTCCATTCAGTTCTGTGTCTTCCATTTATCCTCCTTATTTTCGATTATGTTTTACTTCATCCTTGACAGTAGCCTTTATATAGCGTAGCTGTTTTAAAGTCCTTTTCTGCGAATTCTGTTATCTCTGTGTTTCTTCCTATTGATTGATTTTTCTTCTGGTTACAAGGCATATTTTCCTGCTTCTTCACATGATTAGTAGTTTTTGATTGGATGCTGGTCATTACGAATGTTGCTATGTTGAGTGTCTGGATCTTGTTTCTGTTTTAGAAGACAGTTATATCTGTTTTAAGAGACAGTTAATGTATTTATTAGTCAACTTGGTCATTTTGAGAATTGTTTTTAAGCTTTATTAGGGGAAGTCTAGAGCTAACTTTATTTTTTTAATACCTTAAAAATTTAGGGGCACCTGGGTGGCTCAGTCAGTTAAGCATCCAACTCTTGATTTCAGCTCAGGTCATGATCTCACGGTAATGAGTTCAAGCCCCACATCGGGCACCGTGTTGACAGAGTGGAGCCTGCTTAGGATTCTCTCTCCCTCTCTCTCTGCCCCTACCCTGCTTTCTCTCATTCTCTCTCTCTGTCTTTCAAATAAACTTTAAGAAAAATTTTGTTAGAGACAGTATTATCAAAATGTCAATTCTTAACAACTATAGACTCAGTACAATCCTAATAAAACTCCCAGCAAGTTATTTTCTGGATACTGACAAACTAATTCTAAAATTTACATGGAGAAGAAAAAGAACCAGAATATTCTTTTATTTTTTTTTCCGTAGAGCTAACGTTTAACATTAAGCTCCTCAGGCATCCCTGCCTGGTGGTTCAGCTGGGACTGTCTGCTATGCCTGGGAGGAGCTGAGCCTCTTCCGGGTCCCCTGTAAGCTGTGGGGATTGTTCCCCTCACACTTTCTTGGCAGTGAGCCGCTGTCCAGCCGTGCGGAACTTGACCCTATCTACACACAGCTTAGAGGGCAGTCAATCTAGATTTCTGCAGCCTTCGACTGCATAGCTCCTCTCTCCAGCCACCCTCGCCTACCTAAGCTTTGACCTCTGCCTCCTCAACTCCACGAGATCTCCATGCTCCACCTGGCATTCCCCCTCGCTGGGCCAGAGTCCAGGAAGTATTCATCCAGGCAGGAAGCCAGGGTGGATGGTAAGGCTCACGCATTCCCCTTCTCTCAGGGGTCACTGCCCTGCACTTCCTACTGTCCGTAGTCTGCACACAGTTGTGTCTTGTATTATTTCCAGTGTCCTAATGGTTCCCGGCAGGAAGTTAAGCCCAGTGCCGGTTACTCTCTCATGGCTACTGGTGGGGCCCCAATGCTTTCTGTAACTAACCTTTGCATGTGACCACAAAGTGAAAGGGCGCATTAAATCTAGAAAGCTTAGATTACTCCCTGCCTCACAGGATTGGGGACCCGTGGGACATGTGAACTCTACTGGGATAATGGTTGAAGTGTAGATTCCCAGGCCTCCAGCAGTCAGAAGCTGGAGTTGGGGCCCAGACACCTGTATTAATGTAAAGACACTCCCTGGATGAATATTTTGCACACCAAAGTCCGTCAGGCCTGCTGAAGTGCCTCAAAAGTCCCAATTGAGGACAGGAAAGGACAGGAAGTATGAAAAGGTACTTCTGCCTCATCTCATGCCAAAGGGTTTTGAGGTAAAAAGCTAGTCACTGGAGGTCGGGAATTCAGCTTCCATGCTGAGATTTAGAGAGAGCTCCTAAGCATGGCTTCATGACTCTTAAGCATTTGACTCTTGCTTTTTCTATGATCTCTTACTGACAAGCTCATTTCTTTTTCACCAGATCTTCGTTCCTTAGCTCTCCTCACTAAACGCCTTGTCGCTGCCAAACTCGTCCGCCCACTAATAATTCCCAGTGCCCCTGTTAAATAAGGTATCCTGCGTTCTGTTCCCCGAGTCTCATTCCCCACACAGGTACCTGCGTTGCCCATGTCAGCACTACACTGGGGGCCTCCGTGATTGGTGGCTGCTGGCTACACTTTTGGTGTGCCTGTCCTCGCAGACTGTCGCTCCGGCCACTGGTTGCCCAGGACGGCAGGGTGACCATCCAGGGACATGGCAAAGGACTCAGGGAGGCAGGCGCCCTGCCGGACATTGACAAGGCTGGTGGGTGGTTAAGCAGCAGTGTGCGTGGACATTACGCCGCTGCCACCTCTGAGGTGCTCGTTAAGTTCATGGTCTATAGAAGGTTTGCTCAACTGGTATCCTTTCCCGGCCTCCCCCCACCCTACCTTAAACCTCTTTCTCACTCCCTTCAAAGGACTTCTGAAATCCTTCTTTCTCCATTTTTCCCCATGTGTGAAAATGCTACATTTCAAGGAGTAACTGTTAAGCATTACAGCATCCATTCCCCCTTGGATGCTGAAGTGGACACACGTTATAAATGCGCGTTATAAGAAGGTTGCGCTGTGTCATTGTGGCATCGTCACATTGCAGGTGCTCGACTGCAGCTCTGAGCACCTCTGCAGACCCTCTCGTCCGAGCCTGGCATCTCACACGTTACAGCACCGAAGCTCAGGGATTGGCGTACAAAATAGCAGGACTCCGGGAGGAACTCTGGTCTTTGGACTCTCATATCCCTTATCCCCCAATATCGCTGTACCAAGTACCAAACTCACTTAATTCTCAAAACAAACCTATGAGAAAGTTTCTAAAGATCACCTTCATTGCGGTCTAATGTACATACAAGAAACTGAATCCATTTGAAATGCACCATTTGAGCTCTGACAGGTGTATACGCCATGAAAACACCGCCACGATCAAACGTGGAACATTTCCATCGCCCTCCAGAATTTCTCGTGCCCCTTTCCAGGCCATCCTTCCGCTGCCCCTGTCTCCTGGCAACTACTGACTTGTTTTTTGCCGCCGTAGAGTGGTTTGCATTTTCTGGAGTTTTACGTAAGTCGAATCATAAGTACGTATGCTGTTGTGTCTGGCTTTTTCCACTCATTGTAATGATTTTGAGTTTATCCAGGTTGTGTATATCGTTAGCCTGTTACGTTTATTGATGGGCAATATTCCAGTGTATGGACATACCACATTTTGGTTATCTGTTCACCTGGCAATGGACATTTGGGATTGTTCATTATCCCCATATTAAAGATGAGCAGACTAAGGCAAAGAAAAACAACCTTGCCGAAGGTCACACAACTAATCAGTGACGACACTTGGAAGTCGACTGTACTCACCACGATGCCACCAATACTACATAGTTCAGCACCAGGATTTGAATACAAATCTTGACCCCAGAGTCCGTGCTCCTGGCCTCTGGGCTGTCACAGATGGAGTGACCCTCAGCTATGGTGGTGTCTCCTTCCACAGGTGCATTATATTAATGTCAGCTCCCACGTTTGTGATGTAGAGTGCCTGGCGTTATTGATAGGATACTGAATACAATTCCATTAAGGAAGGAGAGAAGAAAGATATCTATTTTCAGAGAATACCTCTAGTATTTCTTTTTCCTCTTCATAAACTTGCAGTGTAAAATTAGTGATTTGGCCTTTCTTTTGGCTCTGGAAGTTTAACGCATAAAACCCTTCCTTGTCAGAGCGCACTTGCTTTTGCCTTCTAGGAGGGATGCCTCTTCCCCGGCATAAATCTGTTGTCCATGCAGTCACGCCTGAGTTCTTTAATGGAAAATCAGTTCATATGTTACACTTCACACTCGACTTCGTCTGTTTCACTGTATGTGAATGTTTAGAATCTATTATGCAGTAGGAATCATATGTTACATATAGCTAGTTTCTAGAATTATCTTTGCTCAGAGAATTACTTGGTTGGCTAGTGAAGGCTGCTCCTTTGAACTTAGAATAGCCAGTGGGTGGGGACACTCCATGAATGATGGCCCTGAACCATCCACGGATGCTCATTCGGCAACGCCATTAAGCAGATTTTGGGTGCCTGTGAGGAAACCTACTGGTGCCCTTAATACAATCACACCCTTTTTCTTCAAGGTCATCGGTGTGAGGACCATTGTCACCTGGGAAAGGGCTGCCAGTTTCTCTGTACTTGGTAGGGGTGGTGATGGGCCAGCCATCCCAAAGGAAACCGAATCATAGGGAGTAGATATGAGGATCCAAGGTCTAGGGCCCCCTCCAAGCAGGCAGTCTCCTTCCACCACCAGTCTTAGAGGTTAGATTTTATTGAGGAAAGCCAGCAGGTGTTCGTACAGTGCCTCCTGCGGCCAGGACCAGTCCAGATGCTGGAGGTAGGGGTGAGTAAGGCAGCCCTTGCCCTCCAAGAGATTCTGATACAGTGAGAAATGCCCCCTCCGTTCCCTCCGTGTCTTGTCTAGGAAATGTCCAGGAGCCATGTCTCTGAGATCTGGTTCTCAGCATTCAGGTTCCCAAGCTTCACTCTTGGCACATGTTCTCCTTCTTCCCTGGGGAAGATGCCCAGGGAGAGAAGAGAAACACTTCTTCCCCTCCAACGATATGTCAGACTTTCAAGGAAGAGAGCAGGAAAATAGAAGAAGAAGAAAAGGGCTTTTAAGATAAGATTTGTTTTTAGAATGAGAAACGGGAGTGAGTGACGTTTGGAGGTGGTTTTGGAGTCTGCTGGTTAACTGAAATGTACCGCATGGGACTGTTTGCAAGGCCATGGTGGGCCACAAGATTGCATACCTTGAAGGTCCAGACAGATACCATACGCACATGAAACAGCACAAATGTGAGACGGTAAAGAATGGTGGGGCCTGTGGTAAACCTAGAGCGGAGATGACTCAGCCTAAAAGTTGAAATTCATATTTCAAAAAATGACAGAAGGAATTTTTTTAAATCACTTCATAAACAGAACAGTTTGCATCTGCAAGTTGGATTAGGCCTTTGGCAAGTGATCTGCAAATGTGCTGTCAGCCTTTGTAGGGCTGTGCTCCACAGGAAGACAGAACTTTGTTGGGAAGACAGAACAGAAGAGATGAAAAGCGTTATGGAGCTCAGACAACAGTATAATGGATGGCAAAGGCGGCCAGTGGTGGCTGCCGTGTTCATGATTTACATTAGTAAGGGCCGCAGGTCAGGCGACAAAGAGATCCCTGTGGGCTGAGAACACTTCAGGAGGAAGGAAGAGTGAGCAGTGAGTCCTGAAGGTCGGGCAGGATTTGGGCAGGTGGGGAAGAATGCGAAGGGCCTTCCAGGTGAGGCCTGGCAAGACAAGCTGGTTCTTCAGAGCAAAGCCCTGATTCCGGTCTGTTCTCAGCTACAGATTTTCAGTGTCCCATATAAACTGCCTTTCATGAAGTTCGGAGGTTGGCATTCATCTGATTTGCCAATTCCAGGTGGAATCAATCACAAGAGTTGCCACAACGTTTCAGGGAAGTTGAGAGTCATGATTATGAGAATAGCTGAGATTGATGGACAGCCAGAGCCCCCAAATGACCCCAGGGCCCCCAAAATTGTAGGATGGCCACACTAATCTTTCTTATTGAGATGACTATCCTTTATTGGCACAATTATCCATCCCTATCCTTGGAATCAAGTTTCTGGTTTACACTAAGGCATTCAGACTTCTGTCATGGAAGGTTGTATGGTGTTAGCAGAAAGAACGTCAGATCTGGAATAGGATTGAACCCAGCCTCTACGAGTGACTTTGGGCAAGTCATTCATTCAACCACCATTTGTTGCATACCTAGTCTGCGATATTCAGGGCTGGTCACTGGGGACATGATGTTGAAGAAAACATGCGTGTCCTCGTCCTCATGCTGCTTACAGCCTGGTCGGGGAAAGAGAAGCGATGCAGATGGTCACAAGCTAAATAAGTAAGGACAAGCGATGATTGAGGCCACTGAAGGCAACGCACAGAGCGCCATGAGAGAGAATAGCGTGGAAACCTGACTTGGATTGGGTGCTGAGAGAAGGCCACTCCGAAGCAGTGGTTTTTACACTTCAACCAGAAGGAAGAGTGAAGTCACCAGCGGGGAGGGTGCGAGCAGGGGGCTGGGGGGGACCCTGGTAGAGGAGACAGCCAGTGCAAAGTCTTATCACCTCTCCAACTCCGAAAGTGTTTCCAGCTCCAAACTCCAGCTGTCAGAAAATGAACTCTGGATAGAATGTGAAGCTTTGAAGATGAACTTTTGGGAAGCACACAAATGGGAGAAGAGCACTTTCTTGTCTTTAAAAAAGATGAATAATATTCCGGTTGAAACAACTTCTGAAAAATACAATTAGATACAAACTCAAACTTCAAATAATTTGTCTCCGAGTTAAAGTCAAGTTAGGAAGGAACCTGTGAGCCCCCAAAGATGTCTTTCAAACGTAGAAAGTCTCTGAAAACAGGAGCTTTAAAAGAAAGGGTTAGATCTTTCTCACATTTAACCATCGCATCTTGGCGTGATCCAGGACCGTGGGTGGAATTCTACCTGCCTCTTCCCAGCATCTCATCCCCACTGGAGAGGGCTGTGCTCTTTGCAACTCAGGTCCAGTTTTGACAGAATCAAACGCCTCCGAACCTTGGGAATAATAAATCCTTATGGCCGACCAAAAAGTGTTTAATTCCTAAAGGACCAGCTGAGTTGAGCCACTTCTAGCCAGGGGCAACTGGGGACTTAATTCTGTAAGTGTAGCAATCTGGATGATCTGAGAGCTCTGAGTTTAAGGGTAATTGCTCAATTTTCTGTCCATGTCAACAGGGAAAATAGGTAAAAGTGGCTGAACACAGCCAAGCAATGAGGCTGGATGAGATGTGAGATGCTGGACTGTCAGTGGAATTAGAAAAATGCCATCTGTAGAGGGCTGTCGCGCCCTCACCCCTGTCGTCCCCTCTCCCTATTCATCACCTACTCTGGGCTTTCCGACTCTCTTTTGGGCCCTTTCTCACTCCTTGCTTCATCTTCCCCCCAAACTCTCTGTCCCTTCTGCAAACAGCAGAGCCGCTATGAGCCTAAACAGCTTCAATGTGGAGAAGGATAAAGTGGAAAGAATTAAGTACAGATAAATTAGAACCCTGACCTCTCAATGCCTTTCTCTTGCTTAGTAAGAACGTTCCATTAGGTCGGCATTCAGCATATGGGACTTCTTAGTTGGTTCCCAAACCTACTTCCTTTGCCTCCCTAATCTTTTTAAACTATTATAGTCAGCACTAATTTTTTGATTAAATAATATTTCTTAAAATCTATTTGTTTTTTCTAAGTTCAGAGTCACTAGGAATGGACGCTAAGGTCTTCCTGAGCCCGTGCCTGCCTTCCCTTCCCTGACACACACCCAAGCAGGAGCCTCCTTTAGCTGAGCATTTGCATCATGGGGTGGGGGGAGAGGGCGAGTGGGCAGCGGCGTGGGACACACTGGTGCGAGCATTGGCTGTCATGTGTGTTGTGTCTCTGCTTTGTTCTCTGTAGATGAGGTAACAAATTTGGGAAAGAAGCCATTCTCTTTTTCTTTCTATTTTTTTTTTTTCAGTTTGTTTATTTTGAGAGAGAGAAGAGCGTGTGAGCAAGTGGGGAAGGGACAGAAGAGACAGAGAGGGAGAGAATCCCAAGCAGGCTCCTTGCCGAGCCCAGTGCAGGGCTCAGCCTCACGAACCGTGAGATCATGACCTGAACCAAATTAAGAGTTGGACGCTTAACCAACTGAGCCACCCAGGAGCCCCCTTTTTAAATTTTTTTTATTTTTTAGAGCGAGCAAGCGAGCGAGCCTTAAGCAGGCTCCATGCTCGGCACAGAGCCCGGTGCAGGGCTCGGTCCAACAACCTTGGGATGATGACCTGAACCAAAATCAAGAGTGGGATGCTCAACCGACTGAGCCACCCAGGCGCCCCAAGAGAAGAGTCATTCTTGGGGGAAATGGTATTGATAATTAGTGTTTGTGTCACTGTGAGCCAGGTCCTGTGCTTTTACCTGCAGCAACCCTCATGGCGGCTCTCGGAGGAGACACTGATTATCACCCCTGTACCAAGGAGGAAGGCGAAGCCTTGGCACGTGAAGTCACTCACAGAAGCCACATGGCTGTTTAGCAGCGATGTGCTGGTTAATATTTGACCTCTGGCTTTCCAGGGGAGCGAAGCCCTCACGGGTAATGTTTGCCGATTTCTGCGGTGTCAGTATCCCCACCGTGGCTGGTTTCAGGCTCCCAGAAGGATATGACTGACCGCAGAGCTGGGAAGAGAGGGGCAGGAGCACACCAGTAGATCTATTTCTAGCCTACAGGTACATAAGACAGAAATTGCCACAGGAGCATTAGATAAAGTGAAATGTAAAAGTTAGGAAGTCCTGAGTATTGACTATTTATTGCCTTTGTTTTTAATATAATTTATCTAGTTTTAAGGGTATATAATTAGTCCTTAATGACGTTTATGTGCTTACATGCAGTATTCCTAATAGTTTAGCTGTTGGCTCTTACAGGCCAGTGGGAGCTGCTCCGACGCCCCACTGCTAGCTAGTAGGCGGTGGAGCTGGAATTCAGACGTGGTCTTCGGGACTTCTGAGCACTCTGCTGTCACAGCCTTCCTCGTCCTTGTTAAAGCATCCAGTTGGTTTCTCAACCCTGCTTGTTGAGGGAGCTAGTCTCCACTCATTTTTCTAGACCCCTGTTGCAGATCCCCTGCCACCCTGGTTCTCAGACTAGCCTGCCGGCCTGTGTCCTTGGCTCCACCGACCCTCTCATGGTCCGGTCTCGCCTACAGGAATAGCCCGGCTGACAGGCATACTCCAAAGAGACCAGGCCCATACGGCTCTGGGACATGAAACAGAATCTTTAGGTTTGACTCTTCCTCTCCTGTTATGCTTCGTTTTTTAATCAAATCCGTAGAAGCCAGTTTTAGATAATGATTTCTTGTGCCCATGCTGAGTCTTCCAGAGAGGAGACCCTGCGTTTCCCCGGGCTGCGGCAGGTGTATCAGGTGTTGGGGAAGTCTGTGAGAACCAGCCCCACGGGGCTCCGCCTGGGCCCCAAGGGCCACGTGTGAAGCTTTCACACCAGCCTGCCCCTTTTGAGGCGGAGTGGAGGAGCCCCAGCCGAGGGCACCGAATCGTGGTGTGGGCTGAGGGCATAATGGGGCTGCAGGTGGGATCTGTGCAGGTTAATTGCATTATGGAAAATGAATTTTATTACAGTAATTCTAGGCAAGAGATTTGCTGTGCTCGATCTGCAAGCCACAACTATGGCTGGAACATTTGAAAAGACTCTTCTGTAAGCAAATGTGACAGAAAGGGTTGGTTGGGTTTGTTAAATATATATATATATATACAAATATACATATATATATATATATATATATACACACACTTCATGAGATACATTCCTTTTATCTTTTTTAACTTTTTAACATTTATTTATTTCTGAGAGACAGAAACAGAGCATGAGAGTCGGGGAGGGGCAGAGAGAAAGGGAGACAGAATCCAAAGCAGGCTCCAGGCTCTGAGCTGTCAGCACAGAGCCCGACATGGGGCTCGAACTCACAAATGGTGAGGTTATGACATGAGCCAAAGTCAGATGCTTCACCGACTGAGCCACCCAGGCGCCCCCATGAGAGACATTCTAATGGACACCCCAGAATAAGATTGTCTTAGAGATAGAATAGCCCTTATTGGATGATAAGGAAACCTAGGACCAGAGTTGACAGGTAATTGCCTATGTTCAGCAAATTGGGGGCAGATCTGGGACCCGTGTTTCCTGATCTCTAATTGGGTTCACCTATGGTACAACTCCGTGGACCAGTAGTCTGGGAATTCAGTTCTTCCTTGATAGGCAGTTAATGTCACATCTTGGCAGCAAAGGAAAAAGGGGCATCAGTAGATACAGACTCTGGAGGCCACAGGGACGAATCCCCTATTCTCCAGTGTGGGTATGGCCAGCGCTGGTCCCCAGAGTGAGTGAGACACCAGGGAGGTCACATGGAACTTGCCAGAAATTTCTTCAGTGCAGCCAGAGAAGTTGTTTGTTTATTTATTTATTTATTTATTTATAGGAGGTGATTCAAGGTCCCATGACCGTACCCTAGGCAAAGTATATACCACCATAGAATAGTGTCCACAAATTGACTTCGCAAACATGGAAGAGACTGGTTTGGCTATATTCTTTTGGCGTCCCCAGAAGGCAGGGGAGTTTTGGAGAAGCGAGTTGAGCTTTCAGCAGATCTTAGTTCTGCGTTGTCAGCTCGGTCATGCTCTACCTTACCCCCGGTCCAGCTGCAAAACAGAGCCCAGGGTCTTGACTGGAGCTCTTGCTCTGTTGGCAGAATTGGGACCAGGTGCTTTATGCTGCTCGTGGTGCCCTGAAATCTCTAGATCTCACCAGACTTTCCAGACTTAACAATCATGAATGTCTTTACCTGAAACATGGTTGACAGTGACTTTTCTGGGTTCCATTTCCTTTGTTCATGTGCACAGCCTGCTTGCATGTGCCCATCTGAAGAGGTAGAATGGACGAATGAAGATGAAAGCCTGGTGCCGTGCGTGCACACGTGTTTTAAACGAGGCACGTTGTATTAACCTTCCTCCAGGAGTACTACACAGAGAGAGAAAGCTCCGACAGCACTCTCTCATGCTATAGTCAGTTTAGGGGAATGTGATTAATAATAAATCATCCAATGTTAAACACTGACAAAAGTAAAAGAGAGCTAAATCTCCCTGAAATCATTATAGAGATCGAGGTATTTATTCTGTAGCTCCTTGGATTCTGTCCCGGTTGAACACAGGAGACAGGATCGGGAGAGGACAATACGAATCCCATTTAGTTTTGTGAGACCATCCGAGCAGCGTCTGCAAGCAGTGTCCCAGCTTTCGGGGACAGGCACGGGGACTTCACACAATGGTTGAAGGGAGTGGTCGAATAAGGAATCAAAGGGCCTGAACGCAGCAGACAGGCCCGTATTGCTGAGAACTACTGCCGGAGGGAGCTTGTAGACGGCTCAGATTTTTATTTGACTGGAAGGAAATAGAGGATCAGTTTTCTAGGAGGTCTGTCCCAAAAGATGGGACTATATACATGAGCATTGTGTTCCCTGCATGTAAAAGACAGGTAGAGTCGTGGAGTTGTTCCCAGTAGTCTTCGTGACCAAAACACAGCAAGTCGCACCCTGTGATAGCTGCAGACTGTTCTCCCAGATGGATGGGCAGGGTGCAGGCCTGACAGCCAGGTGTCGCGTAGGGGGGATGGGAAGGGGCAGGCATGTTTATGCTCGGAGGTTGGACTTAGTTCACCTCTTAACCCGCAGGTGGAGATGTCTTTTCTTTCTGACACATCACACGTGGAAATTCGTTTCTAAAGAAGGCTTAGGGATAGCAGAAATCTAGGGGAAAGGTAACGGGGGACTGACTCTCTTACCCTAGTAAGAGATGAACTCGATATGGCCAAATGGTAGATCTTCCTCTGTTGCTTTAGGTTCTGCCAGCTTTCTAAAAGTTCACAGATGTTGAGTGTGTGTGTGTGTGTGTGTATACTCGTCTATCTATACACACACAGGAGGACACATACTGGGAATGTGATTCCTGAGTCCATAAGTGTGGTTGACGGACTAGGTTTACCTAAAAGACCCTTTAAGAGAAAGCTCTTGAAAGATGATTACAGAATTGAGACACCATCATTTAAAAGTGCCCGAGGCAAACGCCTTTGAAAATTGCAGCAGCGGAGGGACAGAGAAAGAACCACGCAGCCCTTGATTGTTGCACTGTTCCCTCAGGACCCGTTCTCCCCCTCCCCCTCTGTTTCTCATCTGATAAGAGAGAGAGCAGCACTAAGACTCCTCATCTATCTTATGAAAATCCGATTCGGAATGGCTGTGATCAAAACCAGCTGGCTGTCACCAGCAGTGGCCTCGCGCGGAGGGAACCGCTCAGAAGCGTTCCGTATGTGGGAGTGTCACGGGTGGCACCGATCAAAGTGGCATTTTTTTAATAAATATATATAAGGAAAAATACAAAACCTAAGGATTTAGAATAAAAGCCGCGTAGTTTGTCTTGTTTTTTTCAACGTAACACGAAGAGGATGAAATAGAATCAGATATGCCTGGTTTCTAACGTCCGTGCTTCCACGGGCGGCTCTGAGAAGGCGCTCTGTGTCACGTTAATACCGTGTCCCTCAGCTTGGGCCTTACTGAAGGGAGTGGAAAGTTCCTCAGTTTCCATTCCTTCCAGCCACTTTCTCCTCGTCGATTTTAAAGTCCTTTACCCCTCCTTGTCCTTAGCACATCTCTACAGATCAAAGCTGGAAGCACGAGCAAGAGCTCCGAAAGCTAATGGAGTGGTTAGAGAGCGTTCCTCTTCATCGTCCTTCATTTCCTTCAACTGTCAGTGACCAGTGGGAATGGTGTTCCCTTGGCGGGTGGCAGTGGGGTCCTCCCCGTATCAGGCTCCTGGGCTGAAGGGGATCTTTCTCCATAGAGGACCCTTATGGGGGTGTTTGTCTTGTGAGCACTACCTTCAAGTTGCTCAAAAGGCTCGCTCTTGTAAGCACACGGTGGACTTGGGTGGGGAGACGCGGCACGTCTCATTCTGGGGTGTTGTGTGCGTGGCTCTTGTGCTCACATCCCTCTGTGGCGGCCGTAACATGGCCCCAGAGGCCCGGCTCTCACACACCACGACACACCACAAGCTGTGGCGCCACTCCTAGCAAAGCGTCCCCTCCTGCCCATGATCTAGCCAGCACCACCGTGTGCTGAGGCCTGGCTTCTCTCAGAAACTAAAGTCAGTCCAGCCCTCTGTCATCCAACCATCGTCTGCCGGGAGAGTCACCACAGCTTGGGGGGCCGTGAGGAACAATCAGCTGGTTCGCTCTTCATGAGGTCTGTGATCTCCTTGCCCAACGACATTAAGAGAGAGGCAGTTCGGCAGGAACGTGGAGGCATTTCAACATGCGGGACACAGATGAGCCCACCCCCTCCCCGCCTGCTGGCACCTCAGCACCTCTTTTCTTCCAGGCTCTGTCACACGCTTCCCCGGGGACCTGCTCGTGCACAGCTCCAGAGCAGACATTGGCTCCGCCGTGTAGTTCTCAGCGTTGGAGGTGTGGGTCTCTAGCCAGCATCCCAGTTTCCAGGCTCTTTTCTCCCGTGTCCATTGCCTCTCTCCTCCCCTGCCTTCGATCAGGGGAAGTCACAAGGGATAGATCTTCATGAAGCGGACCTGCCGGGGACCCGCAGATGTGTTTCTGCCCCCCACACCCTGAGTTGGGGAGCGCGGGGGACCGACGGCTGCGGGGCCCAGGCTCGCTCAGGAGCTCCTCTGAGACGTCTCTTTCTCTTGTTCCTCCGGGTGTTTGAAGCCTGTTGCCTACTGCTTTCCCCTTTTCTTCTCCCTTTTAAAAAATTCTCCATTTTTTCGCTTAGAAAAAAATTATTTATACGATTGAGATCCACTAATTAAAGCCATTTTCTGATATTTGGTTACTGGAGCGTTTGATGTCTCTCTGACAAGACCATGAAATGCACAGAGTGTCCACAGGGACAGAATTTGCTGAACACGGCTCTTTGTAAATGAGGGGACACAGTGTCGCAGCAGCTCATGAATATGGAACGCCCATGATGCCACCTCAGTGGACTTGGGAACACAGATGAATCCTGTCATGTGCTAAATGAGACCAATTTCTTTCACTTAACTTCATCTTCAATCAGACCTTCTTCCATTTGCCTGTTTAAAATTCCCCATACGTGATGCAGAAGGTAACAGCATTCAGTAAAACAAAGTTTTGCAGCTGCAGAGAAAAATTATAATGATCTCTAGCTTCCAGTTGCCATCTCCCAAAAACGTGGACGTTGTTTCACTTAAGAGCTCTGCTGGGGTCTTTTGACTCTGGGCACATAATTAAGAGTTGTACGGACCACTCTCTCTGGGGTGTCCTTAAGGAGTATGTCCAGACGCCCTTCATGTGGATTGGATATTGAGCTTGGGTATGGATGGTGGAGGTGAGCCGTTAAGAGTGTGTGGGTGCCGGGCAGTGCCCAGGGCGCCGAGTGGGAGAGCAGCTCGGGAAAGAGATTGCATGTAACCAAGCAGGGCCTTTACCAGCAGGGGCTCAGTTAGTGGATGAAGTGAGAGGGATGGATGTCATCGGCAGGGACCCGGCAGAACCTGGCAAGGTAGGCCAACCAAGTATCATTTACTAAGATGTCAAGGTGAGAAGGCGCTAGAGTGTAGAAGAGACTTTCCTGGAGCTCTCCCGAAACCCGTGTAGATGAGACCAGGAAATCCCATTCAGAAATCTCCAACCAAGAAAATTGGCAAAAACCTCCAGGGACACAGAGAGCAGGGGCTCCAAGATGGGACCTGGGGTCCAGATCAGGGGGCCTCCTTTGTTCTCTCCTTCCTGCAGGACGTAGCCTTTGATCCCAGGTAAAGAGTCTGAGTCACGTGCAGAGTGTGCACTGCTTGCTCAGTCCAGCCTTCGAAAATCACCGTCTGTTCTAGTTGTGCCGGAACAGGCCAGCAACGCCAGGGTTGGAACGCAGGCTATCTCGCAACGCAGCGCAGAGATCTGGAGGCAGCTTTATTGGAAGAGGCAGGCTGGCTTCTTACTGTCAGGCCACAGGGGCTGAAAAGGAGCCCTCAGGGACTTCACTGGGTAGTTAGCTTTTTAGTGCGCGCGTGTGATGATATTATCCATAACGAATGTATGTCAGGGCAAATGGCGGCTTCTCACATCTTTGAAACCAGTTGCGGTCGATTCTGCTGGTGTTCCCACATGTTTCGATTATTTATTTAAGCACCCCTGACTTCTGTGGTCTCATCTGGTAGTTGGTTTGTTGGGTTAGATCTGTGGCAGACTGGTGTTCTGGTATCGTAATGCGTTGCCCATTTGGCAGTCTCTCTCTTTGAAATACTTCTTATTTTTGTTACCTTGCACTAACAGACCATTATTGGGGGCTTCCAGAAGGTGGGGCGATAGAAGGGGGCACTCCAGAAGTCCAAGGAGAAAGAAACACAGGTTCGTGAAGAGCAGCATGACCCGGTCTCAGGGTGGGAGGCCTCTGGTCCATGCTACCAAAATAGGAATGACTCTTCCTCTATGACTTTGTGCCCACTCAGCCACTGTTCCCTGTGCAAGCACAGGCCCTTCCCAGCCAGGCCTTGCAGCTGTCAAGTGAGACAGGACCTTTGCTATGATGTTGTCAAATCCAGGAAGTTATCCAAGGATCGTCCTTGGTTGTGTATAGACAACTGTGGACACAGTAGCACTTGTACTTTAATTGGAACGAAACAGATCGACGTGGCTCTTCCCTGTGTGTGACCTTCAGACTGGAGGAGAATTTATTGATTCCGTTCTGTTCAGTTGTCCCTTGGTTTGCGGGTCCTTGGGAAAGCAGAAGTGACTGGGACCTGCTCTCCGCCCTCCACTAGTGGGCCATCTAGGGGGCAGACCTAGGACAAATTTCCTGTACTCTACCCACTACAGGGTAATGAGGTCTACCCCGTGGCCTCTACCTGTTGGATTTCAAGGTGAGTCACTAAGGAAGGGATGTACATTTTCCTGATTCTGCTTGTATTATTATTTTTCAATGTATGGTCCCCGCCTTTGCCACTTTGCCATGCTTCATCAATCTTGATTTTCCCCTCATGTGCCCTAAAAGAGGTCTTGTGTATAGCAGACACCCAGTCCATGTCTCCTGGCTGGTTGATGCAGGTCCTTTCTCACCTGGCACCAGGCACCCTCTCTCCTTCCCCATCTCACCTCACTCTCCCCTGGCCCCTGTGCCGACCACACTGGCCTTTTTCCAGTTTCGTCAGTGCCGTGAGATACTTCTCACCTCACAGCGCCTTTGTGCCTGCCGGCCCTGCCTGCTTTAATCCTGTCTATCCTTCAGCTTTGAGCTGCATCATCCCTAATTCAGAGACCTTCCCCAACTCCCCACCTTCCAAAGTTCTAAATGAGATCTTCTCTGAACCAGATTAAATGCATTATGGGGCACCCGTTCAATAGAATCCTAGGTGGCCATTTAAAAGAATAAGATTTATCAGTACATTTATTGATAAGGGAAGAGAAAGCAAGTTGCAGAACAATGCATGTGTAAAGTGATCCCACTCGCAAACATTTTTTAAAGGACGTACGTGCTGCAGTATGCACGCATTCTTTTCAGTAAATACAAGAAATTGTTCATAGCACCTCTAGGGAGACAGACTGGGGCTCACGTGACGAGAGGAAGTTTTTCATTTTAAACTTTTCTGGCACATTCGAATTGTTACCACATATGATATTTTACATTAAAAAAATAAGACAACTCGTTGTTTCGGCCCTGGTATTTTCCAGCGCTCCACGAAGACGGGACTGTTTTGTCTGCTGCCGTTGCCGGCACTGCGTGGCAGGGCACCTTTCAGATAGCAGATGCTCAGTCAGTGCTCCTTGAATGGATGGATGGATGGATGGATGGATGGATGAACGAATAAGCAAACAAATGCAGTTTCCCCACGTGTGGCTAACCAGGTGACACGTAGGGCAGACAAGCAGGTTGAACAAGCAGGAGAGACGGCCAACAGAAGAGGCGGGGAGCAAGTGCAAAAAGCAAAGAAAACCTGTTCAGTGACGGCGGTCCACGTGAGGCGGCTCTGAGGTGAAGGATGAGGGCCCCGGCACTTGGAGGCATCACAGCCCTCCTGCCTTGCTCCCCTTTTCTGAGACTGTTCAAGGTGCTCAGTCACCTCCATGGGGCCAGTCCAGTAAGACGCGGGCCGCAGGGAGGAGTCCCCAGGGCTCCGGCGTCGGTGCACTCTTTCCATTCTGTTCCATTTGGCCTTGCTGGAGGGAAGTAGCGAGCTGGGGCATATGGTGAGGGAGAGACTTAGCTTATTTGTAGTAATTGGAATAAAGAGAAATACCCAGAACAGAGGATGTTGAGTCTTAGAGTAAAAGCTGTCCAGACTCTGCTCTAGGAGTGCCTTCGAAGGCACCGTTCATTTGCCAAGAAAGCAGGAGTGGGCGAGGACGAGCTCACGGGCTGCAGTCGGACGGAGCTGCAAGCCTGGCACTGTCCGTTACTGATGATCTCAGCTCGCACGAGCTGCTTAATCTTCCTGAGCCTCACTGTTCCCGCCTGCAAAATGGGCAAGAGTAAATGAGATGAAGGTAGCGCATATAGTTTCTCTCCAGGCTCAACACTTTATCTGTCAAATGAATAAGAATAGTTCTAGAATATTACGCACCGAGCAGAGTGTTTAGTATTCTGTAAAGATTATTGCATTTAATGCTTATAGCCAGCATATGTGGTAGGTGTAATTCCCCATTCTACAGATGAAACTACTGAGGCCCAGAGAGGACAGGCACACAGTGGGGAAGCGAGGCTTGGAAGCCAGCCGTCCTGCCTCCAGAACCCGCGTCTTAGCCACGAGATGGACGTCCTTCCCACATTCTTAACCCACTCACTGTTTCTGTTCATGTTCTTGCTCTTAGCAGCGTGGAAGAATAGGAGAATAAAGTTAATAGAACCATTGCATTTTCTAAAATAGCAGTAGCTTTTCAGCAGCACTAGAGCAGACCCCGTAGCCCTCTTACTGTCTCCGTTAAACTCATGCGCTTTCTATTTTATTTTACTAAATTTTTTTTTTATTTGAGCATAGTTGACAGTGTTCCATTAGTAACATTCTGAGAGTTAAACTTGAGGTCCCGAACCAGGCTGGGTCACCGCTCAGACTTGCAGGCCAAGCAGCCATGACTGAGAATTCCCTGTACAGAACTTTGTGAAGGAGCGGATTTCTCAAGTCCGTTTGCTGAAATTGCCCAGGTGAGACGTGGGGCAGATGGGGTGGGAAGGAGAGAGGCAGGACGAACATTCCCAAGAACAAATTACGCATGCTTGTCTGTGAGGGCACATCAGGAACCGTAAAATTGTGAAGTTCTTTGAAGTTTGCCCCAAACCTGCTCCACGGCCACCTGTTCCACGGGGGCCGGGAGTTGGACGGCCCGACTCTGCTGCGACGGCTCAAGCTGTCACCGCACCGGAATGTTCCAGCTTGCCTTGGCCTGGCTGTCATCGCTGGCGCTGTCCCACTCAGGCGGTTCACCGGCTTCTGTTGGGCACCAGGCTTCCAATTAGAGAGAAATCCCACTGTGTGGCCAGCCTCACCAGTGCCACTCTGAGAGGCCCCTTCGCCAAGGCCCGGGCTGACCTCTGATCTGTCACAGATGGGCCAGCCCTACACTCCTTTGTGCGCATGTGGAGGAGGGGGGCGGGGATGAGGAGGGAAGGCCGGGAGGAGCCAGGGTAGACATTGGGCAGAAGTAGGGCTCCTCAGAGCCAGGAGGAGCTGGGCAGAGCTGACAGGACCCAAATGCTAACGCTGCGGAGGCAGAGGGGACTTTGGGAAGACCCCGTCCTGAGCCCTAAGCCCAGCATGGGGCCTTCTCTTCCCACCTTCTGAATATTCATCTCAGGCTGGACTCCACACCCGAGGTGAGCCAGGCGCAGCTAACTGGCTCGCTCCAAAACTGTCACGGTGCTGATGGCACATGGCACAACCAGCCTCCTCCCTGCCCCGCCGCTCGGCCCGGGCTCAGGGACGGCGCTGTCAGCGGCTCTCACCGTGGACGGTATTAATCACGCAGAGGGAGAGGGAACAAGAAGGCTGAATTCCTATTAGCATTAGAGAGAGAATCTTAGAGGACTCCATGTCTAATTCTTCAGCAGTACGGAGAGAGAGAATCTAAGCCCTCCACAGCTGCTTTCTGGACAGAGGACTTGCTGGACGCGGGGTCACTGTTTTGGGGGTGGTGTGTGAGTGTGCTTTATTTCCGCTCTCGGCCATTCCTTTTCCAAAGCCCTTTTTATTCTTGTAACCGCCATCTCTGTCTCGTGGTCTTATTTTCTGTGTCTCTGTCTCTCCCTTGCACACCTCCTCCCTCTCTTTCCAGGTACGGTGTCTGTAACTCCGTGGTCGGAGGCAATAATAAAGACACGAGGCTTGGAGTTGACATTTATACACTCAGGCTTAGCTGGACTAGAGCAGTGGCAGAGTCTAAATAATGAACAGCCTGAAAGTGGCCGAAGGGTCTTCCCAGCTGTTCTTGGAATGACTCGGCATCTCTCTTAAATATAAAATCGAATTCAGTCCATGGAAGCAAAAACAAAGGGTTTCTTCACTATTCTGTCCTCGCTGGGATTTTTTCATCCTTATAATGCCTGCAGTTGGATTGGGAATTCTAGAATTGTGTCTCTCCACTTGGCCTTTTTTCCTGCCCCTTCTCTTTTTTTACACCGACCGCTCGAAACAAAGAAAACCCCTCATCCAGTCAGTGATGCTCATTTGGAAAAGGAAATGCTTCTTTAGGGCATTAGGTTGTCCCCGTGACAAGATGGGCTGTTTTCGCCAAGTCACCACTTGCTTCTCTCGGCTTCCCTGCTTGCGTGACTCTGTTTGACTAATGAACGAGATGGCCTCCTGTCTCCTCCTGTGTCTGGACGTCTGTCTCACATGGAGAGTTTGAAGAAGGGAAACCTCCATGACCCAGCAAGCCAAGTGTCACCTTTAGAATCGGCATTCTTTATTTCTCAGACCTGGCAAGTGGAGACTGAGCCCAGGGGCACCCCTGGAGAACCCGTTCATCTCATTAGGTGTAAAAATGTCCTTCGGTGTCAGGCTCAGGGCCATGACGGCGGTGATAATTGCAGGGATTACGACGAGCTAATGCACGTGTGGACCTCGGTCGTGAGGCAGGGCACTCACAGTGACATCCACCTCATGACACTCCACTTTCTCAGGAACTCTGTCTCTGGCCATGCCAGGGTCATTCACCAGCTCCTCCAATGTAAACTTCCCCAAGTACAGTCTGGGACTCTTTTCCCATTGCCTTACATTTCTCCTCGGGAGATCCACTCCAAGGGCTCCTAGCCTGGAGCATGTATCAGGACCACCAAGGAAATCTTGGAAAAAGTACAGAGGCCTGAGCCTCACCCAGGAGATCCTAAGCCAGCAGGTGGCTGGGGGAAGACCTGGGATTCGGAAATTGTGGAAGCCCACCTTTGGCTTCATGCACACCTCTAGTTCGGTACCGCAGCCCTAAACGGGGGACCCCCGGAGGCCAAAGACTGTGTCCAAGCGTCCGCTCTCCCCCCAGCCTGCAGCCCCACAGCTGTCACGCTGAGGGTAGTGAATACATGGAGAGGCAGGGGAGATCCCTCCCTATTCGTGCTGCCGACGGTTCTGCCTCCTCCTCTTGTTTGCAGACATCCCTGTTATTCCGGACCTGGAAGAAGTACAGGAAGAAGACTTTGCCTTGCAGGTGGCAGCCCCTCCCAGGTACGGCCCGTCAGGTGTGAAGTCGGCGGGGGGGGGGGGGGGTGCAGAGAGCACGTGAGTTAACACGTGCCGAATACCGTGTACAGATGGGGCGCTTCCGGTGATGGGCCCCCGCCCGCGTTCCCGTTTCACCAGGCACATTCTTCCCACTCTGGTCCTTCCTCGCTGCCTAGGAGGCTCTGGGGATGGTGGCCCGGCAGCACGCCGGGAACCCGTCCTGCCTGGGGTTCCTCCTCACCTTCTCTCCTCCCTCCAGCATCCAGGTCAACCGGGTGATGACCTACCGTGACCTGGACAATGACCTCATGAAGTACTCGGCCTTTCAGACCTTGGTGAGTGCGGCAGCTTTTGCACAGAGGGGCGGGCCCCGGGGCGGCGCCTCCTCCTTGGGCCTCTGGGGCTGCCTGGCGACAGTCCCTTTGCCGGAGGCACTCCCTCGGGTATTACATCATCCCTGGACCCCGGCCTGTACTGTGTCTCCCCGGGGCCAGGCTCCCACCTGCCTGCGTGGCTGCCCCCTGGCATCAGCATATACCGCAGCCGTACAGATGCGCCCTCTTGGTGTGCGCCTTCCTGCAAAGAATGTCCAACCTGTAGGAGGCTCTGGTGCCCCCTCTTTCCTCAGTGGCCGTGCGGTCCACTCACACGTTTACTCTTTTTAAGGCATTTCTGCTGGCCTCGGGCTGGGAAGTTCCACCACATGCAGCCTGACCCCCCTCGCTTTCCGAGACACAGGTGTCCGGAGGGCGCCCCCCCCCCCTCCCCTGCCCCGGGAAACACAAGCTGGTTTGGTTGGTTGGTTGTTTGCATCCACAGGATGGAGAGATTGACCTGAAGCTCCTCACCAAGGTCCTTGCGCCGGAGCACGAGGTCCGAGAGGTCAGTAGCAGCAGAAGCGCCTTCCTCTGGTCCTCGGCGTGAGCTCCCACCGGTTGGGGGGCAGGGGGCGGGGGGGTCGGCTGTGACCGAGGGGAAAGGCCTTCTTCCCTCATCTTACCCAGCGCTGCCTCTCCGGGCAGGACGACGTCGGCTGGGACTGGGACCATCTGTACACGGAGGTGTCCTCAGAGCTCCTCACCGAGTGGGACCTGCTGCAGGCGGAGAAGGAGGAGCCCGTGGGGCAGCCCGCGCGCCCCTGAGCCCCCGCGGTCGGCCGACTGCTCTCCCCGCGCAGTCATTTCCGCTTCAGACTTGGAAAAACCACGAATAGCCTTCAACTAGAGAAGCTTGCGAGCGGCGTAGAATTTTTATACGGAATATTTTGTAATAAAAATACTTATTTTCAGTAGACCGTGTTGGAACATTACATTGTAATAAACTGCTTTATTCTGTGGCCCACCTCTTCCTCTTCTTTCCAGCAGCCTCTTGGAAAGCTTCGTCAAGAGCGAAGGCGGGCGGCTTTGAAACAGTCTGACGGGCATGCTCCCCGCTGTCGAAGAGCATGAGGGAAAGCTAGACTCGGGGGGAGAGGACTGGCGCTCCTTCTAGAAGGTGTTCGGTTCACAGAGGCCACAGCATTTCCCGGGAGCGGCTGTCTACTTGGAAGCGCCTGGAAGCAGGGGTATGGGAGGCTGCAAGCCGCTACCTGCTGGGGTCCGGGGAGGGCCTGGCGGGGGCCTTTCCCACTGCGTGCGCTCAGTTACCTTAGTGAACTTCTACTGCCTCCTTCCTGCGTCAGGCAGCATAGCTGAGGAGACAGCAAGAGGTGGATGTGCTAAGGTGACCCATTCCTCACAGCGGGACTTGGGGGCTGTCCTCACAGCACCCCCTTTCTCCTTTCTCCCTGTAGCCAGTGCCTGGGGCTCCCCAGGCGTGCCCTTCCCTTCCACCAACGCCTCCCAGAGCCTCGATGCTAGTTCTCATCAGAATCAGCCAGCTTGCCCACCCCGAGCATCCCACAGAAGCACTCTCTCGGGGAGCCCGGGACCCCCTCTGACCTCCACTGCCACCCCCACCCCAAGCATCATCGCTGCCTGTTTCCAAACCACGCCGATATCTGGAGCAGAGCCCAGCCCTCTTTCTAAACAGAGACGTCTTTTGTTTTTGTTTTCCTCGCTTTCTCCCCCATGACCACTCATCTGAGGACAGGGACGTCTCCCTTACCCGCCTCTCCTAGATGCCACTTTGCATCAGGCCCGTGTAGGCTGGCAGCCGCTGACTAAGCCCCACTCCTCGGCCACAGCCACGGCCATGGCCATGGGGAGTGTGCCTGCCGCTCTCAGCCAGCCTGGAAAGCCCTTCATTAAAATTCAGTAAAACAAAGAGGCTCAACACTTCAAAAACCCACTGGGGGGTTATTTTTGTATGACTACTAGTGCCCTTCCCCAGTGAGTCATGAGGGCTCGAGTCTGCAAAGAGACCGTGTGGCTGTTAATGATAAACGCAGGGATTTGGTGGCTTTGGGGCCCCTTTTCCTCCCTTCCCAGAGTCACACTTTTAGCCCAGACAGCCCCTATTTGGAATCATTCCCATGGTCACTGTCCACGCTCGTTTTTCTTGGGCACCATTCTGAAACCCAAGGGAGAAAGGTCTCTCTAGTCCCTTAATTACTGGCAAATTCAGCTGCCTCAGGACTCTGATAACCTCGGAGGCCTAGGCAAGTAGCTAGGGGTTGACTTCCTTCCTCCCTTTATTTTATGATAGCAACAGCAGCAAGGCCTAACATGTAACGAGCCCTCACCACATGCCAGGCACGGGGCTCGGCACATACAAGTCATCTAGCTTAATCCTCACAACCACCCAATGAAGCACGCACATTGTTACCCCATTTTACAGATAAGGAAACCGAGGCTCAGAGAGGTAGAGATCGCTCGAGGTAATCCAGCTGCTTAGTGGCCGAGCTGGAACTCAAAACCGAGTTATCTGACACTACCGTACTGTTAACACTTGTGTTAAAAGGAATCTTCTGCTGCCTCCAGCTCGGGGGAAAGCCACCTAATTTCTGGCAGGCAGAATTAGCAGGGCGCCAGGAGGAGCTACCTGCCACCGAGCCCCACACCGACCCCAGGCATCCATTCTTTCCGCCTCTCCAGGAAGGTACGGATGAAGCCAGCAGACCTGGGTGGGGAACAGCTCTAAGTCTTATGAGCTAAGCCCTGCTGAGAGTTCACGTTCAGGCCACATGTGGCCAAGTCTCCTGTCACCTGTCGGCTTCATCCTTCACACAGCATTTGAGGGTTCCCAGGGAACAACCTAGTTCTTACCCGACTTCTGAGACATCTTCCTTATGTTCCAACCAGCAGTGTTGCCCAGCCCAGTCTCCCGGCAAGAGGGCTCAAGAGGTGTGACAACGGACAAGCGTCTAAAGGTACCCACGGTGCGGTTTTCTGCAGGCGTGTTAGGGAGGCGCGGAGCGGGTCCTGGTGACGCTGCCTCCTTCGTGGGGCACCGAGAATGGCTCCTCTCACCTCTGAGCGGCTGAGAAGCGCCAGGTGGTCTCTGACAAAATCTCCCTTGGCATCTTTGGCATTGGGGAGATGCTATTCGCGGGCCGGGCCCCGGTGGCAGAGTTTGCTCCTTCGTTGAGATCTGGATTGCTGGTTAGCCAGGCTCAGTTGTAGGCACCACGGCGAGAGAATTAGTTACGCTGCACTTCCCTCCCTCTGCTGGGGGAGATGGACAAATGTGTCAAACACACAGTACATCAGATGGTGATAGATGCGATGGAGAAAAATAAAGCTGGGATCAGGAGTTATGATTTCTTTTCAATTTTTCTTCATGTTTGTTTATTTTTGGGGGGGGGAGACAGAGTGTGAGCAGGGGAGGGGCAGAGAGAGAGGGAGACACAGAATCTGAAGCAGGCTCCGGGCTCTCATCGAGAGAGGGGGAACCGTGAGCTCTGTCTGCCACAGACCTGAGGTCGGGAGGCCGCTGCCAGCTCCCCGCCAGGCCGGGCTGTGCCAGCGTGCGGGGCGGCCAGGGTGGCATCAGAAGGCCCCACGTGGAACCTCCCTGGAAACTTGCAGCGCCGATGAGAAGCTCACGCAGGACATCCATGTGGGCCGGCCTGCAGCTGAACCTGAGGTCATCTCTGCCCCTGATTGTTGGCTTGTATTTACTGAACCCCAGGACGCTCCAGACAGGCTTTAGGAACCATGAGCTCCAGACGGAAACTGATGCTAGTGCCTGCTCGGTGTTGCTTGACCGAAATGTGTGGCTTCCGTAAATCAGGGCCTTTCTTGCTTATAGTGGTGAGGGGGGCTCCTGGGAGCTTTGGCCCTGGAGACCCGCATGAAAGGTAGTGTTTGCTGCAGTGAGCTGAGGAAGGTTAACATCCCGGCTCGCTTGCCCAGGCAGAGCTGTGCTTTTCTCCTAGGGCCAAAGAGCCACTGGGTATGTAAATAGCTGGGGGTGGGGGGGTGGGGGGAACAGGGAGGGGGGAGGGTATAGGGCGCAGGGGCAAAGGACACAGATTCCAGAATTAGCCTGCGTTCCAGTCCCTACTCTCCCACTGGTGGCTGTGGGTCCCTGAGGGAGGTGCTTTCCTAGTCTGATCCTGTGTTCTCATCTGTAAAATGGGGATGATGCTATCCTCCTAGGATTGTGACTGCCCAGTTAAAGCTGACTACTGTTCAATTTTAGAACTGGATGGATCCAAAGAGTGAACCTAGGTCGGGGCGTCTGGGCAGTGCAGTTGACCATGTGACTCTTGATCTCGGTTCAGGTCATGATCTCATGGTTCATGGGTTCGAGCCCTGCATCAGGCTCTGCGCTGATGGCGTGGAGCCTGCTTGGGATTCTGTCTCTCCTTCTCTCTGGCCCTCCCTGGCTTGTGCTCTCACTCTCTGTCTCTCTGTCTCTCTGTCTCTCTCTCTCTCTGTCTGTCAAAATAGATAAACTTATAAAAAAAAAAAAGAAAAGTCAACATAAGGAAAGTCGCGTTGGATATTTTATTGCAATGACACTTGGCATTTTGCTAGGGGATATCACCTTCATTTCCTCTCACGCTACAAGAACGGTTCGCCACCAGCGTCTTTTGTTTTGACAGCAACTTTATTAAGGTACAATATGCACGCCTTAAAAGTCACCCACTGAAAGTACACAACTCATCGATTTTAGTAAATTTGAGAGTGGTGCAGCCATCACCATCCTCCCGACTTTGATCACTCTACGGCGTTCCCCGTGTCTGTTTCCAGTGCACCCCTGCTCTGGCTCCCAACCCTACGGCAGCCACTGATCTGCTTTCTGACCCTATGAATGTGTCGTTTCTGGAAACTGCACGTAAATGGCTATAATGCGGCATAAACGCATGTAGCACGTGGTCTTTTGAGTGTGGCTGCTTTCACGTCACACGTTTTCACGGTCTGGCCACGTCATAGCATGTGTCAGTAGTTTGTTCTTTTGATTGTTGAAAGGTGTCCTGTTGTACAGCTCACACCGCTCACACCGCACTGTGCTTACCCGTTCAGCCGTCCATGGGCTTTTGACCTGTTTCCAGTTTGGGGCTATTATGAATGATGCCCCACGGACATCCACGTGCGTGGCTTTGTGTGGACGTATGTTTTCACTTCTCTTAGGTAGAGTCCTAGGAGTGACATTACTGGGTCCTAAGCTGTGTTTAACTTCCTTTTTTCCTATTTCTTTAAAGAAAAACGCTTAATGTAAAATTTCCAAAAATGTTAAAGGGCCAATAAAATAGTTACAGAATTATTTATGTTTAACTTTTTAAGAAACTGCCCAGCTGTGTTTCAGGGCATCAGTTTTGTTTGTTTTTGTTTTTCAGTGCTTTAGGGTATCAGGATCAATTAAGTACTTAATTTTTTTCTCGTAAGTTTTCCTTAAGTTGTTTTTTTTTTTAATTTTTTTTTTTTTAGTGTTTATTTATTTTTGAGAGAGAGAGTGTGTGAGCAGGGGAGGGTCAGAGAGAGAGGGAGACATAGAATCCAAAGCAGGCTCCAGGCTCTGAGCTGTCAGCACAGAGCCCAACATGGGGCTCGAACTCACCGTGAGATCATGACTTGAGCCAAAGTGGGACGCTTAGCCGACTGAGCCAGCCAGGTGCCCTTTAAGTTTTTCAAAGGTAGCAATCAAGTTTATAGGCGGCGCAATTTGCTGATTCCTCCTGGCATTGAACTTCTCTCTGTTTTGAGAGCACAGAGCTCATCTGTCTGTTTCCCCCACAGCCTGTAAGCTTCTTCAGGAAAAGAAGGGGTATTGGTTGAGTTTCTATAGAGCTCCTTGCGCATCCCGAGAGTTCCACATCAAATAAGACATGGTCCCGACCCCTAGGGGCTCACAAACTAGTAGCGAATTAGACAGGTCTCATCTGTGTTTTCAAAGCACTGGTTCTGAAAACCACAGGGGTGCTCCAGAAGAGAGGAAGAACCCAAGCCATCCAGCGCAAAGTGCAGATGAAAGTGGGGACAGAGGGAGCTGCGTATGTCCACCCAGAAGCACCGAGGTGGGGGTTGGTTTGCTTGGAGCAGGGTCCGAAAACCGCAGCCCCCGGGCCAAATCCAGCCCCCGCCTTTCTTAACGAAAGTTTTCCTGGAGCACAGCCATGCTCTTTCGCTTACATATTGTCCATGGCCGCCTTTGTGCCGTGATCTCAGAACCCAGTTGTGACAGAGACCATGTGGCCCACAAAGCCTGAAATATTGACTGTCTGGCTCTTTACAGAAAAGCCTGCCAACCCCTCCTTAGAGGAAAGAATGAAGATGACCGATAATAACACCCACATGCTCCCAAAGTTTGGCTGCGTGGTGCTATGCAGAAAATCAGTTGTAGTAACAGTGATTTGAGTTAGACGTAAGGAAAGACTGGACGCGTAGCAAGATTCTGGCTCCTGAAAGAGACAGACAAACCTCCTCTCCTATCAGGACTCATCAGTTCCAGCACAGTTGGGACATAAGCTGTCTGGAGACAAAAAGCTGGAAAGAGCGACTCTGGGCTGCTTCTCGGTCCTCTGATCCTCTTTGAGATGTGGGGAAGGAAGGGCTTCTCTAGGACTCGAATACCTTTGGCGGTGGGCTCAGAGTACTGAAGAGAAAGCCTGGTGGAGGAGAGTTAGGAGCAAGGGAGGGAGGAAAAGTTGGAGTTTTCTTTTGGCGGGGTAGAAATCAGAAAACGGGAGTGGTGGCAGCAGGCGGAGGAAGCGGCTGTCCCCCTTGCGGCCGTGACGCAGTGAATTAATTCCCAGCATATGTTCCCGGCATCTGTCGCGGTGGCCTGGACCGGAGGGGTCAGCGAGAGAGGGGACCATGCCAGGGCTGAGCATTAGCCCAGAATTCCCGGGCTGCTGGGGCTCTTGGCTCCCACAAACGGCAGCCGGCCAGCGTGCCCGGGAACATCTGCTACCGCTGCAGCAGACAGCACTGCCCTGGGGATGAGGGGGTCCCCTCTGCAAGAAAGCACCTGGCTGTGAAGGGGCTGAGAGAAGACCAGTGAGAGTCCTGCAAAACCATCCCTTCCAGATCTTTCACCTTCCAGCAGATGGGAGGTCTGACGAAAGCGAGCGCGCCGGGAGAATCAGGGCCGGGGGCGGGGTGGGGGGGGGGAGCCACAGCCCTGGGTGGAGAGAATGCAGAGGTCTTGGGATGCCCTCCTCAGTACCAGTCCTGAACCACCCCCTGCCATGCTGTTGGGGGCTGCTTACTGCAGTGTCCCTCGGGAGTCAGTGGTCAACTGAACAGACGCAAGGCAGAGGACGCGGGGGCTAAGCATGCAGACGACGCTGGGCTCGAGCTTCTGCCCTCCCCCGCTGGACCTGCACATTCCCATACTTCTCTGGGCCACGGTTTCCTCGTCTATACAGTGAGGTAGAAAATGATTTCTGCCTCATCGGCTCTGGGTTGGGCAAACGACCTGCTACACGTCAAGTGTCTGGCAAGAATTAAGCATTTAATGGAGGTTAGATCTGGTCACACCGAGGGACAGTCAGTGTTGGCTTGTTGCCCCTGACAGGAAGTCACTGAGAGGACCTACGTGGGCGTCTTCCCCAAAGTCATGAACCTCTAGGCTGACTTTGACCCATAGGACATTTGATTTGGCCTGTGCACTTTTTAAATTGTTCATTTTCAGCATTAAAAATGGAAAAGTTTCAGAGCACCTGGGTGGCTCAGCCGGTTAAGTGTCTGACTTCGGCTCAGGTCATGATCTTGCAGTTCGTGGGTTCGAGCCCCACATCGGGCTCTGTGCTAACAGCTCAGAGCCTGGAGCCTGCTTCAGATTCTGTGTCTCCCTCTCTCTCTGCCCCTCCCCTGCTCGCGTTCTGTCTCTCTCTCTCTTTCTCTCTCAAAAATAAATAAACATTAAAAAAAAAAAAAAAGGAAGGTTTCACATTATACCCAGATTTCCGGCTTCTCTGAGGAAATTAGGGGATCTGTGCACCCTGGGGCCACACCTCCTATGAGGGTGATTGGCTTGAGCAAAGAGACAACAGCTCCTTTAAGTAGGGGCCGTTCAGCACACCTCCCACTGGCATTTTGGGCTGGCCGCTACAGGCATTGACCGTGAGACCCCTGCCCGACCCTCCTCCTTGCCAATGAGGATGCTGTTCCCCAAGAGCCCTTGCACAAGGTCATGTTCTAAGACTGGAACTTGAGTTCTGACTTGCAGACTGTGTCCTTTGTCAGTAAATAGGACCCTCTGGCTGACGTATGACCTAAAATCTCGTGAGTTCTGGAGAAGATCCAGTTTGCCTGTCATGAGCTTATTCCCCTCTGAGCAGGAATCCTGACCCTGTGTCCAGCATGGCTCTGACTGGAGTTTGAGCAGAGTCCTGGGATGTTTCCTGGGCCAGTGACAGGGTGGCCGTGTCCTGAACTGGTTAGACTCTGCCCTGGAGCTATGTGGTGTCTGCTAGGGAAGAAGGCCTAGCCCAGCAGTCAAGGAAGGGAGATGGTTTTTGCCTTCTTTCTGTAGCAGCCACCAGCCCCTCGCACACAGTCCTGGGGCGTTAGGAAAACGGGGGTAGCTGAGGCTGCAGAGACTGGGTCTGGCTTTTGGGCTTTCGGGGCAGGAGAGCGCCCACATCAGGCAGCCGGCAGGGTCTCCATGTGGTGTTCGGGAGGAGGGACAGCCCCGAGGGGGCACCACTCAGCTCACCCTTCAAGAGAGAGAGGACATAGGGCACAGCCTCCAGTGATGGAGGCTTCAGGGTCTGTCCCAGTGTCCCGGCAGCCCCCAGCCTGTTACGAACCCGGTGGTGACAAAGCCATTCCTGGCCAGCGTGGCACTCCTCTCTGGCCTTCCTTCCTCCAGAACTCTCCCTGGGGCTGGCTAGGGCTTTCTCGGAGCTGCACCACGGTCTGTGACTCTCACTACTTGGCCCTCCTTCCTTCCCCCTCTCTTTCCACTACTGACAGACCTTCATCACCCCCTGTAGGTTTCCCTGCTTTTCCTGCCCGCCTGCCCACACCGTATCTCTCACATGCATTGACTCAGCGTCTGCTTCCTTGAGGATCCAAACAGTGGGCCTGGGGTGGTCCCGCTAGACGGGGCGGGCAGACTCCCGGGCAGGGCCGAGAGGTGGCAGCTCCTACCGGGTATGGCCTCTCCTCCAAAGCCACGTGCCTCATGAGCCCCAGTGGGTCAGCTGGAGTGTGGGATTCCTGGAGATGGATAGAGGGAGGGTGGCCAGAGGTGGTCACTCATGTAAGTGCCACCACGAAAACTGATCCAACTGGGTAAGCCTGGCAGGCACTTGGCAAAAAGAATTCAGTTTCCTTGCAACAGGGAGAGGAAAACAGTTCCCCCCCACCCACATCCCTTTTTGCTTTGCTGAGGTTGGGCAGGGAGGGCGTCTGTTGGTGGCTTTAGAGGCAGAGAACGGGGAATGTCATGGCATACCAGGCCTTCTAGGAGACCAGGATGTACCCTCCGGAGAATTACATGGTGCCCATTGGGATCTGGGGGCATCACCGCTGAAGGGAGGGAAAGAGACGGAGTTTGAGCAACTGTACCCCAGACCTTGGCAAAGCCCCTCAGCGCTCCTGGTGGCGTGTTCTCTGCTGGCAGAGGGGAGGCTGCTGCGGGCTTGTGAAGGGCCAGTCTGTTGTCCACTGGGCAGCGTGACACTATACCTAAGGCACAGGGCCGGCCAGGGTGTTCTTGCAGTTTTAAGGACAAAGACAGTAAAGCAAAGACCTGACAAGAAAGATGCCTCACAGGGCATAGATGACAGCGGTAATCCTTAGTAGGGAAGGCTAAGCAAAGAGGGGGAAAAAATAGTTTAGCTCTTTAATAGAGAACAGAATAAAACAAACTCAAAACCAAAACCTGGGTGGGGCAGGGCGGCTGGGGAGTGATGGCAGAGGTTGCAGGAGGGAACTTTTGCGGGGGATGGAAACGTTCCGTAGCTCGACTGTGGTGGTGGTTACGTTGTCTGATTGTATTTGTTGAACTCATCAACTGTCCACTCTAGAAAAGGGTGGTTTTTATTGTATGTAAAGGGTGGTTTTTCAAAAAGATTCTCCCTGTCACCCGTCACCCTCTCAGGAACGCGAGATGGGGGAGTTTCTATTTGTCCCACGGCATCAGACGAGTTTTTGCAGCAACCCCTGGGCCGTGGTCGTGCTGAGAACCTGGCCGGGAAGGAGAGGCCACCTCAGCCCCTGAGCCCCCGACCACGGGGCTGTTCAGTCTCCAGAGCGAGCTTTTACATCTATCTGCACTTTGATTTTCCATGAAAGGAAAACCCAGTATATTTGACTACTGGGGATGGCAGATGGTCCAATTTGAAGTACAACACAGGCATCCGGGAATCATTTTTGACAGTCTAATGGAAGCATGGGTTTGCTGAGCCCAGAGTAAGGAAGGTCGCAGAGAATCTTGAAGACCCAAGACCGTTTAAAGGAGATCTGACCCCAGGGAGAGTTCTTTTGACCTGGGGGACCAGCAGGGATAAAAAAGAAACTTTTGGTGCCAGATCTTTAAAAAAAAAAAAAAAAGTGTTGGTTTTTTTTTTCCTTTAAAAGCTGACAAATGCTATTTTAGGGGCGCCTGGGTGGCTCAGTCGGTTGAGCGTCCAACTTCAGCTCAGGTCGTGATCTCACGGTTCGTGAGTTCGAGCCCCGCGTCGGGCTCTGTGCTGACAGCTCAGAGCCTGGAGGCTGCTTGGGATTCTGTGTCTCCCTCTCTCTCTGTCCCTCCCCTGCTCACACTCTGTCTCTCTCAAAAATAAATAAAGATTAGAAAAATTTTTTAAGCTTACAAATGCTTTTTTTTTTAGAATATTATCTTTACTTCTATAATGAATATATCTTCACTAAGTTAAAAACTATATATCTAAATATAGTGAATATTCCTTTTCACTCTGCCCTGCCCCGCCCATTCCTCGGGCCTTCCCAGAGGGGACGAGGGGTCATCTACCCAATGTCTCAGTGCATTTACCTCCACGTGGATGGACAGAGACCTAGAACCTGGTTTTATTTATGTAACTGGGACCATTCTGCACGTATGGCCTACGTTTTGCTTTTTCTCTTTAATACATATGGCAGAACTTCCCTTTCTCTTCCTCATTCTTTTTGTTTTGGTTTGGTTTTCCGGTTTTTTAAATTTTATTTAAATCCAAGCTAGTTAACATTCAGTGTAGTAATGGCTTCCGGAGTGGAATTTAGTGATTCATCGCTTACATGCAGCACCCAGTGCTCATCCCAACAGGTGCCCTCCTTCATGCCCATCACCCATCTAGCCCATCCCCCCACCCACCACCCCTCCAGCAACCCTGTTTGTTCTCTGTATTTAAGAGTCTCTTATGGTTTGCCTCCCTCTCTGTTTTTATCTTATTTTTTCCTTTCCTTCCCCTATGTCCCTCTGTTTTGTTTCTTAAATTCCACATATGAGTGAAATCATATGATATTTATCTTTCTCTGGCTGACTTATTTTGCTTAGCATAATACACACTTTTGAGACAGACAGAGAGAGTGAACAGGGGAGGGGCAAAAGGAAAGGGAAAGGAAGAGAGAGAATCTCAAGCAGGCTTCACACCCAGGTACTGGGCTCAATCTCACAACCCTGGGATCATGACCTGAGCAGAAGTCAAGAGTTGGACGCTTAACCAAGTGAGCCATTTGGGCACCCCATCTTCCTCATTCTTTTTAACAATGGACACAATTCCATGGATTTGCTGCCCCATAATCCATCCCCTCATTAATCCTTCCACACCGGTGGTCATCCCGACTGAGCCCATTACCTTCCACCAGGGGCTCCTCTGAGGGACCCTGCTCCACCTGGTGCTGGCCCACCTCCCAGTTCTTTCTGCCAGACTGCCATCAAGCCCCTGGAAGGACAGAAGTTTCTCCTACCCATCCCCATGTGCCCACTGACAAGAAATAACAGAGGGAACACCAGTCCTCTGGGATGGCTGCTCCAGGGCCGTTGGGGGGCTGAGGGGAGCAAGGGGGTGAGGTCATAGGGAGAAGACATGGTGGGACAGAGGAGGCCTGACTTGAACAGCCAGGCCAGTCTGTGTGTGGGAAGGCTGGGTGGACTGTCATAGTTTTAGAGGGGAAACGAGCGTTGGAATCCCCTGCGGGCCTCTTGTTCATTTGGTTTTTGTTTGTTTTAAAATGTTTATTTATTAATTTTGAGAGAGAGAGCAGGGAAGAGAGAGAATCCCAAGCAGGCTCCACGCTGTCAGTGCAGAGCCTGATGCAGGGCTCGATATCAAGAACCGTGAGCTCATGACCTGAGCCAAAATCCAGAGTCCAATGCTTAGCCGACTGAGTCACCAAGGCACCCCGTGTTTGTTCTTAATGCACTGGTGAGTGCTCTGTGACCAGGCATGGTGTCAGGTGCTTGTCACCGACGCAGTCTCATACCTGGTTTCAGCTAAGAGCTAAGTCCCTGCATTGTCCATGTCAGCTGTGTGCCCTTGTTCCTGCCACCTCGCTTCTAGTAATAGTGATAGCTGATGGTTATGACGCCCTTGCCAGATATCAGGCAGTGTACCAGGTGCTTTCTGTGCCTCATCTCCCTCAATCTTCTCAGCCCCCAGGAGGTGGGTACTAAATCATGCCCACTTTAGAGGTAAGAGAAACTGAGGCTTGAACCCAGGCCTTTCTCATTTCTTGCTCAGGAGGCACCCAGGGAGGGGAGTAGTGTCCATTCCTGTATTGTGCATCATCAGTGTTCTGTCACCACCTCCTCCTGACGGGGAGCACAGCAAGGTTCTGTCCCCCAATGTGGGGCTCCCTCAGTAACCCTTGACAAATGTGCCATGGCAGTGCCAGGAGGCTCAGCCCACCGACTGCAGGATGGGAGCACCGGTATGGGGAGTTCTGCATTGGGGACAAGGACCTCAGGTTTTCTTTCTGGCCTCTGTTAAGTGGGCTGTTTAAAGTGTTTTCCTGGAGTCTAGAAGCAAAATGAGAACATCTGCGAGGCAGGGTTTCTCAGAGGTGGTCACCTGGCATGGACCACCTGCATCAGAAGCGTCTAAAATGCTTACCAGATATACAGCTTCCTGAGCCCCCAACCCACTGGATTAGAGTTTGGGCAGGTAAGACCTGAGAACATGCATTTTATTTTATTTTTTTAAATTTTTTAAAGTTTATTTATTATTGAAACAGAAACAGAGCATGAGTGGGGGAGGGGCAGAGGGGGAGAGGGAGACACAGAATCTGAAGCGGGCTCCAGGCTCTGAGCTGTCAGCCCAGAGCCCGACGTGGGGCTCGAACCCACGAACTGTGAGATCATGACCTGAGCCGAAGTTGGCCACTTAACTGACAGAGGCGCCCAGGTGCCCTGAGAACATGCATTTTAAACAAGCACCTTCCCAAACCCTGACCCTGTTCAAGGGCCTTGCAGACTGTTGGCTCACAGGTTGTAGCCTGCACTCACAGTCCTGGCTGAAACACTTCCCTTGCCCTTTTCGCGTTAGTGACCAATCTCGAAAAATCCAGAGTGCCATAGGAAAACCAAACAGACCTCTGCTTTTTTGGAGAGACCTGGCAGTGCGAGAACACGGACAGTTGAAGCACTAGCTAGAGAAGTAGGGCAGGGCTTGGGCCGCCCTGTCCGCCCCCGTCCCTGCCTCCTCCCTCTGGCTTCCGTGGACATTTTGCTTGTGACCGCTGGTCAAAGGAGAGGGCAGTGCTTGTGTGTGTCAGCGCCAGGTGGCCAGGGTGTGACAGGTAAGACCGATCTGGTGTGCGCTTCCTCCCTGCCTGAAGCCCCGCCTCTGCCCTGCTTCGTAGAGCTTGTGTGGAAGGCGTCAGTTCACCTCCCCTACCCCTCTACTCTCCATCCTTTGGCAGCTGCTGCCAGATGTGTTTTTGGAACGATCCAAACATGAAACGTGCCCCCTCCTCCAGGTTGGCATGAGCTCAGTGTTTTCTCGGAGCACAGTCAGTGCACAGACCGCCTGCACCGGATCCCCCCAGGGAGGCTCATGAAACCCAGGTGCCTGACTTCCATCTGCACCTGGGCAGCCAGAGTCCCTAGACTTGGGGAACCAGAATTGCCAGGTGTGGGCCTGGGAATCTGCATTTTAAGCGCAGTGCCACAGGGGGTTTCGAAGTACTTTAGGGCATTAAGACCTCTACTCATCTGGAGGACAGAGGGTGCATATAAGTTTGATTGGGCCTCGGGTCAGACCAGCCTTCTGGGTCTTAGGCCTCCCTACAAGATGGGAGTCCCTTCCACAGCCCTGAGCCTCCGCAGCAAACTCAGCTCCCGTGGCCTCGCCCCACCCCCAGGGCAGCAGGCACCCAGGCCTCAGCCTTCTATCAGATTCAATCTCCTGTCACTTTCAGGACCAGTTCATTATTCCTTTATTATTCCCATTCTCCTCCTTATCATTATTAATAATCACTCTCGACTGGCCAGGGTGCTGACAGCTCCCCCTTGTCCATTCTCTCTGTCTGTTTTAATCCTGCCTGCTTATCTGGCATTAACCTGATCTTTTCCCCATTTAATTAAGCCGTCCTGGTCAGCCCACTCCTGGCCACGTGGAGATGGGAATGATGGGTTCTCCTGATAGGGCAGAGGAGTGATAGGCCCTGTGGCCTGGACATTCTGTTTCCCAGGGACACCCGAGGGCAGGCGTGGGAGTCCCAGGGAGGGCCACAGTGGGTCTGAGCGCTGGGGAGGCAGGGCTGGTCGATGACTGGTACCCACTGAGTCAGTGGGTTGAGTTACTTGAGAAACAAGGCTTCACAAACCGTAGTGAGCTGGGAGGGCCTGTTGGAATGCAGATTCCTGGGCCCCGCCCCAGGGGTTCGGATTCAGTAGGTGACCATGAATCTGAATTGCTAGTAAGTGCCAGGTGGTGCTGATGCTGCTGGTGTCGCTGACGCATGAGCAGCCCTGAGTCACTGGGCCAACCTCAGCTCGCGCCGGACGCTGGCCGGGCCTGAGTGTTCCTTGGTGGGAACGCATTGAAGAAGAAGAGACTTGGGCAGGGGGCAGTCATTACAGATGTGAGGTGGTGAGGGCCTGAGCCAATGGGGTGCTCGGACTGCAAGGGGAGGGATGGGTCTGGATAGGCAAGGGGGTCTTCATTCCGGTAGAGACAGTGAAAGAGAAAAAGTAGACACCTCTCCGGTTTTGAGCAACTGGCGGTGCGCTTGGCAGAACTAAGCACAGAGGCAGCATGTGGGGGTAGGACAGGGATGTGCTGAGGTCAGGACAAGCTACATAACTTTCAGGGGCTAGAGAAAAATGAAAATTCTGGGACCCTTCTTCAAAAATTATTGAGAATTTCAAGGCAGGACAGCAGAGCATTAGACCAAGCCTGGGGCCTTTCTAAAGTGCAGGGCTCTGTCCGACCGCACAGGTCACATGCCAGGAAGTCAGCCCTGGCTGAGAGACCGTTTGATTCTTTTGCCCTTGATGGCCAGACAAGCCATCGTCTTGGTGGCCATTCGGTTGCTCTGCGGGCCCTTCAGTGATTGGCACGTCCGCTTCTAGATCCCACGGGGACAAAAGGGGAAGTCATGGGGCCCAAGACTCACAATTCAGAGTCCTATGAGGGAAGAGCAGGGGTAAGAAAACATGGGTAAAATCCTAAAAGAAGATGCTGGTAAGTGGAGGGGACCATGGCCAGTATTTGTGCGAAGTCACCCACCTTGAGGAGAATCTGGCATTATCGGTGCCTGGGCCTTTCGTGTTTCAAGTTACCACTTATTGTGCATGTATTCAGTTCCACACAAAGCCCTTTATTTTTATTTTTTGAGAGACAGAGAGACAGACAGGCAGAGAGAATCTTAAGCAGGCTCCATGCTCAGTGGGGAGCCCAACCTGGGGCTCGGTCTCATGAACCATGAAATCATGACCTGAGATGAAATCAAGAGCTGGATGCTTAACTGACTGAGCCACCCAGGAACCCCCACACAACGCACTTTAATATCTTTATTTCATCCTGGCAACAACCTTATGTGTGAAGTGTGTGTTACTATCCCCCTTTTACAGATGAGGAAACTGAGGTGGAGAGAAGGACAGGAAGCTGCCTAATGAGGGAGCAAGCCAGCTCATTAGGCTCGTACATGTGTGTCTGGAGTGGGAGATCCTCAGTGCACATGACCAGGGAGTTGGCGGGGAGCTTATGTGGAAGGGGGCACCGGGGGGTGTTACAGGGAAATGCAGATACCCAAGTGCCGGCCAAAGATGGAAGGATTTAGAGCAATTAAAATGTTTTGCCTGGGAGCTGTTTGGAGCCTTTTTTTTTTTTTTTTTTGAAGTCCGAGTTTCCTGACTTCAAGGTGTTAACAGCCTCTCTAAACGGTTTTGTTTTTTAATTGCAGCAAATGACTGTGAAGCCATTAGATTTTGCCTCTCTGCAGTTGTTTCTGAGCCCGTTCAGTCCTCCTTCTTCTATTTATTCTATTTAATTCAGTCAGGTAGCTCGGGGCAATGGAGATCAATACTCCTCTTTGATAGAAAAGAGTCAGGTTTGAAACCCAGAGATAAAACTGACACATTTTGTATAAATTTAATTAAAAATGCACCTTTAGTGGCTTGTTGCAGGCACAAAGCCGAGTGTCTATAAAGCCGAGTGTCTATCTCTCGATCTCCCTGTCTTTCCCCCTCTCTTCCTCTCTCTCCCTCTGCCTCTCTCTCTCTCTCTCTCCTTTCTTGTTCCTAACTAGGAGATCTCTACATCTGCCTCGTCACAGTCTTGGTTCATGATTTTGGACTTGAAACTTCTGTGCTGAGGGACGCCGAGCGAAGGGTCTGAAATTCTAAGCAGATGAGCCTGGCCTCCTTTTGTCCAGAGCCGACTGGGGAGAGGGCTTCTGTGGGGAGAGGACTGGGGAGAAGAAGCCTCCGAATGGGTTTGCTTTTCTATGTCAAACCCTTTCTCTTCGAGCCCCGTGGTCTGTAGGCTCAGCAGCTCCTCTGGCTGGACGTTTTTGACCCACCTGCGAGTGCACCTGCTCACACTTCCTGGGGCCCTAGTGGGGTCCCCGATGGAGATGCAGGGCGGGGGGAGCACAGAGCCTGGAGCCCCTCTCTAGTGACCCCAGGGCTGCTGCACACATTTGTCTTGTGTTTTACAGCCCCCCTTCACCTCCTTCCCCGCCGGCTCTCCCCCTTTCACTCGCCTCAATCCCATTTGGCTTTCCTCATTTTTCACTTGAGTGCGTTTCCTATCCCCGACTCTGCTCTGGCCTCACTCTGCTCAACACCAATAAAACACACTCAACACAGGTAGAACAAGGTGCCCGGGCCCGGCGTGACAAATGACTCACCAGCCCTCGCTAAGCGAGGCTGTAAATCGCCCCTCCCATCTCGAGCCTGGGCCCGTTCTCCCTCGGCCCCTCAGTGGGGACCACAAGGTTGTGGCAGCAAGGGCCCCAGACCCAGAGTTTGGTCAGCTCCCAAGGCCTTCCCGGGGCTCCTGGGCAGACGGCCGGGTGGCAGAGGAGGGACTACTGATACATTCACACCTGCAGCTTTGGCTGGCTTCCGAATTTATTGGCCGTGAACTCGAGCAGCTGGCATTTACCACGCACTCGCCATGTGCCAGGCACCATGCTCGGGTTTACATTACATTTTCTTTGACCCTCACAACAGTATGGTAAGGTGTAGTTAGAAGGGTTGCCCCTGTTTCATGGAGGAAGACCCCGAGGGAGGCCTCGCAAGGTCACAGAACTCGTCCAAGGTCATCTGGCTAGTACACATCAAGGCAGCCTTAGGGCAGACCTCCCAGACTCTACAATCTGGACTCTTCATTGCCACACCCTGCGTGTGGGCAGCCCACGGGGCACGATGGGAAGCAAGCTCTAGTCTGCCTTCTCCAGTGCTCAGGGCCAGGCTGTGGGGCCCAGGCTTACTGGAGAAAGACCATAGAGGAGATGGCAACTGATTTAATTCTCTACTTCATGAGGCCTCTCCCTCCGGGGCCCCTACATCCTGTGAACACGGTGGGGACGTTCATGGCTCCTTCTCCCCAGAAGAGCGATCCGGAGCTGGGAAGCCCACGCTCCTGCCCTTGTCCATCCTAGACTAGCAAGGGCGCCACCACCTTGGAGAAGCAGAGGGGGACGTGGTACCCCGGGGGGGAGGGCAAGGAGGGCTCCTCTAGCACATTCTGGGGCTTGTGCGTCTGTAACCTGTGGGTGGGTGTCAGGCAACGTGGGGGGGTGGCATGCTCGAGCTGGCCTCCTCTTGCGCCTCGGGTGCCTCTGATCGCTGCAAATGAATGTGCAGACTGGAGAGGCAGACATCCCAAGTTTGAGCCACTGGACCTTCCTCTCTCTGCCTGCCTCCTCTCCGGCAATTACAAACGCCAGCCGCTTTGTGTCTAAAATGGCTGAGATAATTGAAACGGAATTTGGAATCAGGGCCCTGCAGGCAGCACTTGTTGAAAGAAGAAATAAAGATCGTTTGGGTCACGTCTTTTGTAATTTGCGTTTAATAATCGTACCGGGAGGTGGGCACAAAGGGAGAGGCGGCATGTGAGTCAGCTCCCAGCCTGCCAGCCACCCTGCCTGGGCCTGCTGGGGAGGGGTGGGCAGAGGCGGGAAGGTGCCGGGGAGGAGCACACGAGTTGGGAACAGTTCTCTCCGTGGGGCAGTGGCCAGCAGGCAGGGCACAGCTTGGGACGGGCATGATGGGTGCCCTAGCCTCTGTCCTGGCCACATCTTCTGCACACCGCCATGCCCCTCCCCCATGTGAGGGGAGGGTGACGGAAGGGAGTGAGACAGCAGGAGCTCCCAAGACCTATGCAGGGATTCGCACAGGCTGCAGTGGGGCTCTCCCTGGATCACTGCCACTACTCAGTATGGCCAGCCGGGGAGCTGGGAATGGAGCTGGGGCAGCAGGTGGCCCCAGTCGGAGGGCAGATACAGCATCCCGGCTCTGGGTCTGTGAGTTTTCCAAGGTGTCCTCCAGGAGCCCTGCAACCCACTGTTCCCTGGAATCATAGCTACTCATGTCTGGGTCCTCAAAGAGCATGCCATTTCTACCCTGCTATACAGCCCCCTCTGCCACCAACGACACGCACTCCTCATACATAGAGTCACCCACTCCCCACAACTCCCCCCCCCCCACCGTGATGCAGCCCTTTCCTGTCTGCAAGAACCTGGATATTCAGGATCTCAAGCTCCCCCCCTCCATGTCCACCATCATCGTGGAGGGGGGGAGGCTGGGAGGAGCTCAGACTTGGGGTGGAGAGACAGTGGTAGGAGCTGAACTGTGTCCCCCCCCAAATTCTTATGTGGGGGTAACCCCAGTACCTCAGAATGAAACTGTGTTTGGAGATAGGGCTTTTGAAGAGGTGATTAAGGTAAAATGAGGTCGAATGTGTGGACTCTGGTCCAATAGGACCGGAGGCCTTAGAAGAAGAGGAAGGGACACCTGGGATGCTCGTGCATAGAGGAAAGACCCCGTGAGGACACACTGTCTCAGCGTGCAGCCATCTACAAGCCAAGGAGAGGCCTCAGGAGACACTAACCCTGCTGCCCACACCTTGACCTTAGACTTCCAGCCTCCACAACTGTGAGAAAGTACATTTCCGTTGTTTAGGCCGCCCGGTCTGTGGTATTTGGCTACGGCGGCCCTAGAAAACTAACACAGATGGTCAGCTGCAGGGGACACTGGCTTGTGATGCTCCTTGCACTGCGTCCTCTCCGTCCCTTGCCCAGACATGCATAATGTATGCTTCAAAGTACCAGAGACAGGACCTCCAGCCGCCTCCCTTTCCCAGTGGGGCCGGAATCTAAATGACACAAGGCTCAAGGAAGGGAGTTTGCACGCCAGTCTTTGCCTCGGTTCTTTCTCGGAGGCTCTGAGCTGTCCGCCACCAGACCCTGGGCTTCGGATGCTTACAACTCTGTGATGCCCAACTTCAGTGGCTTCCCTCCATTCTTAAGGCCCTTCCTCTTTTGTCATTGGTCGTGTTGGTGACACAAGGGGACCCTCAATCCTTGCAGAAGCCAGCGTCCTGATATATCCTAGAGATCTGTCATCTGGAACCACCCAGGCAATAACAGTCATGAACAAATTGCTGTAGGAAAGGAGGGATGAATGGAGAGCTTTTCAGATTCTGGATGTCTGGTAGGAGCACTGAATTCCGCCCCCTACCCAAGAGCCCTGGCACCCCTCTCAGGGCAAAGCCAGAGGGTCCCAGGATAGCTGGTGGAGGACACTGAGATCCTAGGTCTCCATGGTGCATGACTTGGAACATCAGAGGATCAGGGTCTGGGTAACAGCAGTGACCCAAGGTGGGGGGACAGAGGAAGGAGGCAGGGGGCAAAGGATGGAAAGGGACCAATAGTGTCCTGGACTTTTCAGCTGAGAAAGGCTTTGTGGGGAAGAATCCCAGATTGGCTAACATTCCTGAGGATCACTTCTGCTTCCAAGAGCTGGTTATAGGGGCGCCTGGGTGGCTCAGTCAGTTAAGCATCCGACTTCGGCTCAGGTCATGATCTCACAATCCGTGGGTTCAAGTCCCACATCAGGCTCTGTGCTGACAGCTCCAAGTCTGGAGCCTGCTTCAGATTCTGTGTCTCCTCTCTCTCTGCCCCTCCCCTGCTCATGTTCTGTCTCTCTGTCTCTCAAAAATAAACACACATTTTAAAAAAATTAAAAAAGAGATGGTTATATGCTCTTGACTCTTCTCTGTATGCTGGCGGTAGATGGTAGACTCTCCATTGTGCCAAGGAGGAAATGGGATTCAGAGAGGTCATGCAACTGCTCTTGATTGCACAGCTAAAAAAGGGCAGAGCTATAACTCCATAATTCAAACCCAGAACTTCCAGCCTTCCAATCCAGCCTCTTGCTTCCAAGCAGGGGCTGCCAAACTATAGCCTGTAGGCCAGGTCTAGCCCACCACCCATTTTCACTAAGAAACGAGCTAAGAAATGTTTTTATATTTTTAAATGGTTGTGGCGGGGGGGGGGGGGGAATCCAAAGAAAAATAGTGACAAGTGAAAATTATATACAATTCAAATTTCTGTGTCTATAAATACAGTTTTAGTGGAACCCAGCCACACCCAACTGTTCATGAATTCTCCGTGGCTGCTTTCCTGCTACACAGCAAGAGTTAAGTAGTCATGACAGAGACAGAGACGGTAGGGTCCTCAAAGCCTTAAATATTTACTTCCTGGGCCTTTACAGAAAACCTGTGCCAACTTTTCCTTTACAGCCACATGACGTGGAAGATGAAAGAGATCTTAGAAACTGTCTAGTTCAAAAATCTTGATGTCCTCTTATTCTGTCCTTCCATTTTTCCAAATAACCAGAGCAAGACCCATGGCATCTGAAGAGCCGCAGAGCAAGATGCCCTTGGGCCCAGGTCCCCGTGCTGCCAGGAAGCTGGGTTCATGGCGGCCGGCACAGGGGCTGGTAGCGGCACTCTGGGCCCCACGTCATTTGCTCCTTTGTGCCTGAGGTTTACACGGGGCTCCTTTGGCACAGCTTAGCAGTGTTCTCAGGCTCAGGACCTTGCAGCCTGCAGGAAGCACCAAACCCCGGGGCCCAGAGGTGACCATCCCCTGGCCAACAGGGTAGGGCACACGCGATGAAACTTGGGGTGCACCATGGGGCAGCAGGTTTGTGGTTTATGCAGGCTCAAGTCCTGGCTCTATAGCCAGTGACCCTGGGCGAGTCACTTCACCCTTCTGTGCCTTAGGTTCCTCACTTGGAAAATGGCAGAAGTAATAGCATTTACCCCATGGGGTGGATGAGGATTAAATGCATCTGAAGGGCTTGGAATGGTCCCCTGGCCCATAGTGTGTATTGTGTATGTGGTGACGGTGAGGAGCCCTGGCCCAGCCAGCTCACTATTCTAGCCCTAGTAGGGCAGAGGCAGAGATCTCTACTGGGCCTCCCCCTGCAGGGGCTTCCCTCCCCAGGGCCTTCACAGGACCATCAACTGCAAAAAGAAGCAGGCCACTGGTCAGGGCATAGCTTGAGTTTTTCTGCCAGTTTCTCTTGGAGTCTGTGTCTGGGGGTCTGGGCGGGGAGGACCAGAGGATCAAGGCCACAGACTGCGGGGTCTACCAGGGGATCAGGGGGCAATGGAAAAGTATGGGTAAGAATGCAGTGAAGGCGAGTGAATTGACAATAGGCTTGAATCCCATAAACACAACGTGGAGACAAAAAAGCAGTTCGCGAAAGAAGATGAACTATGTGGTGGCCGTTTATACAGAAATTTACAACATACAAAACAATAGTGCCTTTTGTTTAGGGTTACTTTCCTATTTGCTCAAAGTCTAAAGAAATTTGCAGGGATGACAAACACTGAACTCAGGGTAGCAGACTCCCAAAGGGAGAGTTGTGCCCATGGAGGGGGCGCCCAAGGGCCTCCACTGGAATTCCGGGGGGCAAAAAAAAAGTGTGATTTCTTACGCTGAAAGGTGAATGCATGCGAGTCCCTCGTATTATTCTTGATAACCTTCTGAGAGCCTTAAGTATTTTGTAATATATATATTTTTTAATGCCGGCGAGGCCAGTTTTGCAAAACCTGATAGAATTTTGAGGCCTCAAATTTTTACCAAGGAGCCCCGAAGACGGGTTGGTAGGAATGACGCGTCCTGGTGCACTGTGTGCCCTTGTGGTGTGCGGGCATCACCTGATGCACTGAGCCCTTCATCCATGCCCACTGGTCCCCTCGCCCACACACGTCACCGGCCCCTCTCCTGCCCTCCTTGTCCATGCCCGGCAGCCCTTCCCCATCTGCTGGCAGCGTCGGTCCTGGCCCAGCCATGTGTCCTCTCTAGGCTGCAGAGCGGCAGAGGCTCCGGCCCCCCTCCCTGGTGAGGCAGAGGGGCTTCAGAACATGTGTTTCTGGGAGGCGGACACCAGCTGGTTGGGGAGACATTTGCATATTCAACTGAGCCCCCCAGAGCCAAGCCAGGACTGCGAGGGGGAGGCTGTGGCAGGACAGAGGGAGAGGGAAGGCTCTGGTCAGCTAGGGGTCAGGTGGAACAGATTTCAGACTGCAGAGACAGATGGTTACAGCAGAAAAAAGAAAGAGGGGAGCAAATCCCTACTCTGACATGAGGGAAACCATTCGAGAGCCCTGAAATAGCCTCTCTCTTCACAGGGCTATGCGGTTTTCAAAGCGGTTTCGTATCTTTAATCGGACACCTCACTGTAGTCCTACAAAGTAGGTATTAACGTCGTCCCCATTTTACAGATGAGGAAACTGAGGCTCCGGAAAGTTAGACCCCCTTGTCCACAATCACAGGATTAGTGTGTGTGGCGGGGGAGGGGGGATGGGGGGGACTCTGGACTCCTAGTCTAGTGCTCATTTCACTACACCTCAGAGCCAACCAGATTTGCTGCCTCTATTTGCCCTTCTGACATCTTTCTCCCACCCCACTCCAGTGGGGTTTCTGAGCCTTCCATTCCATTGAGATTGTCTTCCTTAGGTCACCAGTGGCCCCCCCCCCCAACCCCCTTCATGCCAAACGATGGTCACTTCTCTGTGTTCACCGTACTTGGCCTCTCTGCAGCACTTGGCACAGGTGACCCCCGACCTCTTCCTTCTTCCTCAGATAGCCTCCTCCTTGGTTGCCATGGCAATGTAGCCTCTGGTCTCCCTCCACCTCCTTGGCTGCTCCTTCTCTATTCTTTTGCAGCCTCTGCTCTGCCTCTGAATGTGGGAGCACTTAGGGCTTGGCCCCCAGCCCTCTTCTCTCTCTCTCTCTCTCTCTCTCTCTCTCTCTCCTCTCTCTGTAAGCCTCCTCCTCCAGTCCTGGGACTTCGCCTCAAGGGCCCCAAGTTTGTGTCCGCAGTATTGCCCTTGCCTCAGGCTGCTTTGCACAGCACAGACTGGAGTCAGACCAGCCAGATTTGGATCTCTGCTTCGCCATTTATTAGTTAGATGACCTTGGGCAGCCTTTCTATGTCTCCTTCTTGCCATCTGTGAAATGGGGATGATAAAACCCTTCCTCTGGGTGGCTGTGAGCACTGAATGAAGTATAAAGAGCTTAGAACATTGCCTGGCACATGAGCGCTCAATCAGTGCAAGATACTGTTACTTGGTAACTGTTCCTCCATGTGTCAAACATTTTTTCATCCCAGGGCCTTTGCACTAGCCCATCCCTCTATCCAGAATGTTCATCTCTGGATCTTCCTGGGGCTGACTTTTAAAAATTCAGATCCCCTGACCCTCCAGGTGAGTCCCTCCAGTCAGTCACTGCCACATCACCCCATTTAAATTTCCTGCATAACACAGATATTTTCTTGTTTATTGTTTACTTATTGTTTGACTCCCTCAGGGGAACCCAGTTGTCACAAGAACAGGGATTTTGTCTGTTTTGTTCACTGTATCTCCCCAGCTCCTAGAAAGGGCACATGGAAGGTGCTAGATACAATTGTGTTGCATGCACAAAGTGGACGGTGGCTTCAGCCGGGGAATGGCCTGATGTGTGCCTCATACATGGACACTCTTGTGATCGGCAGCTGGGGAGGAGGGTGCTTCTGACTGAGAAGTCGTTGAGAAGGCGTGTGCCTGTGTGTCCAAGCCCCAGGAATGTTGGAGGGATCCTACATTCTGGAGCACCTGGGTGGCTCAGTCGGTTTAACGTCCCAATCTTGATTTTGGCTCAGGTCCTGATCTCATGGTTTGTGAGTTCAAGCCCTGTGTTGGGCTCTGCGATGACAGTGCAGAGCCAGCTTGGGATTATCTCTCTCTCTCTCTCTGCCCACCCCCCACCCCCACTTGCTCTCTTTTGCTCTCTCTCAAATAAACATTAAAATAATAATAATAATAAATTGTCCCCCATCCCTTCCCACAACATGATCCCAGCAGCCACACTCTCTCTGCCCTGACCCAGACTGCCTCTCTGCTGGGCCAGACAGCTCAGTCTAGCGTGTGGAAGTCACACAGGAGTGCAGAGAACAGTGCCTGGGTCACCTCCAGGGTCAACATGCACCCCTCAGGCCACCACACCCCAGGAATGGGGATGGAAGGGTCATCCACGAGCTCCTTCTTCCAAGCCCCATTGCACTTCATCTCAGATTTTAAGTCTTATCTTTTCTCTTGCCAGCCTCTCTTGCCTTCAGGGCTAAGAACAATAAAAGAACACCAGGAGGCCTGCATTTGGGCCAGTGCAGCTGGCCCTTTAAGATGCAGGGTGAGTCTCCTCACCTAGGAGCCAGTACCATGCTGGGGGAAGCGGGGAGTGTGTTCAGTCAGGACCCAGCTCCCTCTGTAGACAAAGCATTGCAGACCTTTGCAGAAAGCAGGAGTTGCAAATCCCAGATCCCAGTGACTGAGCCATTGGAGCATACAGGCTGGTCAGATGCGGGCACTGGCTTTTGATCCGGAAGCTCTGGTCATGGGCAATGAAGGGGTCTGGTCTTTTTGTCCCCCACTGAAGAGAAATGGCTTCAGGCAACAGTAAAACAGGAGGGAAGTGTACCAAGACTGGGAGCCCCGGAGATCCAGGGGGGTGGCAGTGAGGAAAGGCAGGCTGGGTTAGGGAACAGAGACCACATGCGCCGACACACACAGAGGCAGGACAGCAAGATTCTCCTGGGGATGAACCAACATGCGCATGAAATGGCTGCCGATGTGCTACAGCCCCATTCACTCCATCATCACAAGGTGGCTGTAGCGACTCCAGCTCTAGGTCCTCAGATCCACTGGGAAGAGTCTCTTTGCAGATTCTAGAAATAGACTCATGGTGTGCCCCTGCCTCTCACTGGGCCATGTGCCTCTTCAAGAACCAATTGTTCTTGGGTCCAGGATGGGAAGCTGGGGTCGGCGGGGAACTAGATTACATGTGCTGGTTGGGGCCCTCCATGCACAGGGCCTAAGAGTAAGGGAGGACTGGTTCCCCAGAAGGGAATTGGGGTACAGATACCAAAATAAGAAGGAATTAAAATTCCCTATAAAAATTGTCCACTAGTCAAAGATTGGCTTCTTGTCCACTCTGAAAATCTGGTCATCTCACATAAGGGGAGTTCAAGAATTTACTACCCAAAGGGAGGTTAGCCAGAAACTCTGACACCCCCAAATTCTCTGTAAATATGTACTGAATTGAATGTATGCTTGAGTGTCCAGTTGGTGGATGGCTGGGAGATGGGGTGAGGAAGACAAGGCAACGGTATTCCGTCTCTTCTGCTTTCCCCCACCCTCTGTTTTCATTAAGCAACCATACATTAACTAGATAAGAGTGGACTTTTTTTCACTGACAGCTTGGGAGGGCCGAATTAACAGAAATAAGAAACCATACTCGCGGCACCTGAGTGGCTCAGTCGGTTCAGCGTCCGACTTCAGCTCAGGTCATGATCTCACAGTTGGTGGGTTCGAGCCCCGCTGCAGGCTCTGTGCTGAATGCTTGCTCAGAGCCTGGAGCCTGCTTCTGATTCTGTGGCTCCTTCTCTCTCTGACCCTCCCCGCTCATGCTCTGTCTCACTCTTATCTCTCAAAAAAATAAATAAATGTAAAAAAAATTAAAAAAGAAACCATGCTCTTTGCAAAGTGATTGATTCCAGTGTTTTCCCCTATTTTGTAGGAACGTGCAGCATAAGTCATACAATTGTCTTATGTTCACGGGCTTTCCCCGCAACCAAGTTTACTTATCATAATGAGTCCATTTCATGTATAGTTTTTCACAGTGTTTGATGAGTGACGTGAATCAGAGACAAGTCGACAGATCAGAATGAGGGAGTATCTAGACAAGGGCCTGTATGAGGAATGTTCTAAGGCACTGGGGCTATTTGTCCTGCAGAAGAGTTTTTAATAGGCGTTTTCAATAGCCTTTCATAAGAAAGGCTCCATGGATTTTAGCGTGTGGGACTTTCAGAAGAAAGTTTGAATCAGTGGTTCCACGTTGAGTGGAGGCAGATGACAGCTTAGGATAAAGAGTTTTCTGCGAATATGGATGCCCCTGATGGGAATGGAGTGTGGTGACGGCGGCCGGGAGTCTCCATCACTGGAGGCATCCCACCTGAAGCTGGATGTCCTAGAGAACTCTCCAACCTCACGGGTAGGGGCGCAGGACATTTGAGGGGTTTTTGACTGTCAAGTTCTTCAGTTGTGAAGATGGAAGTGTAAATGAACGTAAGGGCCAGATCGAGGGGAGCATAGAAATCCTTCTACCCCCTTCCTCCGATCAGATTCTGTAGGCTCCTGTGCAAGAACAATAGGAGGAGGCCTGGTGGGCAGGGAGGGCCCGTGTGCGGGCCAGGAAACTCCTGCACACGAGGACCTTGCACATGGACCCTACACACACATACCCTGCACACACACACAGCCCCTGCTCACACACAACTCCTGCACATGCATGGATTCTGCACACGCATGGACCCTGCACATGCATGGACCCTGCTCACACACAGACCCTGCACACGCACGGACCCTTCACATGCACGGACCCTGTGTATATGTGGACCCTGCACATGCACAGCCCCTGCTCAGACACAGATCCTGCATACGCACGGACCCTGCACACATGGACTGCCTGCTTACTCGCACTGAGCTGGCCCGACCTCCTATACCACGCAGTCACAAACAAGACCCCTAAAGACTGGCCACGCCCCGGGAGCTCACCGGTCTCCTGAGCAGTGCTGCTCCCCTGGCGGTCCAGGCAGAGGAAGCATGAGGCACAGTGGAAAGGGTGGACTTGGGATGTGACCCACCTTGACTTGAATCTCAACTCTAGCCTTTTCCAACCCTGCCTGGTACCCCCACATCCTTATTTCTAAAAGGGAGAGACCAAGACCTACCTTGAGTCTTGAGGTAAGACACGAGGCGTCATTGGAAAGCCTAGAAGGGGAAGCTGAACCCGGGAGAGCTTCGGCTACCCAGGCCACCCTGCCAGCCAGAGGCAGAGGCTAGACTCCCGTCTGGGCTCCTGCAGCCAGCCGAGCACCAGCCAGGACTCCAGGCTGCTTCCCACACCTCAGAAAACAGGCTGTGCTCAGGGTCTACAGGTCTTTTTGCAGCTCCTCAAGTCCAATGCAGCCTTGCCCTGCCCTTGCCTCTGCTGTCTCCACTCCGGGTTTCTGAAGCAGGTGCCCAGTGACAGCCAGCCGGGCAGCTGAGCTCCGCAGGGCATCCATCACTAGAGGTCACTCTTCCTCTGTGTGTGTCGTCTGGAGGGCAGAAATGAGGTGCCGAGTGGGTACAGGACTCCAGGTGTGTCCTCCGGTGACGGTGCATTCAGGTCGGAAGTGAGAGCACCACCCCTTCCCAACATCTCTGGGCCTGAGGGGACGTGAGGAGAGTGCCTCCCAGTAAGCCAGGTCAACCAAGTGCCTGAGCTTGCCTGGGTGCAGGTGGGGGTGCTCATGTGGTCCCAGGGGGGCCTGGCCAGCCCAGGTTTCTGTTTAATACTTTCCGGTTCCTTCTGACCCAGTTGCAGTGGGGAACAGGTCTAGGGGGATGAATTGTAAGGCAGGAGGCCTGGACTTTACCTACTAGTTCCTAAGCTTGCTCACTGTGACCTATGTTGGAACTCACTCTTCTCAGGGGTGACCTCACTTTTAGTACTGTCTCTTTTCCAACTACACTGGCCGCCCCCTGTGCCTGCCAAGACCTTTCCTGCCACAGGGCCTTTGCACTTCCCTCAGCCTGAATGTACTGCCCCAGATCTTCACCTATACCTTAGTCTGAGCTAAGCATCACCTCTTCAGAGAGGTAGTCTCTGACTTCTAAATCTAATCTTATTAGTCTCCTAATCAAATCAGCTGCCTCCTAGCTTCAGCTGGCTACTTTTTGTCTCATCATCCTGATTATCTCCTTCACGGCACTTACCAGAACTGTCATTATCCAGAACCATTATCATTGGTTCACTTGGTTATCGCCTACTCCTCCCGTCCCTCCGCTAACTAAAGCCCTGTGAGCACACAGACTCCGTCTTGCTCTTTCCTATGCTGCCTACTCCTAGAATAGTGCCTGGCACATAGTAGGCACTGAATAAATATTTGTTGGATGAATGAACTAGAAAGTCTTAGAAAGTGGACTATTATTGTCCTGTTTTATGGATAAGGAAGTTAGTGAGAGCAAAAGATTTTCCAAGATCACGCAGGTAGGAAACCACTGAGCGAGGAACTCCATCCCAGGTCTTTGAACTTGAAATCTGTCTCCCTGTCGCCTCCTAACCCATATCAGTCTCTGTGCAGTTTCACAACCTGAGGCCAGACACCATGCGAGTTCCCTGGCGGAGGCTCAGCAGGCCCAACCTCACCCCTCTCCGCCCCAGCTTTTCCTATCTGGGGTGGGAGTAGGGTATCCAGTCAGAACAGAAAAGGGAAAATGAGGTCTTGGGCTGAAGAGCTTGGAATGGCTGGGTGGATTTGGGGACTCCTGAGCCCCAGTTTTCCAGGAGAAAATTAAAAGCATATATGAAGGATGCAAACCTCTTTTAAGGTGGAGAGTACACAAGTGACCACATTTCAGTGTTTGCGTGGGTGGTGAGTGCCCCGGTGCGTGCCTGAGGCAGCCCCACCCCCACCCACAGTGTGAGGATGGACCTTGGGTCCTCTGTGTGTCCTTTATGAACACACACCGTGTTTTGGGGCCCGAGAACACTCGAGGCCTTACACAGTGTGGAATGTGTGACCAGATTGTCCTGTTTTCACCTGCCCCCTCTAGCCTGGGTTATATACCTAGGCAGTAAAAATTAGAGTCACACCTAGACCATTTTTCATCCATTAATTTTCCAAAGGTTGGACAAGCCTCCTCACCCCCAGCCGCAGCTCCCCTCCGCTCGCCTGTCCTTACATCCCCCAGAGACCCTACTTAGTCCCAGACACCCCACTCATTGCTCACCTGAATTCCCCCACTACCCTTGAAATTGAATCCTGGCATTGTGTTGAGTCTGCCGGGCGTATGGGGGTGGGCTGAAGTGTGACGGGGAGGCGGCTGGTAGTCAGGGGCTGATGGAGTCTCTCTCCCCAGGAGATGGAGAATGAAAGCAGTTATCCCTGGGGCCACCAGTAGCGTAGGCGTTGGAGATGTGCAGACCAGATGTAAGATTTCCAAGGAGCCCCGGGATCCAGTTCACTGGGGGAGGCCAAACCAATAAGCACAAGAATCACAGAACCAACCTGTCCTGGCCCTGTCTTGGCCAGAGCCTGGTAGAAGGGCCATGGACTAGAAGCCAGAACACCTGGGCTCTAAGCTCAGTCCTTCCCTGTGACCAGCTATGAAGCTTTGGGCTACTCAGCTGCTCTGAAAGTTGAGTGAATATAGTAAAGATATGATATGATATGATATGATATGATATATATGGATGTAAAAGCAGATATAATAGAAATAATTTACATTTATAAATACTTCTGCAATAGCAAGCATCAATAATGTGGAAACGCATGTGAACAAACTTAGGTTATAAAGCTCCGTGGAAGTGCTGGGTGGGCACAAGCCTTTGCCTTGTATTTTCCATCTTTTTCTGCCATGTCCATCACAGCAATGGGCCAGGTTTCACCAGGCAAGGAGTGGGCTTTTGGCTTCGGTGCAATGACAGGCTTTCCAGCTCTTTGCCCCCAACTCACGCTTCTCCTTCCTGGCACGTGGCACGATTATCTTTCTCCAGCCCCACTCTCCCGCCCCCACGAAGTTAAGCAGTCCTACGATTAGCTCTGGCCAGTGGGCTGTGGACAGAAGTGCAATGTGTCGCTTTGAGGCTGGAACATTTCTTTGCTGATGGAGACCCTCCAGCCCTGCTCCTTACTGGCAGTGTGATCACAGGACTCTGGTTGAGATGGGATTCTGTCAGCCTGAGTCTCTGAGGAATGTCAGTGAACAGGGCCTCCCTGCCAACTTGGGCATGCAACTTGAGCGAGAAATGGATTGCTGTGGCTTTAAGCCACTGAGCTTTGGGAGCTATTTGTTACAACAGTGCAACTTAGCCTAGCCTAACGGATACATCCCTGCTCCATCAATAAAGTGTCAAAATGGGGGTGCTCAGGGAACAACTGTCTCAGAATCACATGGAGGAGCCCTGTTAAAAATGCAGATTCTCAGGCTCCACCTCAGATGCCCTGAGTCAGAATGCCCAGGGGTTCTAATCACAGGCAGTGCATCTGGAAAGGGGCAAATATAGATCCCAGGCCTTAGGAGTAGCGGTGGAGGTCCCTGCCCCTTCTGCCCCCGCTGTCCCCTACCCGCTTCCCGTGCGTCCAAAGCAGGTTGGCTCATGGTGTAGGCTGCATTCTCCAGATGTTGCTGGGTTCCAGGCCTGAGAGGTCCCTGTCCTCTGCTTCTGGTCACCGTGCTCTCTGCTTCTCTCCTGTTCCTCTTCAGCACCCCCGGCAGCTCAGCAAATCCCCGGGGCCAGGCCTGGGGAAGGGCGCAGAGAGGAGTCTGGGAATAAGAGCTAGAAACCCTGCGTGATGGATTGAAGGAGACGAGACCATTCCCGGCTGCGGGCTGATGTGCAGTGCCAGTGACAGGCGGCGATGTTTGTGCTCTGAACCCGCAATCTCAGCTAATGGGAAAGATTGAGGGATTCGGAATGAGATGCGTCATGGGCTACAGCTGCACAGGCAGAGATGCTGCCAGCAGACAGTAGCGTCGTTTGGTGGCTTCTTGAAGCAGGAACTGGGAGCCGTGTTCCTGGCCCAGCCCTGGGGCAGACAGATGGGAGAGTGTCTCTGGCTCACTGGGAGCTGGGCTGCCCCTCCAGCCTCCTGTGATGTCAGGAGGTCCAAGCTGGGCAGCTGCAGGAGCCAGCAGGCAAGAGGGTCTCCCTGTTGCACCATGAACCTGTCCTCCCAGTGCCTCCCATGGGGCACACAGGCACATACTGTGACAGTGCCCAGGGATGGTGACTCCCCCTGCTGGGGTGAGGGAGGGCCAGAGCGGCCCTTGAATAACTTCCTCATGACTCTACCTGGGCCAGTCTGGTAAAAAATAAGAATCAAAAGCTCTGAAAGGGAGAATTAGCTCAGAAACCTCCCATCACTTCTTTCTTGGATTTGAAGCTATACTGCCCTGGGCTCAAATTCCAGCCCTGCCCTTTCCTACCTATGACCTTGGACAATGGACTCCACCTCTCTGGGCCTCCATTTCCTCATCTGTAAAATCCAAAATGAAAAAAAAAAAAGTCTCACTTCCCAGGAATGTTGTGCTAAGGACTACAAAGCAGTGTCTGAATCACCAGGAGATCTTATGAAAAGACAGGTTCCCACTCAGCAGATCTGGGTGGGGCCTGAGGGCCCTCATTTCTAATAAGCTCCCAGGTGTTGCCAGTGGATCACAGTTTTAATAACAAGGATGTGGAAGACCAGAGCACGTGTCTGGCTCAAACAATGGCAACTTTGGTTGTTACCACTGCCAATGCAAAATAGGTGAGGCTGTCCTTCTCCCCAGCACAGCCCAGATCTTCCTTCTCGACTTCCTGTTCTATTCAAGGTAGCCTGTAAAGCCATCTGGATTCAAATATTGGAGAGGCCCAAGGTGGGTTTCATTGTAGGCCCCGCCTCTAGAATTTTCCCTGGGGCTTGGGCCCACCACGGATGGGCCAACTGTTCATTAGGCATATTTAGAGGTAGCTGTTTTCCCTCTGATCCAGAGTTGACAGGCCCAGCTTGGGATCACCTTGTATAATCACCCAGAGCTTCCGTTTCCTGGTCTGTGAGACTGGGCTAACACTACCACCATATCCCTCTGTTGTAAGCATGAAATGAAAGAGTGGATGTAAAACCCTTACACGTGGCATGCAGCAATTCATGTCATTTTATAATCGTTACTGTCCCCATAATTCTGGGCCCTGCCTCCTCATGGCCTGTCCCCGGAAGCTGGCCTGGAACCACCTGGGCTGTGATGAGGACAGTGGTTTTGAACTGGCCCTGCTCTAGCTCAGAGGGGAAGTGCTTCCTCTGATCTGGAGCCGAGTTAAGCAGAAACATGAAGCCAGAGGAGAGAGGGGGACACCAGCCAGAGGGGGACACTTACAGCTGTGGCTCAGGTGAAGTGGACAGGCCGCTGCTGAGAAACAGCGTGGAGAGAAGGAGGAGGAAAGAGAAAGGGGCAAAGGGGAGGGGAGTAAGTTTGGAAAGGCAGATGCAATGCCGCCCTCAGCTCAAGGCTGACCTGTCCATTGCCGGGGAGGGGGGGGAGTCTAGGGAGGGTGGGGTGAGGCTGCAGGAGGGCTGGAGGGAGATGTTCACACCTACAACCCTCTCCGGGGCCGCTTCCTGCAGGCCTAACTGTCCCAAACCTTTCGTTCCATTTGCACTTGTGCTAAAATACATACCTGGAACATTTAAAAAAATTTTAAGGTTTTTTTTCTTAATTTATTAATGTTTATTTTTGAGAGAGAGAGAGAGCGCAAATGGGGGAGGGATGGAGAGAGACGGAGACACAGAATCTGAAGCAGGCTCCAGGCTCTGAGCTGTCAGCACAGAGCCTGACATGGGGCTTGAGCCCAGGAACTGTGAGATCATGACCTGAGCCAAAGTCAGACGCTCAACTGACTGAGCCATCCAGGAGCCCCTGAACATTTTAATCAGTTTTTCTTTCTTTTTTTTTTTTTTTAATTTTTTTTTTTTATGTTTTTAAATTTATTTTTTGAGAGACAGAGAGAGACAGCACGAGCAGGGGGAGGGTCAGAGAGAGAGGGAGACACAGAATCTGAAGACAGGCTTCAGGCTCTGAGCTGTCAGTCAGCACAGAGCCCGACGCGGGGCTCGAACCCACGAACCGTGAGATCATGACCTGAGCCGAAGCCGGATGCTTAACCGACGAGCCACCCAGGCGCCCCTCTTTCTTTTTTTATTGAAGTATAACTGATATACAACATTATATTATTTTCAGGGGTACAACATAATGATTCAATATTCGTATATATTACAAAATGATTATTATTTTGTATAATCATGAAGTCTGGTTAATGTCTGTCACTATACACAGTTACAGAATTGTTTTCTTGTGATGAGAACTTCGAAGATGTACTCTCTTAGCAACTTTCACATATGCAATACGCTGTTATTAACCACGATCGCCATGCTGTACGTTACGTCTCTGTGACTTATTTATTTTATAACTAGAAGCTTAGCTTTTCGACCTCCTTCACCCATTTTGTTCACCCCCTCACCCTCCACCCCTTGCCTCTGGCAACCACTGGTCTGTTCTGTGTATGTAGGGGCTTATTTTTGTTTTAGAGTCCACATACTAGTGAGATCACATATAAGTGAGGTCTCTGGTATTTGTCCTTCTCTGTCTGACTTATTTCAGTTAGTATAATGGCCTCAAAATCCATTCATGTTGTCACAAGTGGCAAGATTTCATTCTTTTTTATGGCATAATAATATTACTTATACATTCTATATATTTATATATTATATAATAATATATAATGTTATATATAATATTTTAATATTATATAATAGATATACAATATATAATAATATAACATAATATTATTTATATATTATATATAATATTAAAATAATATTATGTAATAATACAATACTATATTATATATATATCACATTTTCTTTATCCATTCATCCGTTGATGGAAACTTAGTTTATTTCAGTGTCCAGCCTTTCGCCTCCTTAAACTTATTTCTAGGTATGCAACTGTAAACGGGATTGTTTTCTTAATTTCTCATTCTGCTAGTTCATTATTAGTGTATTGAAACACAACAGATTTTTTTTAAGTTGATTTATTTATTTTGAGAGAGAGAGTATGAGCAGGGGAGAGGCAGAGAGAAGGGGAGGGAGAGCACGAGCAGGGGATGGGCAGAGAGAGAGAAAGAGAGAGAGAGAGGGAATCCCAAGCAGACTCTGTGCTGCCAGTACAGAGCCCAACGAGGGGCTCCATCTCACAAACCGTGAGATTGTGACCTGAGCAGAAATCAAGAGTCGGACGCGTAACTGACTGAGCCATCCAGCTGCCCCCCAACAGATTTTTATATATTGATTTCATATCCTGCAACTTCACTGAATTTTACTGTATTCATTCTAACAATTTTTTGATGGAGTCTTTAGGGTTTTCCATATATAATATCATGTCATCTGCAGACAGTGACAGTTTTACTTCTTCCTTTCCAATTTGGATGTCTTTTATTTCTTTTTCTTGCCTAATTGCCCTGTCTAGGACTTCCAGTACTGTGTTGAATAAACATGGGGAGAGTAGGCATTCTTGTCTTGTTCCCGATCTTAGAGGACAAGCGGTCAGCTTTTCGCCATTGAGTATGACGTCAACTGTGGGCTTGTCACATATGGCCTTTGTCATGTTGAGGTGCATCTCCTCTATACCCACTTAGTTGAGAGGTTTTATCGTAAATATGTTGAATTTTGTCAAATGCCTTTTCTGCATCTATTGGGATCATCACAGGATTTTTATTCTTCGTTTTGTTAATGTGGTGTACCACATTGACTGATTTGAGGATTTTGAACCATCGCTGCATCTGTGGTGTATGATTCTTTTAATGTACTGTTGAATTTGATTTGCTAATATTTTGTTGATGATTTATATATATGTTCATTGGGGATATTGGCCTGTAATTCTCTTTTCATTCTTTTCTTTTCAGGGTAATCTGCCCTCATAAAATGAGTTGGGAAGTGTTTTCTCATTTTTAGAAGAGTTTGAGAAGGATTGGTATTAATTCCTCTTTAGATTTCTGGTAAAATTCACCAGTAAAATTCATCTGGTCCTGGACCTTTGTTTGTTGGGAGGTCTTTGATTACTGATTCAATCTCCTTACTAGTGATCAGTCTGTTCGCATTTTATATTTGTTCATAATCCATTCATGAACAATGGTAGGTTATACGTTTCTAAGAATTTATCCATTTCTTCTAGGTTGTCCCATTTGTTGGCATATGATTTTTCATAATAGTCTCTTATAATCCTTTGTATTTCTGTGGTATCAGTTGTAGTGTCTCCTCATTCATTTCTGATTTTTTTAAGTTTATTTATTTTTGAGAGAGAGAGAATGAGCATGAGCAGAGAGGGAAGGGCAGAGAGAGAGGGAGAGAGAGAGGATCCCAAGCAGGCTCTGTGCCGTCAGTGTGTAGCTTGATGCAGGGCTCGAACTTACACACCATAAGATCATGACCTGTCCGTTTTGTTTAGCTTTCTTTTTCTTTTTAAAGGTAATTGGGGTTTTTTAATGTTTTATTTATTTTTGAAAGAGAGAGAGAGAGACAACATGAGCAGAGAAGGATCAGAGAGAGAGGGAGACACAGAATCCAAAGACAGGCTCCAGGCTCTGAGCTGTCAGCACAGAGCCCGACGCGGGGCTCGAACCCACGAACCGTGAGATCATGACCTGAGCCGAAGTCAGACACTTAACTGACTGAACCACCCAGGCGCCCCATTTTTGTTTTGCTTTCGAAGAACCAGCTCTTGGTTTCATTGATCTTTTCTATTATCTTTTTAGTCTCTATTTTATTTATTTCTGCTCTGATCTTTGTTATTTCCTTCCTTCTACTAACTTTAGACTTTGTTCTTCTTTTTCTAGTTCATTGGAGTATAAAGTTAGGTTGTTTATTTGAAATTTCTCTTGTTTCTGGATGTCAGCATTTATTGCTATGAACACCTCTCTTAGAACTGCTTTTGCTGCATCTCATAAGTTTTGATGTGTTGTGTTTACATTTTTATTCGTCTCAAGGTATTTTTTTCTCTTTTGATTTCTTCTTTGACCCATTGGTGTATCAATGCATGTTCAATTAATATATGCATTTATACATATTTATGAGTCTTCCAATTTTCTTCTTGTAATTGATTTTTAGTTTCATACCATTATGGTCGGAAAGAATGCCTGATACGATGTCAGTCGTCTTAAATTTGCTAAGACTTGTTTTGTCCCTAACCTATCATCTATCCTGGAGAATGTTACATGTGCACTTGAGAAGACTGTGTATCCTGTTGCTTTGGGATGGAAGGTTCTGTATATATCTGTCAAGTCTATCGGGGCTAATGTATCATTTAAGGCTGATGATTCCTAACTGATTTTCTGTCTGGATGATATATCCATTGATGTAAGTGGGGTTATTAAAGTCCCCCTATTATTGTATTGCTGTTTATTTCTCCCTTTAGGTCTGCTAGTATTTACTTTATATATTTAGGTACTCCTAATTATTATTATATGTTCACTGATACAATGTTATAAATATTTTATATTAGGTGCTCCTAATATATTATATACACACACAACCATTTTAACCATTTTTGAGTATATGATGTGGTTAGTGTTGAGTGCTTTCATACTATTGTACAACAATCTGCATAACTCTTTTTATCTCCCTAAACTGAAACTCTGTAAATTTGACTACTGTAGGTATGTCACATGAGTGGAACGATGAAGTATTTGTCTTTTTGTGACTGGCTTATTTCACTTAGCATAGTATCTTCAAGCTTTATTCATGTTGTATATTTTCTGGTTTTATTTTTATTAAATTTTTTAACATTTATTCCTTTTTGAGAGAGAGAAAGAGAACATGCGTGTGCCTGTATATAAGCAGGGTAGGGACAGAGAGCAAGGGAGAGAGAGAATCCCAAGCAGGCTCCACGCCGTCAGGGCAGAGCCTGACACGGGGCTCGATCCCACAAACTGTGAGATCACAATCTGAGCCGAAATCAAAAGTCAGAAGCTTAACCGACTGAGCCACCCAGGAGTCCCTATTTTCTGTTTTTAAATCCAGCTTTACTAGTTGTTCTTGGAGGCCTGGTTGGCCACATACAAGCTAGGCATCCAAAGCTAGAAGCAGAAGTGCACCCCAGTGGCCGTGTGAGGCCCGGGGCTCCTTCCCCCGCTTCAGCCATCCATCACTTCTAGGAGGTTAGTGTGAAAGCATCCCTCCCACTCAGCACCTCATTTGTAAGGAACAGCTTCCAAGAGCACAAGGCTGGTGAACTCAGCTAGTCGCAGTGTGGGTTCATGAAGTCAAGTTCATGTGTTTTGCTTCCTCCAAGGCCAGTGCTGTGTGCTGATAGAGAACATGGGCTCTGAGGTCAGACGGCCTGGGTGTGAGTCCTGGTGCTTACTCTCTATGGCTTCCTTTACGACGTGGAGATGGTGATAAGGCTAATGTGGGGATTTGATTATATGGCCTCTGTACCGGGCCTAGCCAAGCCTGGCACAGAGGAGGCGCTCAGCCAAGGCTTGAAATGACTGGTTTTAGCAGTTCATTAGTTAAAACCTTATCCATCGATGTTGCCCAACTTGGACTGAGGTGGGCAAGGCGTGGTCATTCTCAAGCTAGTCCAGCGGTTTTTAATTGTTGTGTTTGTGAACAGTAGAAACCTTCGGGCAAGTTCTTTTATGTAACCTCAGTATTGGGATGGAAAAGGAGAATGGCTGCAACTGGGAAGGTAGGAAGTCCAGCCCTCTCTGCACCACAGGCACTTGCATACCTACCGACACACGTGTGTGTACACACACATACACGCACACACTTTCTCTCTCAGTCTCCCCACCTCTCTGAGATGGATAAAGCCCAGGACATGAAGCCCTGCCCTGAGTCCCTTTGAGCAAGGAGATACTGGGCTCTGTGGGAAACGGGGAAGGGCCCCTGCCTGATGGGGTGTGGACGGGCTGGGCTGGGCTGGGCTGGGCCTCCAGGGGCTGAATCCGGGCCACAAGCTAGGGAGCTGTGGAGCCCATGACCCTTTGTCTCATGTCTCTCGTGTCCTCACAACACACTTTTCCCTCCGTCCTCAAGAGGAACGATAACTTAAAAAGCAACGTCTCTGGGGACAGATCTCAAGGCACCTGCATGAGCTCACAGTGCGTTTCTAGCACTGTGACTGAGCCAGCCAGAGAAAGGGGTGTGTCCGCTGTGAGTGAGCATGTGTGCACGCTCATGTGTGAACATTTGTGTGTGTCCTACGTATGTGTTCGTGCATGTGCATCTATCTGTACCTGAGTGTCTGAGTTCATGTGTGTGTCTCTGCTTGTGTGCATGAAATCTCAGAAGGGTCCTCATGCTTCCTCACGTTCCCCTGGACATGGAATTAACTTCTGGTTAATTCACTCATTCACTCACTCATTCCTTCAACAAACTAAATAACCAATCTCAACATGATGAATTGTAATTTTGCTAAATGCCACCATGCCATGAGAGCATATGTCTATGAATCTGTAATCTCATAAGGAGTTTATAGGGACCTGCGTCACCCTGATCTCAAACACTGTCAAGAAGGTGAGCACTTGGTTCCCAGCACCCCTTGCAGCTGTGTATGTGCTCTCTGAGTTTTATTTATGCGTAGGACCCTATTTCCCCCCATACGTGTAGCATTGGGCCGTCACTGAGAGCATGGCAATTCCTGTTGCTGCTTTTTTGCCACATCAGGCAGATGTGGATCCCATCAGAGGGTTCCCATGTCACTCCAGGTGCTGTATATGCTCCCTTGGATGTGGGAAGGGGTATTTTGGATATGAGGTCTGGAGGGATACTGAGATCTTTCTGTGGGGCATCCCCATGTGTGTGAATGTACCTCTGAGCTTGGTCTGGGCCTGGACCCCTTCCAGCCTGCCCCCAAAGCCCCCACTGCGTTGTCCTGCCAGTAATTACAGCAGATAAACTGCTCCAGTTGAGGGCTGCTGTCCCCGGCTGGCTGCCAGCCGGGCGGCCCCAGGCTGCGCCGTGGGAGTCCATTCATTTTAATAAGAGGTACACCCTGTGTTATTAAGAAGAGTGTTTATTACTGTCGCCAAGCACTGACAGCAGCTTCCATCATCGTTAAACAGCAGATGGGGGGAGGGGCAGGGGGCTGTGCACTGCAGCTCTTCAGAGGCACTGGCCCAGCTGGTGAGGCCAGAGAGGGAGGGTCTCTCTCTCTCTCCCTCTGTCGCCCCAGGACTATGTGGCAGCCCCTCTCCAAGCAGGGATGGAGCCATCCAGCTGAGCCTGACCCTGCTCAAGATGGGGGTGGGAGCTGGCGAAGGGATGACAGAGGGAACTCTGCTCAGCATCCAGATGCTGCCCCAGAGAGAAAAGGGGACCCCACTTTGGGGCCTGTCCCTAGGGCAGAGTGACCTGCTGGCCCCACTGGCCCAACTCCCAATTTCACCTGGAATGCCCTACCCAGGGCGTTGCTTGAAATACACCTGGGAATCCCGCAGTTTCAGTTCAGTTCTGCAGCAGCCCGTCCCCAGGCCCCTTGCCGCTGGCCAGTCTCGCCCATCACCTGCTAAAGATCTCTTCTGTCTCCATCCCACTGAAGAAAGCTCCATGTAAAAGAGCTTCTTCAGTCTGTTCACAGCTCCGTCCCAGCACAGAGAGCAGGGCCTTGCGTTGAATATCAAACAGGTATGGATTCAGTCACTGAATCAATGAAGACTCACCCAGCTCCTTACCCTTCCTGTTGTCTTTCAGGACACTTGGGTGTAGCCAAGCATCAGGCGCAATAATGAGTGTGGTGGGGTAGAAGAAAGAGCAGAGGTTCCCAAACCTTCTCCGGTCCTGGCACTCTTAGCATTTCAGGAATTTTTTCATGATGCCCTTTGCTTGAAAGAAACACCTAAAAGTTCTGTTTAGTAAGTGGCTAGATCTAAACACTTTACCTAGTCCTGTCTTCACAACCAATTAGCCATTCGAAAAAATGAAACACGTAAACTGAAATGAAAAAGACTATTTGTTGTCGCATGCCGGTTACGTACAATGGGTGTGTGTGCCTGTTGGGCACTGCACATCTTCTCAGGCTTTGCAGTGACATTGGACACTGCCGTCTCGTTTCTAGTTCCGTGTTGATTTTCATCACAGCAACCAATGAAAACCGAGCTTCTCAAAGATACAACACCGTTGCCAAGAATGTAGTGCGATCTAACGTGGAAGCTGTGAGCTACCTCAGTTGGCTGCCCATGTGGTGTCTGATGGACATTGAGCATCACCGTGTTTGCCTGGAAAGTTTAAGATGTCCTCTGGGGCCCCCGTGCACGTGCTTCAGTGCTCAGGAGCCTCTTGACTCACAGTTTGGAAACTGTAGTCGTAGAAGACCGGGTTCAAGTCCCAGTTTGTTTGTTTGCTTATTTACATAATTATTTATTCCCCACGCTCATAATACTGGTGCTGCCAGGCCCTGTTCCAAAGCCTTACAAGTATTAACTCATTCCATCTTCTTAACAACCTTACAAGATAGGTGCTCTTGTGTGATAGTTCACCTTATGGGGCACCTTGGTGAGGCGATGGTGCCCAGTTGTTTGGTCAAACAGGAGCCTACATGTTGTGTGAGGGTATTTTTTAGATGTGATTGACATTTAAACCAGTAGACGTTGAGCAAAGCATAGAACCCTCCCTAACGTGGGCGGTTCTCAGCCAATAAGATGAAGGCCTTTAAGACTGACGTTTCCCAAAGAAGAAATTCTCAAGACTACGAATAGGAATCCTGCCTGAGTTTCCAGGCTGCTGCCCTGAAGAACTGGGACTCACATCTGCCACATTCACTCTTATCTGAATTTCCAGGCTGCTGGCCTGCCCCATAGATTTCGGACTTACCAGACCCCATGATTGTATAAGCCAATTCCTTAAAGTCAATTTATTAACCTCTCTCTCAATTGATAGATAGATAGATAGATAGAGATAGAGATCTATTATATCAATATCTATATCCATATCTGTCTATATATCTGAATCATTTCTCTGGAGAACTCTTGACTAAAACTCATCCACAGGAGAAGACACTGTTCACCTACTAACTAGCCATGTGGCCGTGGGCAAGTCTTTTTCCTTTTGGGCATCTGTTTTATCATAGCCAAATGGGGGAATTAAACAAGGTGAATTCAAGGTTACTACTTACCAGGGCTAGCATCTGGGCTGTGAGATTTAGATAAATGGGACTACAATCTTGCCAAGGATTTGTTTATTGGCCACCCAGCAACCATTCCTAGTCCACTTATCCCTTGCCATCACTCACTATACTGTATAGATAATCTTGTTCCTAGCCTCGTTTGTAGCTACAGGTAGCTGTGTGAACTTCTGGCTAATGATGTACAAAGAGGAGGTATACTGGGAACTTCTAGAAAATATATTTTGCTTCCTCATAGGAAAAGTTGGTGATGAAAATTCATTGATGCTGATCTTTCCCCTTTCTTTGTTCATCAAAGAAGGCCACGATGTCTGGAGCCGCAGTAGCAATCCTGTGACTATGAGGCACAAACAGCTGAAGACAGTAGAACAGAAACAAAAGGAGCCTGGGTCCTTGATATATGCTTAAGCTGCTAAACCAGCCCTAAGACCTGCTGCCTCTGGCTATACAAATCCTTACAACCAAGTCATGGTGGCTGAATGCTCTGTTCCTTGCGGGTCACAGCATTTTTAACTGATCTAGGTACTTTTCTTTATTGCTAGAGGCCATGGCTTAGCTTGGTAAGTGATGGAGAGAAGGGTTCTGACTTTGGGGATTGTTGTTTGGAGCCTCAAGGAAACTGAATTTACTCTTCTTTTTTAATGTTTAATTATGTATTTGAGAGAGACAGAGAGAGAGAGAGAGCGCACAATCAGGGGGAAGGGGCAGAGAGAGAGGGAGACACTGAATCCGAAGCAGGCTCCAGGCTCTGAGCTGTCAGCACAGAGCCCGATGCAGGGCTCGAACCCACGGACCATGAGATCATGGCCTGAGCCAAAGTTGGACACTCACCCGACTGAGCCACCCAGGCGCCCCTGAATTTACTCTTCTTGATTGAGTATAACTTTGACTCTAAGGAAAGAGACACTAATACCATGTTGTTTCAAATTTCCAATAGGTGATGCCACACATTCTTTATTAGTAAGATTGATACTCCCCGGACAGTTTTAGAACAGTGTGCTTATCAAATAGATGGATTTGGAGCCCATAGAACGGTATGTGGGTCACAAGGGGCCAGCATTGCTCATACCAACCAAACCTCACTTTCCCTGTTTTCCAAGATTGATGAGAGGAAAGCCAGCGATATCACATTCTTATATTGCAAGGTGTTCGGAAAAACCTATCACAGGAGACTTGGGGCCTGATACAGACATGCAGGTTGAAGAATAGCACGACGTTCGTCCACCTTTTCTGATCAATCAAGTCCCGGCTGTTTGTCTATCAAACACTTTTCTATCCATTATTTACCATGCGCCAGGCCCTGTTCTAAGAGCTTTACAAATATCAACTCATTTCATCACCACGACAATCTTAGGAGATAGGTGCTGTTGTTATTCTCTCATTGGATTGGTGTCAGCCTAGATGGAGTGTCTCGTGGCAGGCCGCAGGGTTCTACTCTTAATCCTGTTCTGAAGCGTTTTTAATTTTTTTTTAATTTTTCTTTAATGTGGATAATTGATGAACTTTTATGTTTTTTCTTTTTAAATTTTTATTTAAATTCTAGTTAGTTAACATACAGTGACAGTGCAATATTGGTTTCAGGAGTAGAATTCAGTGATTCATCACTTACGTACAACACCCATCTGTTCTGCTCATCATAAGCGCACTCCTTAATCTCTGTCACCCATCCAGCCCATCCCCCGCCACACCTCCCTCCGTCAACCCTCAATTTGTTCTCTATCTTTAAGAGTCCCTTATGGGACTTATCTGTTTTGTTTCTTAAAATCCACATGTGAGTGAAATCATATGTATTTGTCTTTCTCTGACTGACTTATTTCATTTAGCACAATATTCTTTTTTTTAATGCTTATTTATTTATTTTGAGAGCATGAGTGGGGGAGGGACAGATAGAGAGAGGGAGAGAGAGAATCCCAAGCAGGCTCTGCGCTGTCAGTGCAGAGCCCGACATGGAGCTGGATCTCACAAAGTGACATCATGACCTGAACTGAAATCAAGAGTCGGGTACTTAACCTACTGAGCCACCCAGGCACCCCTACTTTGCATATTCTGAAGTTCCAACCACGTCGTTGCAAATGGCAAGGCTTCATTATTTTTGATGGCTGAGTAATATTCCAGTGCATGTGTATGTATATATATATCATATATATACATATATATGATATATATATGTGTATATATATGATTATATATATGTGTATATATATACCACATCTTTTTTATCCATTCATCAGTCGATGGACACTTGGGCTCTTTCTAATAATTTGGCTATTGTTGATAATGCTGCTATAAACATCGGGGTGCATGTACCGCTTTGAATCTGTATTTTTGTATCCTTTGGGTAAATACCTAGTAGTGCAATTGCTAAATCATAGAGTAGTTCTATTTTTGTCTTTTTGAGGACCCTCCATACTGTTTACAGAGTGGCTGCACCAGTTTGCATCCCCACCAACAGTGCACAAGGGTTCCCCTTTCTCTGCATCCTTGCCAACACCTATTGTCTCTTGTGTTGTTAATTTTAGCCATTCTGACAGGTGTGAGATGGTATCTCATCGTGGTTTTGATTTGTATTTCCTTGATGATAGAGATGCTGAGCATCTTTTCATGTGTCTGTTAGCCATCTGGATGTCTTCTTTGGAAAAATGTCTACTCATGTCTTCTGCTCATTTCTTAACTGGATTATTTGCTTTTTGGGTGTTGAGTTTGATAAGTTCTTTCTAGATTTGAATACTAACCCTTTATCAGTTTTGTCATTTGCAAATACCTTCCCCCATTCTGTTGGCTGCCTTTTGGTTTTATTGATTATTTCCTTCACTGTGCAGAAGTTTTTATCTTGATGAAATCCCAATAGTTCATTTTTGCTTTTGTTTCCCTTGCCTCCAGCCATATGTCTAGCAAGAAGTTGCTCCGGCCAAGGTGAAATAAGCTGCTACTTGTGTTCTCCTCTAGTATTTTGATGATTTCCTGTCACACTTAGGTCTTTAGTCCATTTTTTTAATGTTTATTTATTTTGAGAGAGAGAGAGAGAGAGACAGAGCATGAGCAGGAGAGGGGCAGAAGGAGGGAGACACAGAATCTGAAGCAGGCTTCAGGCTCCCAGCTGTCAGCACAGAGCCAGATGCGGGGCTCGAACCCACAAGGGTGAGATCATGACCTGAGCCCAAGTCGGATGCCTAATTGACTGAGCCATCCAGGTGCCCCCCCAACTCAAGGTTTTAATCTATCAGATTCCTGTTCCTTCTCAAATGCCTTAGTGGGGGCAGGTCCCCTCATACTAATTAATGAAGCTTGGAAAGGCCCTGATAAGTCCTGCACACAACTCATTAAGTCATTCCCTCACGGCCTTCTGTCCAGGTGACTGGGCACACCACTGCAGGCTTTCTCTAGAAACAGGGGAGATCTGCAGGCCTGATGATGCTCCTGCCCTGTCTACTGCCTGGATGAAGGTCCTGATTGAGCTGCTCAGAGAACCCCGTCCAGGACGGGCCAGGCCAGGGGTTGCTTGGTTTGAGACTAGTTCTCCTTTCTCCTTCCTGCCCTCCCCTCGTGATGCAGCAAACCAGCCAAGGAGCCAGCATCTGTGGCATCCTTGCTGCCCTAGCCCTTCCTGCTCTCCCCAGGGACATCAGGGTGGATGTGACATTGGGACTCATGTGGAGCCTGCTGGCTTTGGCAAGGTTGATTGGGACCCACATGTCAGCCTGGGCCACTGCCTCATCACCGTAACTCTGCGCCAAATAACAAGACCACGGGAATCTGCTAGCGCAGTCCTGGGGAGCGCACTCCATTACTCTCTTTTATTCACTAGGGAGATTTATGTGGCCTATCTCCCTTCCCTTTGTCCACCTGCGAGGCCCTATAAGTCATGTCCCCAGGCTGACAGGTCACAGGGCCTGTGCCGCTGCTCTGTCAGAGTGAGTGATGCCGGGGGGTGATTGAAGGAAAGGAAGGGTGAGAGGTCAGCAGCAAACGGCATGATGGGAGTTGGGGATGTAATTATCACTCTCATGACATACTGCTGGCTGGCTCTGCCCCTTCTTATAATAGATATACACACTTGGGTGCAGCTCAGAGCGGGGGAGGGTGGCGATGCTAAGGGGTGCCGGAGGGACCTGCCGGAGTGGGCTGTGTGCAGTGGGCCTCACAGGTGAGCCTCCAGCACGAAGGGCAGAAGTACACCGGAGGCCCCCTGGATGCCAGCCCCTCCCTGCAGGGAAGCAGTTCCCCAAGCCCCAGGCACACAGCCTGGGACAGAGGGAGGACTTCTCACCTGCATTCTTGCTATTCACTCTGCCAGAAAGTATGGAGGAAAGGTACAGACAGAGCCAGCTGAGGAAGTAATTGAAAACTCCCCAAAATGTCTGGGGCTGAGTGGTCACTAATTTTCTGGACAGCTTGGCACTTCCCACTGGCCTATAGTCAGTCAGGGCCACCAAGCCACATGGGTGACACAGGAGATGTCAAGCCCCCACCTGCTCAAAAACCTCTCCCTCCCCTACTTGCCGTAATGCCTGGAAATTTTACCCAAAGAGCTATCCCAGAAGACCACTTCGGTGGCCTGTGAGGTGGGAGGGACAGGTCCCGGACTGACTGGGACTTAGCACACTGAGTGACCGCTAGCACAGATCAGTATGGTCAGTTGGTCCCGAAGGTAAGTTCTTATGGGAGTTAGGCAAGGTCAGAATGGGTTATTCTGGAAGGTGGGCTGGGGAGGCCGGGCCTTGCCCAAAGTCTGTGTACAGGGGTGAGGCTGTAGAAGGCTTCAGAGAGAATCCTCAGTTGCATAGCCATGTCACGTAGGGTTGGCAACTCCCTCAATGCGGGAGAGTCCCAGCTGCAAGATGGCGCCCTGCTGAATGGGGTATCAGGGCTCTCTGAATTCACATTCTCCTGGTTCCCTCCCGCATTGCATCTGGACTGCCCTGTGCCTTATAGCAAAAGCGAGGCTGTGCAAGTTCTAGGCCTGGGGCTGAAGATGCCTTCTGACTTCCACGTTTGTTCCCTTGGGGTTTCTGAGCCACGTTGTTAAGAAGTTTGGGTCATCATGTTAGAAGAGTTATGTGCAGGGGAAAAACAAAAAAGAAAGAAAAGAAAAGGTATGTGTAGAGAAAGGCCTAAAGGACGAAAGACCAGGAGGAGAGGAAGTCCCAGTGTTCCAGCCATCCCAGCTGAGGGGCCGGGCATGAAAGGCAGGCCACTTTGGGTCCTCTAGCCCAAACTGCGGCCGTGGGCCAAGCCCAGCCAAACCACACGTGGCAGAGATGTGCTGTCCTTGCTGAGCGCTGCCCATCAGCCCCCAACATCATAAGCAATAAAATGATTGCTGTTTTAAGCCGTGTTACTTTGGGATTATTTGTTAAGCAGTAATAGATGATTCTCTTCTCTTTGGTGCCTAAAGCCACCCTTCCTCCACTCTTTGCTTCCTGCTAGTTCCCCCCTCTCCAAAAGCCCAAGGAAAGACTCCTTATTGGAGCAGGCACACTCATACCAACTAGAATTCCTACCCAGGGGGGTACCCAGGGTGGAGTTGGGGAATGGTCCATCCTGAATGCAGGCAGTTAGAATTGAGGCCAATGAAAATTTTTTATCATTTCATCACTGGCATTGTTTAGAATTGTGAGGGCATGTTAGTGATAACAGGCAGATTGACTTTCAGTCGTTCTCATGATTGTTTTTAAATTCTTTAAGACAATGCACCCCTCACTGCTGGCATCTGGAACAGACTGTATTCATTGTCCCACCCTTGAAATGCCGGCTGGTCCTAGGTCTTCCCGGTGACAATGTGAGCTTCAAGAAGAGACAGTTGGGAGGAAGTTGACTCTGGGAATGGCCCAAAGAAGGAAACACAGTAAAGTTTTCTTGGGCCTCCATTATATGCAGGGGTTTTTGTAGACACTATTGCTTTTATTCCTCACGGGGACCCTGCTTGCATTTTGACAGAAGAATATAGGAGGCTCCCCAGGATGGGAGATTTGTCTGAGTTCACAGAGCAAGGATGTGGTCGGGCTGCATGTGGACACATGGCTTTGTGATTCTGGACTCCAGAACTACAGAGGGTGGAGAGAGAAGTGAGCCCCCCCCCTTGAAGGACATGACCGTGTGCTCTCTGCCAAAGGTTATGGTGGCCTCTTCCTAAATGCCTTTCTGAGAATTTCATGCCCCTTTTCATAGCCACCCCAAGACGTGAAATCTGGCTCACCCCTCTCCCTTTAACAACATTGACACATAGGTAAGCTGTGCTGGACAACCTGGGTTTGAATCCCAGTTCTGCCCATAACAGCAGAGGTATTTGACCTTGGACAAATTTCTCAACCTCTCTGCCCTCCTTTTTCTTTCTTTTTCCATAAAATGGGATTAACAATAGGATTTATTTCATTAAAACTGATGGGGACTTAAATGAGTCAATATGTATAAAAATGTAGACTCTGGCATATCATATTTTTAATTAAGAATCACTAATAAAACATTACAGGCAGGCACTTTAAGAACAAATATTAACTCATTTAATTCTTCCAACAGCCCTATATAGTAAGTACTATTATTATCCCCATTTAATAGATGGGATACTCAGGACTCACTGGGAGTCACACAACTAGCAAGTGCCAGGGTCAGGATTCAAACCCAGATACGTCTGCCTCCCAGGCATGTACTTAACATCAACACAGGGCTGTGCTCAGTGAGTGTCAGCTATGTAACTTTACCCAGTTCCCCAGAATAAACCCCAGTGTTTCCTCTACTGCTCTCTCCACTATTCTTCTATAGAAATTATACTAGGGACGGGGCACTTGGGTGGCTCAGTCGCTTAAGCGGCCGACTTCGGCTCAGGCCGTGATCTCACCGTTCGTGGGTTCAAGCCTTGCGTCGGGCTCTGTGCTGGCAGCTCAGAGCCTGGAGTCTGCTTCAGATTCTGTGTCTCCCTCTCTCTGCCCCTCCCCCGCTCATGCTCGCTCTCGCTCTCTCTCTCTCTCTCTGCTACAAATGAATAAATGTTAAAAAATTTTTTTTTTAAATTATACTAGGTCCCTTTTCATCACATGAAAAGAAAAAGCAGAACAGTTAAAGCAGGTACAATTTCCACCCATCAAGTGGGCAAATACTAAAACATGTGGTAACATCAAGTATCATCAAGAGTGTGAGGAAGTGGGTACTTTGATATGCTGCTGGTGGAAGTTCGTGGTAAATCTTTGAAAGGATTGTTTGGAAGGGATCGTTAAAGTTAAAACCATGTGTTCCTTATGATCCAACAATGCCACTTCTTGGTGTCCATTTTATTTTTATTTTTTATGTTTTTATTTTATTTTTATTTATTTTTAAAAAATTTTTTATATAGTTTCTTTTTGAGACAGAGAGAGACAGAGCATGAGTGGGGGAGGGGCAGAGAGGGAGAGAGACACAGAATCTGAAACAGATTCCAGGCTCTGAGCTGTCAGCACAGAACCTGATGCAGGGCTCGAACCCACGAACCGTGAGATCATGACCTGAGCTGAAGTCGGACGCTTAACTGACTGAGCCACCCAGGTGCCCCTGTTTTTATTTATTTTTGAGAGAGAGACAGCGCGAGCAGCGGAGGGTCAGAGAGAGAGGGAGACACAGAATCCAAAGACAGGCTCCAGGCTCTGAGCCGTTAGCACAGAACCTGATGCGGGGCTCAAACCCACAAACCGCGAGATCATGACCTGAGCCGAAGTCAGACGCTCAACTGACAGTCACCCAGGCGCCCTTGGTGTCCATTTTAGAGAGACATACACACAAGGTGACGTGGGCACAGTGTCCTCTGCTGCACCGTCGACAGTGAACAGACTAGGTGTCCGTCAACAGGAGAAGCCTGCCCCAAGTGTGGAGTCACCCTGCAGTGATGAAAACGGCATGGTAGCCCTGCAGGCCCTCACACGAAAGGCTCACTTAGATAGTGCCTGTTCATTCATTCATCTAACCAACAAACAAGTACCGAGACCTGCCATGTGCCAGGCACTCTTCTAGGTCCTGGGGACACAACTGTGAGCAAGACAGACACAAATGCCTGACTTTGGGGGGCTGCCGACCACTGCTGCGTGAAGAAAGCTTAGCTGCAGTGCAACACACGGAAAGCCACTTGTGTAGAAATGAAACCACGCCACAGAACACTGATGATACATCTTGTCTAAGGGTGTTCACCTGTGTGTGTAAGTACACCTCTGATGTCAGAAAGGTGACACAGTAAAGTGCTGACAGTGATAATCTCTGGGAGATGAGGAGCCAACTAAGACTTAAGGTTGGTTAAACATTATCATTTTTTATGATAAGAATTTATTTATTTATTTTAACATTTATTTATTTTTGAGAGACAGAGGGAGACAGATCATGAGGCAGAGAGAGGGGACAGAATCGGAAGCAGGCTCCAGGCTCTGAGCTGCCAGCACAGAGCCCGACGTGGGGCTCGAACCCACGAACTGTGAGATCATGACCTGAGCCGAAGTCGGTCGCTCAACCGACTGAGCCACCCAGGAGCCCCAGAATTTATATTTGTATAATGTAATTTTAATATTGAAATGGGGAAAAAATTGATCCAGGAGTGGGCTTTCCATGGCAGAGTCCTTGAAATTAGACAAACCTAATGTCCTAGTCTACTCAAGTTACCATCACACAGTACCATACACCAGGTGATTTAAACAACAGACCTTTATACCTCTGGATCTGGAGATGGTGAAGTCAAAGATCAAGGTGCCAACCAGTCGGGTTCCTGGTGAAAGCCCTCTTCCTGGAATTGTAGAGAGCCACCTTCTCACTGTGTCCTCACACAGGGCAGAGAGAGGGAAAGAGTCCTCTAGTTTCTCTTTCTCTTCTTGTAAGGACACTGACCCCATCATGGGGTCCCACCCTCATGACCTCATCTAAACCCAGTTACCATCCAAAGGCCCCATCTCCAAATACCATCACATTGGGGGTTAGGGCTTCAACATAGGAATTTTGAGAGGACATGAACATTCAGTTCATAACACCTGAGTTCAAATCCCACCCATTTACTCTGTGGCTTTGGCAAATTATTATTCTCTCTCACACACCATTTACTTAGCTGTGAAAATGGGCCTTATGCCGCTCCCTCCCCTAGATTGTGATGAGTTTTGAAAGACCCATATAAGCAATGCCTGACCTATAAATGTGGGTCCCATTTTCCTGAACCCTGCTTCCCTACCGGACCTGCAGACCAGACCTCCTCATCTCCCTGCCCATGTCCCTCACCTCAAACACAGACTTCCTGTTCTTGAGCCTCTGTATTAAGGTTTGTGAGTTGGGGAAATACAATGTGTGCGTCAACATCCTCCAGCCAACGTCATCAGGAATGTGCTTGTAGTTGGACAAGTTGGGGCTTATTGACTTGTTGCAAGGAGGCAAATAAAGTCACGGAGAACTGTGGGTTGTAAGAGAGTGTTAGGAATGACTTCTTGTAGGATTTGGACTCATGGTAGGTGATTTGGGGGAGGAGTCAAGGAAGTGGGGCTCTGCTGTGGGTGGGATCCTGTCAGGGAGTTGGAGCAATTTCTGTGATTGGGTATCTTAATGAATCTTATCTAGAAGAAAACAGGAATAGATCTACGTTAAAGCTATGATTGATAAAGAAGCAGCAGTCATCCAGTTAGCCTGGATAGGGGGGTAGGTGGTCATTATGCTTTGGATAATGCTCTTGTTTTTGTCTATGTTGAAACAGGATCTTGAAATGGTTTTATTTTCATCTTGATTCATCACGGTCACAGAGGGACTTTGTCTGATGCTGGTGTTCTGTGAAATTGTTTACAGTCACCAGGAAAGCACCACAGTCTACCTGTGAGTGCCAGGCTAGCTCTCTGATGTCAGAAGCAGCTTTTCTCCTTCTCATGTGTGGACAATTTTGAGGTCAATCAAAGTATTTTGAGGGTCCTTGGCTTGGATTGGAGGAAGAGGATGACATTAGCCAAGTTACCCTCCCTTCCCTGTTCTTCCCCTTTGCCCAGGAGAACTCTAAGGGCTTCCCTGCCCCCAAGCAGTACCCAAAGCGCTAGGGCACCCAAAGGTCAGGAATCTGCATTCTCAGCAGCCGCAAAGGCAGATAGGCCTGGAATCAGAATACAAGTGGAAGGGGGTGGGGGAGGACAGATGGGGGATATTTTCTGTTGAGAAGGTAGGAACTCTATTCCCAGCTCAGTGCAGAACTCAGGGAAGGTGGGGGAAGTGGAGGAGGTCCTGTGATCAGAGAATCAGTGGATGTACATGCTGCAGACACCATTTGGAGTATCGAGGGGAACACACACTATTTTTACTTGCAGAACTTTTTCTTCAAATGAAAACCTGTACAGAAATCCAGTACATAACACAGACATCATGGGAGGCACTAAAGCTAAATCAGAAGAATGGGGTGTTCAGAGGCCTGCCCTCTCCCCCTTCCCAGAGCTCTCTTATCAGTTGTCCCTGAATCACTGCTGGGGGTCTCTTAGACCTCTGAGGGTTGCAGTTAAAATCCCTCATCTCACTCCACATTTTACTTTCTAGAAGCCTAGAAAGGAGTGGTTACTTATCAAAGGAACTCCCCCCTCCCTGACCTTCTAGAGTCCTCTGGGTCCTCCATGGCCTGAGGGACTTCGTTCAAATCACATCCAGGTCTTCTTCCAACAAGATTTTTACTCTCAAGAACTTTTTTGGGAGATGTTGGTCAAAGGATACCAAGTTGCAGTTACATGGGGTGAATAAGTCTAGCAATCTAAGGTATAGGCTTGATAACTGTACCTAATAATATATTGAACACTGAAAATTTGCCAAGAGAGGAGGTATCAGGTACACTCGTCACACACAAAATGGTAACTGTGTGAGGAGATGACACGTTAATGAGCTTGACTGTAGTAATCACTCCATTGTGTATATGAATACCAAAGCATGTTGGATACCTTAAACAGATATATTTTTTATTTAAAAATGTGTAATTAAAACATTTTTAAAAACTTCCCCTTGATGGTGAGGGAGCATGATAGATTCTTCTAGGGTGCTGGAAATGTTCAATATCTTGATTCGAATACACGAGTATATTCTACAGTCTACAGAGGGGCATTGGATCTGACTCAAAGGTGACTCCCACCTGGCTGTAGCAGGTGATTGTGCAAATCTCCTCCCAGCTTTGCATTCAGCGACATCACAGTAGTGACTTGAAATCACTACTACTACTTGATGGGATTTACACCACAGTGGTGGACAGTTACGGTCAGGGCTTTTTTCTCCTGGGGAGCCCCTTAAACATTTACCAGCATACTGGGGGATATATACATATATAAATATTCATTGAGCTGTATGGCAAAATCTGTGCTTTTTACTGCATGTATGTCGTGCCTCAATAAAATGATCTGGAGTCTCCAGTCCCCGGGTTCCATGACTGCAACCTAAAATTATCTTACTGATTATCTGTCTTCTTCCCAGATGTTCTGTGAAGGCAAGTACCTCATCTGCTTTGCTCATCGCCCAATAATTAGTGGTTTCATGAAAACCAGAATTTCCCTGATGCTAATGCAGGTTGGGCCATCCCGAAGGCGTGCCTATCTATGACCCGCCTAGGTTTACGTATGCTGCTGAGGGCTGGGACACACATAGTGGTGCTCACCATGGGCACCCAGGCAGTCAAGAACTGTAAGGTTGGCATGGTTCCTTGTGCCCACTACTCTGCCATATTTGAAATATTTGTGGCATTTGCCTTTTCCGGTACTCTTCCATCCTCTATAGATAGAGTTAACTACTGTTTCCTTTCTGGCTCTTTGCTGGTCTCTGTATAGAGCACTTACTTTGTTTGCTTCGTTGAATTGGGGTCATGTCCATTTCAGCTGCAAGGCTAGAGGCTGTTTAAGAAGGACCGCATCTTCCTGGTCTCTGCATGGGTGAGACTGCAGGGCTTACACCGACCAGGCTCTTACCAGAGGTCTGTTGAGTGAATAACATGGGCTTCAGGAGAACAAAGAGAGATTAGGTTTGGAGGAAGAATAAACTGTCCCACCGACAAGGTCACATAATTACCAAAACAAGGGCGACTCTTCAGCAATCGGAAAGGCCGGCGTGGTTTGCGATGTGGTCCGGCTTGGGGGTGGGGGCTGCCCAAGTAGCCTTTGACATCTCCACTTCTGCAACCTCCACGGGAGGGGCTGTGTCTATAAAAGGTAACCATGCCCTACGCCTTATTGGGCATTTTCTGTGAGTTATACTCAACGAAAAAGTAAAAGAAAGAAAACTAAAATCCTCCCCCTGTTGAGCAAGGGGCTAGCTTGGTGGTCATGCCTCCTCCATCTGCAGGGCATCCTGAGTCAGGCCAGCAGGGACCGAGGGCCCCCAGAGGCTGGGCTAACCAGGAGAGAGGATGGAGAGGTGGTAAAAAGAAAAGCCTTGCAGGCTTCCCTGGAAGGACAATGGCACCAGGGCCATTTGGGGTCCGACCAGAGGAAGGCACTGGGCGTAGAGGAAACCCCTGGGAATGCAGAGGGCAGTACGGAGCTTGCTGGGCAGTGGCGAGACCCAGTGCGCTGACTGCAACGGCTCATCTCGGAGGATGGCCGAGGCAGGCTGGGGATGAGGGGAGGGGGAAGACAGTGTGACTGCGTCTGATCTACAGTGACGAGTACCAATGTTAACTGTCACCTCTCATCTCCAAACTAAATCACACCTGGAATTGGAGGCGCCGAGGAGCTGATAGAGTCAGCCTCGCAGAGGCTACAAGTCAATCAGTGCGGAGATGCGCTCGGAGACACCGGCTCCAAGGGGCCGGGCGCCTTCATTCATTCTGGGATTTACACTTGTCAGGCTGCCGCCTGGGGGTGGACAGGAGGAGGGGTGGGCAGGCTGGTTTCACTCTAGCTCCACTTAAAACTGGATGACTGGCGGCTTCTCCCCAGGGGCGCTGCAGGCTAGGTCCACTTGCTTTCACTGCCCCTCCACTTCTTTATCCTGTGAGTCATTCTCCAGGGTCAGGGGATGTCAGGCTCATTGGGGCAGATGGGTGGTCTCAGGGCCCGGGGTACTGGCTGCCCAAGAAACCCTTGCCACACTGGGAGCATGTCAAGGGAAAAGAGATCCTATCCTGGGCACTGGGGCATGTGTTTGAAAGGGAGCTGGGGGGTCCTATGGAGAGAGAAGGATAGATTTAAGTTGACTACTTTGCAGCAGTTCTATCTGAGGTCAAATGAAATGGAAAACATCTTTGTTTTTCCTTTTATTCATTCCTTTACTCATTCAGTCAGTGGTATTCAGTGAGGCTCTATGCAAAGGTCTAAGAGTCCAATAGTACAGAACCCCCAAAGTCTTCAAGAAATGAGGACTCAAAATATTAAGATCTTCTCAGGCTGACACGTCTGACCTAGAATTAGTGTCTGAATCTATAGCCCCCACCCCTCCATAATCCTCAGCACAGTCATGTATAAAATGCTTTTTCACATATAAACATAACTGTGCTAAGCGCTATGCCAAGGAAAATGGCTGGAGATATAAATTCCAGAAAGAGAGAAAAACATTGAGTTTCCATTGCTGTTTAAACATATATTTTATTTTTGTTACCATAAAAATAATATAACTTTGTTACAGAAAATTTGGAGCAATAGGGAGGGAGAAAATCACCTAAAGACAAATGGCATTTTGATATGCTTCCTTCTTGTCTTTTTTCTTGTAGCTCTTTAACTTTTTTTTTTCTCAAAAGCCCATTGCCCAGGGCATATCCTATGTCACTGAATGTGGAGTTAAGGTGGGAGTTTCATTTTCCCCGACTCCCAATCAGAGTGCCCTGAGGACAAGTCTTCATTCGGCCTGGTGTCCGGGCACAGAAACGGTGATACAGGCATTCGGCAGGCTGATCTCTTAATCCAGATTGGTGTAGTCATTTGAAACTGAAAGCAGCTCCTTTTTATGTCGCCTGCTTCTCAGCATTAACTTCTCTTTGATGTAATTTTTGCTTCCGATGCTCTCTCCCTTCATGGGTTAGATTAGTGTGAAATTGGCCTGGCTCCTCCAGAGACTGCAGTGTTAAGCTTCAAATACTTGGTCCTTATTGGAAATCCTTAACCCACATCAGGGGAGAAAAGTGGCAGCATTACTTGGGAATGGGGAGGAGTGGGGGGTGGGGAATGCGGAGGAGGATAGGGTGTAGGACAGTAGGGAGGGAAGTGCTTATTGGCAAGAGGAGGATGGGGAAGTTGAGACTTCCACTTATCGACTGCTGAAGAACTCTTCACCTTGATGTTGCGGGGAGGGGGAAGAACGGATCTTAGGGAACCTGAAAACCTAATAGGGGAAGAAACTTGTTCCGTTGTCTGGAACGCTGACTGGAGCTGTCCAAAGGTCTTGGTCCTGAAAGGAAGAAAGAAAGGTAACAGTGTTTGGGAAAGTAACAGAGCGATGTTACACAGCCCTGTCTAGATCCCTGGGGTTATACCTGCTCCTATGAGTGGTCCATCTGGTTCAGGTGTGACCTTGAAGTACATACGAGACATTGTTACCAACATTCTGTGAGAACTGGCAGAAGTAGGTCCCTTCGCAGGTTCTGTCCTGTCCTCTTACCTCCCTCCCATCTGGCAGAGAAGAACGATTTGTAATTGAGCCAGACTGCTGGAGGGAGTACTCAACTGCAAAGGAGACCCAACTGAGCATCTGACCTAGGGGAGGGTTTCCCCCTAGTTCTAAGGCAGAGAACTTGGGACAGGAGGTGCTCCTGTAGTGATTTGGAACCTTCCAGAGGGAAGAGATGCTCCAAGTGTGGGAAAGCACCTCAACTTATTCCCCAGTGACAACCTCAGCCCTTCTGTCCTTAAATTCAGATTGCTGGCTGAGTATATCACTGGAGGACAGAAGCTGCCAGAAGTGATCCTGATGGCCAAACTGGCCCATGCTGTCCATAGAGGAAGTAATCACCAAACTTTCTGACCATCAGAGTTGAGGGAACTTCAGACTGTCCACTCAAAGACAGTTTAGTTCCAGATACTTCAAGTTGGTTATCAGCCTACATACACTTTCCCCCTGTTGCCATTCAACTTTCTCCGCCAGACTAGCCTTGACCTTTACACATACCCCCAGCCTCTGTCTCAGTTTCTTTTCTTCCCTGCAATGCTTCATTCCCCCAGCCTTGGCCCAATACCTCTGTGACCTTTCTTTCCTTGGCCGGTTTTCTCTTCCGTCCCCTCACTCCTAGTGGGTCCTTCCACCCACCTTCCCACTCACCAGGGTCCTCCGTTTTGCCCCCGTCTGCCCCCAGCTTGGCCTACTTGTCCCCATCGAGCGCCCCTGCCCCCACCAGGTCTCTGCACAGCGGAAGGGCCTTGGCCCACTTTGGTTTATTTAGCCTTGTGCCTCCTTGTGTATGGGCCCTCCTCTCCCCTTCTTGAGTCCGCAAATCACTCCTTCCAGTGTCAGCCGGCAAATTGGTTTATCCTCCCCCCAACCCGGCTTTCATTACCTTGCCGAAATGAAGCGATATCTCCTCGGCGGAGGCTTCCCGTCCGTGCCGCCGCTGGCATAATAAATGAAGACAAAGTGCCGGCGGCATAGACCATCTCTCCCACCGCACCACCAGCCGCTGCCAGCTTCATTATTCGCTTAAGTTGCCGGAGAGAATTACTTAACCCTGACCCGTGTATTAGGGGCCTGTATTAATGCCGCGACAGGCGCCTCTTACGGCAGAGAACAATTTATTAGTGCCGAAACAGGCTGCTTTTCTCTGTCATTTTTCCAATCTGAGCTTTGAACACACATCATTAAACTTGTCTGACTCTCTCCCCTTCTCCATCATTCCTTTTTCATTTTTTTAAACAGAAAGCACCGTACAGAATGGAGATTGTTCTGAAAATCTCCAAGTGCCCCTCTCTCTCTTTTCTCTCTCTTTTCTCCTTTTTCTTTTCTTCTTTTCCTCTTTCCAGTTCTTTCTTTGGCCTCTTTTTGCTTTTGGTCTCTTTGCTGGTGGCTCTCCTACTTTTAGGGTCAGAATAATGATGGGGGAGGGGGGAACATCTGGCTGCCGGTAGAGAATCCCTTTGGCTATGGGAGTTGGGGGGCAGAACAAGCAGAGCTCCTTGCGAGTCCCCTGAGCCCTGTGTCAGTTGTCTCTCCCTCAGATTCCTTTTCCAGAGGCAGCCTCTGCCTCTCTGCCTCTCATTGTGCCTCCAGCTGGGCGCATCTCATTTTGAAAACAAGCACTGGGATCAATTCTGGGAGCTAATGGATCTGGGTGTGAGGAAGGACTGGGCAAGGTTGCCGTTTGTCATGGGGACTTTATCATGTCCACATGTGGGTAAGAAAGTTGGAAGGGGACCCCAGAATAAAAACCACCCTGAACCCTGGTGTGGTGGCTGGCCACAGCCGCGGAAGTTGGCCATTGGGCTGCGCTCCATAGGGCCACACACACAGCTCTCCCCAACCGAAGCAGAACAGTGTCAGTTTCTTTCTTTTTTTTTTTTTTTTTAATGTTTTTAATGTTTATTTTTGAGAGCGAGAGACAGAACATGAGTAGGGGAGAGCAGAGAGATGGAGACACAGAATCCGAACTAGACTCCATGCTCTGAGCTGTCAGCACAGAGCCTGGCGTGGGACTCAAACTCATCCCAACTGTGAGATCATGATCTGAGCCCAAGTCAGATGCTTAACCGATGGACCCACCCAGGTGCCCCAAGAGTGTCAGTTTCTAAGTGCTGTCATCTCCGTCTCCCCCTGTAGCTTTGTCTCAGCACCCGAGCTCAACCTAGAGCTCCTATGTCCTCCCTGACTCCTGGTCCTGGCTCTTCTGGCATTGCCCTTGTCTCTAACACCACTGCTGTTCAGAGCCACAGGGAGCCATTCTCTGATGCTGCGCTTGCCACTTCTCCCTGGTGACTATCTCCTGCCCTCTGTACTGGGGACACATGTGACCACTGTCTTAGTTTGTGTTCCTCTGAAAACAGAGCTTTAGCAGACTTGGGTACAGATAGCACAAGAGTTGACAGCAGGAAACAGAGGCGAGGGGTGGAGAAAGTAAGGCCAATAAGAAGGAAAAACCACTAAAAGAGTATGTTATCCAGAGGCCTGTTATAGGAGTGGGGCTTGATTACTGCGGGCCTTCCAAGCTGGGTACAGGACACCTCCCCAAATCACCTTTCTGGAAAACCTGGAGCATTTGTCCACAGGCTCTCCTCCTGTGCTCATTGACTAAGGGTTGCCCCTGGGGGTATAAACTCTCCCACACCTCTCCACTGCACTTGTGTATTGCTCGAGGGGTACTGCTGAGCGCCTAGGCAGACACTGGAGAGAAAATATAGTGCTTCTCGAGGCGGGTTTGGTTGGGATGGGTTCACATGGACCCGACCGGCACACCTACAGCTGAAATCAGAGGTGGGCAGAGAGGATGTGAGGTGGCATCAATGGCCTCCCATGCCTGCCTCCTCTCACCGTCTCTCCTTCTCAATCCCCGAACCCCAGGGCCTCCAGCAGCTCTCAGCTCTACAGCCCAGCCTGTCCAGGGGCTGCATAGACAAATGACAGCACAGCCCAGGCAGGGGCATAAACAGCTGAAGCAGGATGGAGGTCAATAAATAGGAACTGTGGGGACTGGCAAATCCGAGAGGAGAGATGATCTTGTAAAGACAATGATTTTAAAAACATGTGCTACTAGACAGACATGGGTGGGGGCTAGGAAATTTGACTGCAGACTATGGGTTTTAGCATCAGGGTGGATGGAGTCTTTAGAGAAGGTGTGACTTTTGTGAAGTTTTCACTCACTTTTTTGCATTCTTCCCAACTCTAGCCGATGGCTTTGGGACTGCTTGGAAATGAGTACTGGGGAAAGGGGCTGAAGGGGACAGAAGAGCAGGAAAGTCCATGGAAAAGGCTAGAGGCTCCCCCCCAGCCCAGTCCTCCCCAAATTCCCCTGGCCTCCAGATCCCCACAATCCTCCCTCCCGCTTAGCTCAATAGCTCTTGAAAGTTCTCTAATCACCTCTCTGCTTCCTGCATTAATGAGCCTCTCATCTCACTGATGGCAATCAGAATATTTGCTTATGAAAGGGACACGGTTAATAACACGATTGCTCCCCTCCGCCTTCTTCCTTCCTCTTCTCCCCCCTCCCCTTCCCTCGCCCTCCACACAATTCTCTCAATTAACGATAGGCAGAAATTAATTTTTCCCTTCGATAGAAACAATTGCAGGGAAGAGGATTGCCAGCGTCGCTCCAGATAGGGACCGCTCCCAGCAGAGTGGAGAGAAAGGAGTGGAGATGGAGGAGATATGCACGGCCCTATCTGCAGGCACAGGACAGAGTAATACAAATGTTATCCTTAGAAATGTACTTAAAGAGGATATGTTTATAATTCGGAGGGGATTTTCGGGGGCTCTCCTGCCCTCCCTCCTTCTCCAGGGCATGCCACTCGGCTCACTTCTCTATAGCAGAACCCAGAGTTTGTTGGGAATGTTGCTCTTGCTGCCTCAGTGAGTGGAGTGGGCCTGGGGTGAGAAGGGAGATGGGGGGGGGGAGGGGTGTCACGGCCATTGTCCAAGGGCCCAGGGCTGAGGCCACTACTGAGAGTGCTCGCTTTGTAGCCAAAAGCCAAACATCAGGTGTCGGATCTGGCTGTTGTGTGGGGCTTCCAGGCGGGGGCCTGGCTTATTTGCCACCTTTAGGATACCTTCTGTGCCTGCTGGACTTTTGGGTTGGGTCTCCTTGCCAGCCCATTCCTCCATCCAGGTAGGGAGGCAGGGGCCTTCCTGGAAGCCATGATCATATCCTAGCAGAGTGGATATAAGAACACAGTCTCTGGAGCCAGACAGCTCAGGTTTGAATGGGGTTCTGCGGCCCCACTCACAGCTCTGTGACCACAGGGAAATTACTTCACTTCTCTGTGCCTTGGTTTCCTTCCTCCCCTGCAAAATGGTGAGCACACCTACCTCATAGGGTTGTTGTAAGGGTGAAATGAGTGAATATTACTAAGTACTGGGTAGGTAGCAAGTGTTATTCACACGTTTGGTAAAGCAGTTAAAAAAAAAAAAAAGCTTATAGGCCCCTGGCTGCAGTCAGGAATTTGCTGACCCATTCATTCAACAAACATTTGCTGTCCTACGGAGGACATACTTGATTTAAAGATTTGGGTGGTCTGTACACTTGAGCTGTAATGTGGGCAACCGGAACACGGGCAGAATTCACCAGAAGAATGGTGCGTGAAGTGCTGTGGGATTTCAGAAGAAGGGAGAGACATTCAGGCAGGACAGGGCAATCAGGGTTGGTTTAACCCCGGAGGTGACGTCGCAGCTGAGCTTGGAAGGGTACGTTGAATTTCTTTCCATAGGTTGGGAAAGGTCGCTGCTGAGCAGAGGCGGCGGAAGAATGAGAGCCTCCGCCTGGAAGGCCGAAAGGCCAGGCTCGGAAGTTGGGGCACTGGGGGGGGAGCGAGGGGATTCGAGTGTCCCCTCCTGTCATCACCTTATCCGAGTCCCCTCCCCCCCCCCAACTCCTTCCCAACTCTCCCCTTTCTCTCCACATCCAAGAAAGATTAACTTCTCTCGGTGCGAGAGAGAAAGTTATCATTAGCAGAGAATTAAAAGAGTGATTAACGGTGCCCCCCCCCGCCCCCGCCCCGTAGGCCTTATCTGGTGGCGGCGAGCCGGACAATGCGGCGGGCGGGGAGGAGGGGAGACGACCGGGAGAGAGACGGAAAACAATAAATATTAAGTGCCAGAAAAAAGGGAGCGCCAGCGCCGATCCCACTTGTTAGATTGAAGGCGCCTCTCCAGAGGGGGCAAGGCTCCAAATTGCTAATTAGCGCCTCTGAAAAGGCCCGGCTCTGATATGCGCGCCGCTGAAAGGCCGCCGTTAATGAAGCCGCGGCGAGCCCGCTTGCCTTTGACTGGCCGCCGTCCCTCCCGCGAGCCCCGGGCCGCGCGAACAATGCGGCGGGGAGCGCCGGCTCCCCCAGGCCTCGGCGGGACGGCCCGGGCGGCGCGCGCGGGGAGCGGCGCGGCGCCGGCGCAATGTGGAGGGGGAGATAAGGCCGGGCGCAGGGAAGAGGCTCACTCCCAGGGGCCCAGGGAAAATTTGCAGTCATTATGAAGGAGATGAGACAGATTAAAAGCCCTTGTGTTCGCCGCTTTGCCCCTTTTATTTAGTGGCTTCATCTAGGAGATGAAAGAAGTTGGAAATGACTTTCTCGGCTCTGCGCTGCGAGAAGCTTCATGGCACATTTCTTGACTTTATTCCTTCTTTTGTTTCTCCCTTCCTTGCCTTTAACCCCTGACAGACTTCTCTGTGGCCACAGGCGCCGGGGGGGCCCGGGAAGTGGGGACGGGCGGGGGCCTCCCCCATCCACGCAGGCAGCTGGACCTTGGAGGTCGGGGGCTGCTGGCTGATCTCGCGAGTGTTGGCTCAACGAGGAAGGACGCTGAGTTTGGGGTCCCTGGAAGGCCTCCCCAGGAGGCTGGGAGACCCACCATCCAGATGGGTCAGAGGTTCGTCTAGTGAGGAGACCCTGCATAGGGACTCTGCGACAAATCACCCGTGTTCAAACCCAGACTCCACAGAGTAGCTGAGACCTTGGGCAAGCTACTGAACTTCTCTGTGCCTCAGTTTCCTAGCTGTAAAATGGGGACAATGGTAATATGTTAATACCTACATCATAGCGGAGGATAGACTGATTGCATAACTGTCCCTGGTTTTTCATGCCTCCCTGTTCTACACCCTTTGTGAGGGCCTTTCCAAAGTGACTCTGGGCCTGGCCACATCACTAGCCTTGGCCAGCTTGATTTAAGCAAAGGCATGAACAAGCACTGCGTGTCCATCTTACAGTCATAAGAACACACTGGGGCTTGCCTCCGGGGTGCGAGCATGGCTGTGACAGCCTGCTGGACCCGTGTGAGAGACATGTTGAGGAGAACCAAGCTGTCCCAGTCAAGGGTACCCTAAAACAGCCAGCCCTCAGTTGACTGCAGATACAGGAGCAAACCCAGCCAAGATCTGCCAATCCTAGCCGAGATGGGCAAGACGTTCTAGAAAGCTTATGGACTTGTGAGAAATAATAAGCAGATGTTGTTTTAAGCAGCTAAATGTTGGACTGGCTTGTTATGCAACATTTTTGCAAAAGAGGTGACCAATAGACAAATTGGTGCCTAGAAGTCTGATGCTGCCAAAACCAAAATAAAAACGAAACCTAACTCTAAGATGCAGAGCAATGGCTTCGGATTGGAAAGCAAGTGGAGTCTGGAAAATAGGATTAAAAAAGAAACTACTAGAGCAGGTTGGACAAAAGATGACCTGTATTACTTATGGTGAAACAATCAATAAAACTGTTGTGTGAGGTCACTTGGAAAATAGAAAAAGGACTTAATGAATTCACGGATTTGAGTAACGAGATTTGCAGGTGGAATGTTGAAAGGATCAGCTGACTTTTACTAAGTGAATATGGTAAGGGACTATGAGACAGAGGTAAACTAAAAAAACAGGAAACAACTAATTTGTCAACACACCGTACAGGGAATATAAAGGTCCCAGAACTTGCTGAATCGAAAACTAGACTGTTTCTCATCTCCGATCTCAAGATTCTCAGTGTATCATATGGAACCACAAAAGACCATGAGTATTCAAAGTACTCTCCAGCAAAAAGAACAAAGTTTCAGGCATCACACTATCTGATTTCAAAATATGTGACAAGGCTACAGAAATCCAAACAGCATGTTAATAGCATAAAAAAAGACACGTAGACCAAAGAAACAGAATAAAGGCTCAGAAATAAATCCACACACTCATTTGATCTTCAATAAAAGTGCCAAGAACACACAATGGCAAATGGTCAAAATGAATTAAAGACTTAAATGTAAGACCTCTAACCATAAAACTGCTAGAAAAAAGAAAAAAAAAACCCAATGACGGCTCTTGACTCTGGGCAATAATATTTTGGGTATCACCCCAAACACCACAAATAGCAAAATAGCAAACTAAATAAATAAATAAAATATAAATAAATAAATAAATAAATAAACCCCACAAAAGCAAAAATTGACTAATGGGATCACATCAAACCACAAACCTTCTGTAAAATGAAGGAAACAATCAACAGAATAAAGAGACAATCTATAAAATGGGAAGAAATATTTGCAAACCATACATTTAAAAGGATTTAACATACAAAATATGTAAGAAACTCAACTTGGTAGCAAAAAGAAGAAACCAAACAAACAACCTGATTAAAAAATGAGCAAAGAACCTACATAGACATTTCTCAAAAAAAGACACACGAAGGTCAAACAGATATGTTTTGTACTCAACATCACAAATCATTACAGAAATGCAAATTGAAAGCATAAGGAGATATCACCTCACATCTGTTAGGACGTCTACTAGCAAAAAGATGAGGGATAATGAATGTGGGTGAGGATGTGGAAAAAAGAAACCCTTGTACACTATTGGTGAGACTGTAAGTTGGCAGAGCCATTACAGAAAACAGTAGTGAGTTTCGTGAAGAATTTCCATATGATCCTGCAATCCCACTTTTGGGTAAATATCCAAAAGAAATGAAATCAGGATCTTGTGAGAAGACTTATCTGCATATCCATGTTTATTGCAGTATTATTCACAGTAACCAAGACAGGAAACAACATAAGTGTCTATTGACAGATGAATGAGTAAAATGTTACACCACACACACACACACACACACACACACACAGAGAGTGGAATATTTTCAGCCATTCGAAAGAAGGAAATCCTATCATTTGTGGCAACATGGATGAACCTGGGAGCCATTATGCTAAGTGAAATAAGCCAGATAGAGGAAGACAAATTATGTATGATCTCACTTGTATGTGGAATAAAAAGAAAAGGTGAAGTCAGAGTGCCTGGGTGGCTCAATCTGGGTGGCTCAATCAGTTAAGTGACCAACTCTTGATTTTGGCTCAGGTCGTGATCTCACAGTTTGTGGGATTGAGCCCCACATGGGGCTCTGTGCTGACAGTGTAGAGCCTGCTTTGGATTCTCTCTCTCCCTCTCTCTCTGTCCCTCCCTTCCCCCTACTGAAAGTAAATAAATAAACTTTAAAAAAATGTTGAACTCATAGAATCACCATGTTAGATGACTAACATGTTAGATAGTGGTTACTAAGGACTTTCAGAGGGGCAGCAAGGACTGGGGATATGCTGGTGGTCAAAGGATACACAGTTGGAGTTATACAGGATGAATAAGTCTACAGATCTAACATCGAAGCACAATGACTATAGTTAATAATACTGTATTGAACACTAGAAAGATGCTACAGAGATCTTAGGTGTATTTGTCACACAAAAAACTGATAACAGTGCAAGGAAATGATATGTTAATTAGCTTGACAACAGTAATCATTTCACTATGAATATGTGCATTCAAATCATGTTGTACATCTTAAATATATACAATTTTACTTTAAAATATATAAATAAAAAAGAAACATTCTGGTGCAAAAAAAAAAAGTTGGTCAATGTAGTACAAGGCCTAGGATGTCTGTTTCTTACATTAATGGAGTAGTAACAGGGGCTGTATTTACTCTCCCATCCTAAATAATTTAAGGAATGCAAAAATTTACAGTATCCAACAAGGTAAAATTAGTCATGTCTGGAAAACAGTAAAAAAATTACTAGGCACAAAGAAGCAGGAAAATATAACCACAATGTAAAGAAAAACCACTCAATAAAAACAAACCCAGAATTATTATATTCTATATTTCATGTGTTTAACAAAGTAGAGACAAACATGAATGCATTAAAGAGAGATATGGAAGATTTTTTTAAAGCCCAAATCTAACTTCTATAGAAATACAGTGTCTGAGATTTAAAAAATATGTATTGGGTAGAATTAACACCATGTTAGATACTGTGTACGAAAACATTATGACTTTCAAGACATAGCAATATAAACCATACAAAATCAAACAGGAAAAAAAGCAGAAGAAGGAAACAAAGAAAAAACAGAAGAACAACTTAAAACAACCTAAAATATGTGTAACTGGAGTCCTGGAAGTAGAAAGGAACTGAAAGGAGAAAAATCTTTGAAGAAATAATGGCCCCAAAGTTTCCAAATTCATTGAAAATTATAAACTCACAGAATCGAGAAGCTCAATGAATCCCAAGGACAGGAAACATGATGAAAATGACACTAATCAAATGGCTTAAAACTAGTGATAAAGAGAAAATCTTAACAGCAGCAACAGAATAAAGACATATCATGTATAGAGGAGAAAATAAGAATGACAACAGACTTTATCTCAGACATGATATGAGCCAGAAGACAGTGAAGCAACATCATTAAGGTAATGAAAGAAAAACACTATCAACCTAGGATTCTATACTCCACAAATATCTTTAAAAAAAAAAAAATGAAGATGGGGCGCCAGGGTGGCTCAGTAGTTTAAGCAACCAACTTTTTTTCATTGTGTTTCTTTTTATTGTTGTTTATTTATTTTTGAGCGGGGGGAGGGACAGAGAGAGAGGGAGACAGAGGATCTGAAACAGACTCTGTGCTGACAGCAGAGAGCCCGACCCAGGGCTTGAACTCACGAACCAAGAGGTAATGACCTGAGCTGAAGTTGGGCGCTTAACAGATTGAGCCACACAGGTGTCCCAAGTGACTGACTCTTGATCTCAGCTCAGGTCATGATCTCATGGTTCGTGAGATCCAGCCCCACATCAGCACAGAGCCTGCTTGGGATTCTCTCTCTCCATCTGTTCCTGCCCCTCCCCTGCTCATGAACACACACTCACTCACTCTCTCTTAAAATAAATAAATAAATAAACATTCCTTAAAGAAAGAAAGACAATATAAAGGCTTTCTCAGGCAAATCTGAAGAATTATCACCAACATACCAGAATTACAAGAAATGCTAATGAAAATACTTTAGGTAGGAGGAAAATTATAGCACATAGAGATCTGGATCTCTTCAAAAGAATGATACACACCAAAAATGATATTTGTAAAATTATCACTTTTTTTTAATTTTAAAAATCTCTTTAAACCAGAATTGACTATTGAAGGCAAACAAATGACAATGTATTGTGGGGTTTCTGCCATATGTAGCAGTAAAATATATGACAACAATTGCACAAAGACTGGGAGAGGGGAAATGGAAGGATACTGTTGTAAGCTTTTTACACGAGGCATAAAGTGTTACAGTATTACTTGAAGACCGATTAAGATAAATTAAAGATGTATACTAGAAACCCGAAAGCAACCACTAAAAATATAAAACAGAAGTATAACTAATAAGCTAACAGTAGAGATAAAATGAAATAATAAAGTACACTCAATCCAAACAAAGGAAGAAAAAGAGGGAAAAAAGAAACAAAAAGTAGATGGGACAAATAGAAAATACGAAGCACAATGGTATGTTTAAACCTGTTATTGGCGGAGTTGAATTCCCTGCAAATTCGTGTGTTGATGACCTAATTCCCAATACCTCCCAAAGTGAATGTATTTGGTGAAAGGGTCTTTAAAGAGGTAATTAAGTTAAAATTAGGTTATTATTAACGTGGGCCCTAATCCAATTTGACTGGCATCCTTGTGAAAAGAAGAATTTGGAATTTGATACATAAATAGAGAAAGAAGGCAATGTGAAGGCGCAAAGGGAAGATGGCCATCTATAAGTGAAGGATAGAGGGCTCAGAAGAAACCAAACCCCCCAATACCTTGATCTTAGATTACAAGTCTCCAGAACTGTGAGAAAATAAATTTCTGTTGTTTAAGCCACCAAGACTGGTACTTTGTATGACAGCCCTAGCAAACTAATACATTAACTATATGAATAGTCATATTAAATGTAAATATTCTAAACCTTGGTTTCCACCACCACGCGAACCCAGCTAGACCAGAACCAACTTGTCCTTTTTAATTAAGAAATCTCTAAATCAAGAGGAGCCACATTTAAGGAGTTGCACTCGATCCTGATGTAGATTACAATATCCTAGACTCCCAGCATGATGCCATGGTTGATGAGACTTTTAGGTGTCCTGATATTTTGCGTGTGGGAGAAACATGAATAATTGTGATCAGAGGGAGGACTGTGGTAAGACAGTGCCATTAATGACGCCAGTTTTCTATGCGTCCTCCAAAAAGATTGTTCAAGTCCTAACCTCCGGTATCTGGGAACATTAACTTATTTGGAAATAGTCTTCGAAGATGTGATCAAGCTAAGGTGAAGTCATACTGGAATAGAATGAGCCCTAATCCAATGGCTAGGCTACAAAAAGAGAAGAGGCCCAGAGACAGCCACACACAGAGGAAGACTACCAAGTGAAGAGGGAGGCAGAGATTGGGGTGATAGATCTACAAGCCAGGAATGCCAAGAACCACCAGAAGCTAGGGAGAGACAAGAAAGGATGCTTTTCTACCATCTTTGGAGGGAATGTGACCCTGTTAACACTCTGATTTTGGATGTCTAGCCTCCAGAACTGTGGGAGAATACATTTCTGCTGTTTAAAGCTACCTGGCTTTTGGTACTTTGTTCCAGTGCCCCTAGGAAACTACTACACAACCTCATGGCCCTTCCTCTGATTATTCCCTCTGCCTGGAATGTTCATCTCTGACGTGGTTGGATGACACACTCCCTCCTTTCTTGAGGCATTTGTTCAGATGAGCCCTTATCAGAGAAACCTATCACAAATAGCAGCAAGTCCCCACATCCAGCGTTTCCTTTCCCCTTCTCCTGCCCTTTTAGTCTTCACAACCTGTCCACCAACTGATAGTTCATGTATTTATCCATTTATTGTTTGTCTTTCTCCCTTGGGTGGGGGGTGTGGGGGGAAGAATCCTGCGGGGGGAAATCTTGTCTATTTTGTTTCTGGGTGCATTTTCACTATCCAGGATGTGATAGGCACCTCCTTAAATATATCCTGACTGACTGACTGAATGTCCATGAAGACAATACGTTCCAAATACATCCCACGAGGGGAGACAGCACCCTTTGGAGTCAGAAGTCTGGTTCCTATCACAGTCATTTCACACACTAGGTGTGTGACCCTGTTTCACCTCTTGGAGCTTCAGTGTCCTCGTCTGTGGAAGTCAAGACAAGAGCACCTACATCAGGAGGTTATTCTGAGGATTCATTGAATGATTTCATCAGTAAATAATGGAGTATAAACCTCCTTTTGAGAAATCCACATGTCTAACAATTAAGATATGCATGTGTGTGTGTGTTGCTATGTGCCATGCAGTGTGTTACACACTCACATTAAAACTTAGTGTTTAAGTACATGGCTCCTAGAGTCACTCTGCCTGGTTAGATACTTACCAGCTGTACAGCCTTGGGCAAGCTACTTAACCTCACTTCCTTTAGTTTCCTCATCTGTAAAATGGAGATTATAATAGTACTTATTTCACAGGATTCCTTGGAGGAATCCATATTAATATTTAAATAGTGTCTGGTCCCTACTGATCATACAGATCATAGGCTGTTCAGGCCATGGTGAGGACTCTCAGTTTATTATAACTGCAGGGAATCTAATGAACCAGCAGCAGAGGTGCTTTTTTGATGTGTGTGTGTGTGTGTGTGTGTGTTGTGTGTGTGTGTGTGTGTGTGTGTGTGTGTGTGTGTTGTGGGAAGGGCAAACCTATTATTTTTCCTATCTGTAGATCCTTTTCAGCTGGTGATTTTCTCATTCAACCAACAGTTTTGCTCTAATAGCTGATGGAGGGAAAATTGTTGACTAGACTCTCTTTGTCTTCTCAGGAACTACTAATTTTTTTGAGCACTTAATTTGTGCTGGGTTCTATGCTAAATGGCTTGCATTCATTGTTTCATTAATCTCCACCGAAGAGATGTATACATTCTATGATTGTCTCCAGTTCACAGATGAGGAAGTAAGGGCTCAAAGAAGTTAAGCAGTTAGCTCTGGACACAGCTAGTCAGTTAACGGACCTTCACCCTTGGCTTCCCTCCTGGCTCTGCTGTTATCTGTTTGCGGTCTGCCCCAAACTCCATGTCATCAATGACTTCAGTTACCAAGTGCGATGGCCTCTCCTTAGAACTATTCCTCCCTGGGTTGCCTGGGTGGTTCAGTCAGTTGAACATCTGACTCTTGATTTTGGCTCAGGTCATGATCTCAGGGGTGTGAGATTGAGCCCCTCGTTGGGCTCCACACTGAGCATGGAGTCTACTTGAGATTCTCTCTCTCTTTCTCTCTCTCTCTCTCTCTCTCTCCTTCTGTGCACTCGCCCACTTGTGCACTCAAAAAAAAAAAAAAGAGAGAGAGAGAGAGAAGTATTCCTATTCCGCTCAAATTTTCATTTCCATTCTCTTTTTCTTAAATTTCTCCCTTTTCTGGCTTCTATACACTGGTTCTCTTCAAATGTTCTCTGTTCCTTTTGAACTGTCCCTCTCATCCCCATAGTCTTCTCTTGCCACAATCTTTCTTTGAGTGGTCCTGCCCATGACTACCATCATTACTGGAAGGTGGAGCTTTTATTTAAATTTTCTCTTAAGGTGGGAACAATCACTTCTAATTTCCTGTTCCAGCATTTAGTAAGCAAATATTTGTTTTTTTTAATTGGCAATAGTTACTGGGCACCTACCATGTGCAAAGCATTGTGCAAGGCACTGGTGAGAATACAATGGCTAGGACAGGATCTCTGCAGCAATGGAATTAGCTTCATTTTTGTTCACATAGCTCTATCTCCAGAGCTTAGTGTAGAGCCAGGTATTTCATAAGGTGCTCAGCATATATTTTGTTGAATGAGTAATTTACTTGGGGAGGCAAATTTGCTCATAATTGGCTCTAATTCAAGGTTGAATGAAGAAAATGCCATAATAAAGATACCAGCAAGTGCTGAGAGAGCCCAAAAGACTAGGCAAACAAGGGGAAGCCTTCATGGAGATGATATTGGCATTCAGCCTTTAAATCACCTTAAATCTTAGGGGTGTTCAAGAAATATCAAGTGATCTGGTGTGCTCAAGTATGTTGCAGGAGGTAGTGCAAGATGGATGTAGTGAAATTGTGTTTCAGGAATCTCACTCGGGAGTGAGTGTAGAGCATGACTTCTCTGAGAAGAGCCTATCTGGAAGAGTGGTTGCCTACCCAGGCCAATGACACAGAGCAAGCAAAAGAGGGAGAGTGGATGCAAGAATACCATAAAAGTAGAGTCTATGAGGCTTGGCATTTAACTAGATGAAGAGGTATAAGGAAGAAGCAGGAACTAAAGCTAGCTCTGAGGCATCTCACTTGGGTGACTGTATGATGGTGGTAACATTTCTCAAACAGGGAACAGTGGGGAAGGGGAAGATTTGATAGGGACCATGGAAGAAACTAAGCTTTGTCTTGACATCTTAAACTGGAGATGCCAGTGGAGTAAATCAGTGGTGATAGCTAGCAGAAAGATGAAAATAAAAGCTGGATTTCATATGGGAGCTTTCAGAGCTGACGGAGAGCACTTTTCCCCCATAGTTTTATTTATTAAAACAATTTTTAATTGAATATAGTTGACACACAGTGTTATTTTAGGTTCAGGTGTACAACATAGTGATTCAGCTTCTTTATGTGTTATGGTGTGCTTGCCACACGTGCAGCTATCATCTGTCCCCATACAACATTACTACAATATTATTGTCGGCAATATTATTGACTGTTCCTTTGCTGTGCCTTTTATTCCCATGACTTACTCATTCAGTTACTGGAAGCCTGTATCTCCCACTCCCCTTCACCCATCTTTCCTCTCTTCCTAGGCAACCATCAGTTTGTTCTCTGCATTTATAGGTCTGATTCTGCTTTTTTGATTGTTCATTCGTTTTTTAAGATTCTACATATGAGTTAAATCATATGGTATTTGTCTTTCTCGGTATGACTTCCTTCACTTAGCATAATATTTTCTATGTCCATCCATGTTGTTGCAAGTGGCATGATCTTTTTTTTTTTTTAATGTTCATTTAGAGAGAAAGAGAGAGAGAAAGAGCATGTGTGAGTGTGAGTGGGGGTGGGGCAGAGAGGGAGGAAATAGAGAATCCTAAGCAGGCTCTGCGCAGACAGCCTGCCTGATGCGGGGCTCAATCTCATGAACTGTGAGATCATGACCTGAGCCAAAATCAAGTCAGATGTATAACCGACTGAGCCACGCAGGTGCCCCATGATTTCATCCTTTTTTAAAGGTTACATGATATTCCTCTGTGTGTGTGTGTGTGTGTGTGTGTGTGTGCGTGTGTGCACACTACATCTTTTTTAAAAACATATTTACTAATGGACACTTAGGTTGCTTGTGGGAGGGAATTTCACTTAAGCAGAAAGGAGGGCTGATAGCTGTGGGTAACTCTTGAACATTTCTTTCTCTCCCATGGGAGTTACAAATTCAGCATGTCCAAAATGGAATTAACCAATTTCTCACCAAATCTGTTTCTCTTCTTCTCTAGTACTGTGCAAATGGTACTGACCACTCTTTTAGTCATGCTAGCTCAAGACCTCAGTCATCCTTGTCTTCTCCCTTAATTCTTTACATACTAAGTTTCATCTATAAAAAATTCTGAAAATCCATAAAAATAACAGATAGGAGATATAGTCATTTAAATGGAACTATTTTGGATGACGTGTAGTATATCATTCTGCTTATATGCCTAGGCAAGTACAGAGGTTTAATTTCCTATATACATGAATACAGCCATACTCTACATTTTTAGAATTTCTTTTTTAAAAAAATTTTTATTTATTTTGAGGGAGAGAGAGAGTATGAACAGTGGAGGGGCAGAGAGAGAGGGAGAGAGAGGAAGAATCCCAAGTAGGCTCTGTGCTGCCAGTACAGAGCCTGATGCAGGGCTCAAACTCACGAAGTGTGAGATCATGACCTGAGCTGAAGTGAAGAGTCAGTTGCTTAACTGAGCCATGCAGGCGCCCCTAGAATAACCTTTTTACTGGAGTAAAACAGTCATGCAGAGATGTATACAATCAGAAACTGATGACTTTTCATTCATTAAATATTCTTCCACATCAATTTTATTTAGAATTTTATTTATTTTTCTTTTAATTTAAATCCAAGTTAGTTAACATATAGTGTAATAATAAATTCAGGAATAGAATTTAGTAATTTATCACTAAATGTAACACCCAGTGGTCATCCTCTACAAGTGTCCTTAAAGCCCCTCGCCCCTTTAGCCCTTCCCACCACCCAACACCCCACCAACAACCCTCAGTTTGTTCTCTATACTTGAGAGTCTCTTATGTTTCATCCTCCTTTCTGTTTTTATATTATTTTTGCTTCCCTTCCCTTATGTTCATCTGTTTTGTATCTTAAATTCCACATATCAGTGAAGTCAAATGATATTTGTCTTTCTCTAATTTCACTTAGCATAATACACTTTAGTTCCATCCATGTTGTTGCAAATGGCAAGATTTAATTCTTTTTGATTGCTGAGTAATATGCCATTATATATATATATATATATATATATATATATATATATACCGCATCTTTTTATCCATTCATCAGTTGATGGACATTTGGGCTCCCTTCATATTTTGGCTATTATTGATAGTGCTGCTAGTAGTGCAATTGCTGGGTCATAGGGCAATTCCATTTTCAATTTTTTGAGGAACTTCCATACTGTTTTCCAGAGTGGCTACACCAGTTTGCATTCCCATCAGCAATGCAAAAGGGTTCCTCTTTCTCTGACTCCTCACCAACATCTGTTGCCTGAGTTGTTAATTTTAGCTATTCTGACTGGTGTGAGGTGGTATTTCATCATGGTTTTGATTTGTATTTCCCTGATGATGAGTGATGTTGAGCATTTTTTTCATGCGTCTGTTAGCCATCTGGCTGTCATCTTTGGAAAAGTTTCTATTCATGCCTTTTGCCCATTTTTTCACTGGATTATTTGTTTTTTGGGTGTTGAGTTTGATAAGTTCTTTATAGATTTTGGATACTAACCCTTTATCTGATACATCATTGGCAAATATCTTCTCCCATTCTGTCAGTTGTCCTTTAGTTTTGCTGATTATTTCCTTCACCATGCAGAAGCTTTTTATGTTGATGAGGTCCCAATAGTTCATTTTTGCTTTGTTTCCCTTGCCTTTGGAGACCTGTCAAGTAAGAAGTTGCTGCGGCTAAAATAAAAGAGGTTGTTTCCTATTTTCTCCTCTAGGATTTTAATGGCTTCCTGTCTTATGTTTAGGTCTTTCATCCACTTTGAGTTTATTTTCATGTATGGTGTAAGAAAGTGGTCCAGGTTCATTCTTCTGCATGTCACTGTCCAGTTTTTCCAACACCATTTGCTGAAGTGACTTTTTTCCATTGGATATCCTTTCCTGCTTTGTCAAAGATCAGTTGGACATATGTTTGTGGGACAATCCATTTCTGGGTTCTCTATATCTGTTTTTATGCCAGTACCATACTGTCTTGATGACTACAGCTTTGTAATACAGCTTGAAATCTGGAATTGTGATGCCTCCAGCTTTGGTTTTCTTTTTCAGGATTGCTTTGGCCATTAGGGGTCTTTTCTGGTTCCATACAATTTTTAGGATTGTTCTGGTTCTATGAAAAATGCTGGTGGTAATTCAATAGGGATTGCATTAAAAGTGTAGATTGCGTTGGGTAGTATAGACATTTTAACAGTGTTTGTTCTTCCAGTCCATGAGCATGAAATGCTTTTCCATTTGTGTGTGTGTGTGTGTGTGTGTGTGTCTTCTTCAATTTCTTTTAGAAGCTTTCTATAGTTTTCAGTGTACAGATTTTCACCTAGGAAAATATTCCTAGGTATTCTATGGTTTTTGGTACAATTGTAAATGGGATCAATTCCTTGATTTCTTTTTCTGCTACCTCATTATTGGTATACAGAAAGCAACCAATTTCTGTACACTTATTTTATATCCTGTGACTTTGCTGAATTCATGGATCAGTTCTAGCAGTTTTTGGTAGAGTCTTTTGGGTTTTTCACATAGAGCATCATGTCTTCTGCAAAGAGTGAAAGTTTAACTTCCCCCTTGCTGATTTGGATGCCTTCTATTTCTTTGTGTTGTCTGATTGCTGAGGCTAAGACTTCCAACACTATGTTGAATAACAGTGGTGAGTGTGGACATCCTTGTTGCATTCCTGACCTTAGGAGGAAAGATTTTCCCCATTGAGGATGATATTAGTGTTGTTTTTCATATATGGCCTTTATGATCTTCAGGTATGACCTTTCTATCCCTACTTTCTTGAGGGTTTTTATCAAAAAAGGATGCTGTATTTTGTCAAATGCTTTTTCAGCATCTATTGAGAGGATCATGTAGTTCTTTTCTTTTATTAATGTGATGTAGCGCATTGATTGATTTGCAGATATTGAACCAGCCCTGCATCCCAGGAATAAATCAGACTTGATCATGGTGAATAGTTCTTTTAATGTATTGTTGGATCCATTTTGCTAGTATCTTGTTGAGAATTTTTGAATCCATGTTCATCAGGGAAATTGGTCTGTAATTCTCCTTTTTAATGAGGTCTTTGTCTGGTTTTGGAATCAAGGTAATGCTGGCCTCATAGAATGAGTTTGGAAGTTTTCCTTCCATTTCTAGGAACAGCTTCAAGAGAATAGGCATCAACTCTTCTTTAAATGTTTGGTAGAATTCCTCTGGAAAGCCATCTGGCCCTAGACTCTTTTTTGTTGTTTGAGATTTTCTTCCACATCATTTTAAAAAGATTTCAAAGGCATTCCATCCCATAGATGTAACATAATTTAGATAACTAATCCCTATTGTAGGATTTTTTTTCTAGTCTTCTCATCCCTCACTACACATTTAAAATTTTTTGCACCTATTTCCAATTATTCTTTAGAATAAAATTCCTTAGAGGCAGAATTTCTGGGTCAAAAGCCATGTGCATTTAAAAAAATTACCTTTTGATTTTAGACTAGTTTTAGGTTTACAGAAAAATTACAAAAGTATTACAGACAGTTCCTATGTACCCCATACCCAGTTTTCTCTATTATTAACATCTTACATTCATATAGAACACTTGTCACAATTAATGAATCAACATTGAGATATTATTATTAACCAAAGCCCATACTTTATCCAGATTTCTTTAGTTTTTACCTAATGTCCTTTTTCTATTCGCATCTTTCATCTAGTAGATCACATTACATTTCATTGTCCCACCTCCTTAGGCTCCTCTTGGCTGTGACAATTTCTAGACTTTTCTGGACTTTTTTGACCTTAACAATTTTGAGGAATTCTGGCCAGGCATTCTGTAGAATGCCCCTCAGTTGCGGTTTGTCTGATTTTTTCTCTTCCTAAGACTGGGATTATGGGGTTTAGAAGGAAAGTGCTATAGAGATAAAATGACACTTTCATTATATCATATCTAGCCCACAAACGATCAACATGATTTATCCCTGTTCATGTTAACCTTGATCACCTGACAGGGTAGTGCTTGCCTAGTTTCTCCACTATACTTTTTCCCTCTTTCCATACTGTACTCTTTAGAAGGAAGTCAGTAGCACAGCCCACATTCAAAGGGTTGGGAGTTATATTTCAGGATAGATTATCTAAACAAATAATTCAGAATTTTTCTGCACCAGAGATTTATCTCCTCATTCTCATTTATTACTTTATTCTTGTCAGTATTCATATCATTAATTTACATCAGTATAGGCTTATGGGTATCAATTTTATACTTAAAGTTATAATCCAGTAGAATTTTACTGGTTTGGTTGTTGAAGGAATTCGTATTTGTAAGACTCTCAGTAATTCACTACAAAGCTATCGCGCTAACGGTGGTACCAACTCTCACAGTTAAGAATGAAGATCCATTTCCCCTCAATTTCCCCCGCTCGTTATAAAAGTAGGTCAGCAAACAAGGGCGAGGCCGAGGTCCCTCCCTAGTGCCCAATTTCTTTACAGCCCCCAAGGCAGATGAGGCCAGCCTGAGGAGGGGTGTCCCTCCCCTGACGGGGACCTTATCCCTTACTCAGCCCGCCCTCAACCAGCCACACTCGGAGACCCCAACCCTTCCTCCCGGCTTCGCCAAGGCCCCGCCCTCCGTGGGGCGGAAGTGGGCGCGGCCACGGACCGGAAGCGCCTGGCCGGGGCGGGCCCTCTCAAGCAGCAGCCCTACCCACTCCACTCCACCACCCCTCCGGCCCATACCGGAAATGAGGTCAGAAAGGGAAACCCCGGCGGGGAGACTCGGCCCCAAAAGCGGCGGCCATTGGAGGTGGCTGCTGCAGCTGGTGAGGGGGAGGAGTGGGTTGAGAGGGTCGGGGTCCAGGGGGCCGGCGCCAACGGGAATCCCGACTCCCGGCGGAGTCCAAGGGGCCGTGTGCGCAATGGGGCTGCGAAGGTTGGCGGGAGGGGCGAGGGTGGCTGGGCCTTGTTTTTCAGGGCCCATCGCCCCCATCCCGGGGAATAAGGTTCGGGCGTCTCCCGGGCGACAGTCACCTCTTCTTTCTTCTTTCTGGCGCTTTGGGGCAGGCGACAGCTTGAGGGCTTGGTGTTCCGAGCCGTGTTCGCCCTAGTCCTCGGGGGCGGGCCGGGGGCTTGGAGGGAGAGCCCTTCCAAACTAGCTTTTTCTCACATATGTGGCCATGTTGCGACCCCTGATCACGGAGGGAGCTTAGTCACCAGGACTTGAATTTTGGCAGTTTCTGCCCGAGCGAGAAGGGCTGAACCCCTGCCCCGGTGAGCCCGAATGAGAAGTTGCTTCCTGCCTCTTGCCGACCGCCTCCCCCCAACCCCTTCCCCCCAGCTCCCCGCAACCCTGTCTTTTGCTCCCACCGTGCGCCTACCTCTTTTTACTTTTATCCGTTTCCCGTGCTTTTCTTTGCGTGACTTAGCCTTTCCTCTCCTCGAGGGCTTGATGGACAAGGGGGTTCTTGGAGTAGGCACCCGGGAGTGAAGGTGTGGGAAGCTCAAGGTTCTTCTGTCACCTACTGTTCGACTTGCAGTCCTTTAGATAGGAACAAACGACTGCAAGTTGTTCTGTAACTTTGTTCCACGTTAAAGTGTACAGTTCTTTCTGCCTGAGTTTTTAAAGCAGTAATTCTTTATTAAGGAAGTAGGTCTAGACGGGCTGTCCTCACTTCTGTTTTGGTCTTACAGGCAGTTGCCTCCCAAACCCGTCATGGCGTTTTAAACTACTTCGTATTGCTTGAAGGGACGTGGTCGTTTTATGTTGTGTGGCTTTTGACACTTTGAGACGTTTTGTTTGGTTGGTAGTATAGGAACTAGGTGTCCTCATTGCTCCCATCCATAAGCCAGCCTACTGTTTTCTTCCCTTTGAATTCGTTGGCATGGAGACAGCATGAAAATAGGTTTTAGAAAGTCCTTTGCAGAATGTAAACTGCATGAACGGAAATATGGTCTGAGAGTGGCGCCAAACAGTTTTAAATTCTGATTATGGACTTGAAATACTTTAGGCTTAACAAGGGCTAGGGAAAAGTGCTAATTTAATATGTACTTAGTAAGTTGTACAAATTATATTAGACACTTCCCTTTAAAAGGGAATTTTGAAAATTGCTCCTGCTGCTCTTCATCCCTTGGAAGATGTTGTCTCTGTAGTGACAAATGTCTCTATTTCAGTGTCTCTGAAGTATGAAGGTTTGACAAGAATGAATAGGAAAATTTAGAAAGCAGTTGGCTAGAAATCATAGAGACTCCACCTCTCTTTCATTTCAACCTGTTATGTCCTGCTGTTGTGTAATTGGTACTAAAGCACATAATTAGGGTGATCACTTAATTTTCTGAAGGATGGGAGAAGAGCTTAAAAGTTGCTAATTGATAAAGAAAAAAATACATGACATACTTGACAGATTGTCTTCCCTGCTAGCTTGCAGGTGGTAGTTGAGACCAGAATGGGTGCAGACTTTATTTTTGCCATTCGGGGTACAAATGTCGGTCACTACAATGACTTGGATCACTAAAAGTGCAAGCAGGCTTCCCTAAAGTGTGTCACGAAGTTGTCTTCTCCCTTCCACAAGCATTCTTATTCTTATTAGTGACCCCAGACCATAGCACAGTTCTTTATCCATGGTGTTGAAGCTGTGTGGTGTTCTGCTCCTGTCTAATGACAGGATTTTATTACTATATAATTTAGTGACAAGTTTAATTGGGGAAAAGGGGGGAAAGATTTATTCCCCTGGGTTTGCTTGTTTTTCCTAATATCCTAGTTGTGATCCGGTGAGTGTTTGATTTTTTGTGCTTAAGAACATTTGCCTTCAGGCACTTAACAAGGGCCAAACACCTATTTGTAGTGGCTTAAAGGAGCACGGATGGTAGGATCAGAGTCTTACGTATAGCCAGATGAAAGGTGAGTTTATTTTCTGTAGATAGGGTGAACTCTGCACTGCCATGATCTATTTTATAAAATTATTCGAAAACGACAGATCCTATTCAGGCTTCCGTTTTCTTTTTTCTCTTTCTGGATGTTCTCTTGGCAGATGTGGCCTCATGGATGAGCTGGTGCATGACTTAGCCTCAGCCTTGGAGCAGACGTCTGAGCAGAATAAGCTTGGTGAGCTGTGGGAGGAGATGGCCCTGAGCCCCCGGCAGCAGAGGCGGCAGCTTCGCAAGAGGAGAGGCCGGAAGCGCCGGTCAGACTTCACCCACCTGGCGGAGCATACCTGCTGCTACAGTGAGGCCTCCGAGTCAAGTCTTGATGAGGCCATTAAGGATTGTCGGGAAGTGGCCCCTGTTGCCAATTTTAGTGACTCTGATGACATGATGGTAGCCAAGCGGCACCCAGCTCTCAACGCCATTGTTAAGAGTAAGCAGCACTCTTGGCACGAATCTGATTCCTTTACTGAGAATGCACCGTGTCGGCCGCTCCGGCGCCGGCGGAAAGTGAAGCGAGTGACATCAGAGGTGGCTGCCAGCCTTCAGCAGAAGCTCAAGGTGTCAGATTGGAGCTATGAGAGAGGCTGCAGGTTCAAGTCTGCCAAGAAGCAGCGTCTGTCCCGCTGGAAGGAGAACACTCCCTGGTCCTCATCGGGTCACGGGTTGTGTGAATCAGCAGAAAATAGGACTTTTCTGAGCAAGACAGGAAGGAAAGAAAGGATGGAGTGTGAAGCGGATGAACAAAAGCAGGGCTCTGATGAGAACATGTCAGAATGGTGAGATCTCCCTTCCTTATTGAGTCAAAGATTTTTCTGGGTGTTTTTACCCCAGGTGCAAATTCAGAGTCGTGATGAGTTCAGCTTCCTTTCAGAACCAGCCACTGTGATGTTGACACTGTAGCCCACCTTTAACCAATCAGCTAGGGTGTATCTCTAGGTTTTTCAAGTATGTGCACATTCTGTTTCCCTGTATCAAGAAAGCTATATATAATGAAACACGTTTGTTTCTAGAAATTGTTAAAATGTGTTTCTCACATGCATAACCAAGAATTTCATTTTAAAAACAATTTATTCCTGTTTGTGCCATGTAGTTCATACATCGATATTGTTAGAACCAGGGTCTCAGCAGAGGCTGGTGTGTGTGTGTGTGTGCGCGCGTGCGTGCGTGCAAATGCTGGTGCCAGGCACATGGAGTTTGTGTATGTTTCTGGTAAGCTTCCTTTACCCAGTAAGAATGACTTCAGATACTGGGCTCTAATTTTGTTCTCTGCTACTTACAGTTTGTCTCTTTTGAGTTTATTTTTTATGGCCGACATTCAAGTTGTCTGAAACACATGATGGGGCTTTGAAAATAACAGTATTGAATCCTGTTAGTCTTCAACCAAATGTCATTGAGCCAGAAATATTTATATCTATTGGATGCATCTTTAAAATGTCAGTGTAGATTTTGGTTACTTTGTTTTTTACATCTCAGATAGTCCTAGGTACGTTGATAATCCCCACCTTGATACTTTAATATTAATGTGGGATATCTCTTTCTCAAGGAGGATGCTCTTGGTGTTATTTTTGTTTTGTTTTTAATGTCTGTTTGTTTTGAGAGAGTGAGGGGGGGGAGGGGCAGAGAGAGAGGGAGAGGAGAGATTCCCAAACAGGCTCCACACTGTCAGCTCTGAGCCCGCCTCAGGGTTCAGTCCCATGAACTGCAACATCATGACCTGAGCTGAAATCAAGAGTCAGACGTTTAGCCCACTGAGGCATCCAGGTGGCCTTCTTGGTGTTTTGAATGGGGGCAATTCCTTGTGCTGAGGGACCGCCCCATGCTTTACAGGATGTTTGGCATCTCTCCATTGTTCCCAGCTCCTTCCCTGTATCAAACCACATGCCTTTGTGGGTGCTGCCTAGTGGGTTGGTAGTTCCAGTTGAATGTTCAGAGCTCCGCTGTATGGCAGACACCGCTATTTGTACTTTATAGAAGAGGAGATGGAGGTTAGTGGCATTTAGATGATTTGCCCCAGGTCACCCAGTGGCAAAACTGGGAATCGAATCTGATCCCAAAGTTCATACTTAACCACCATGTTTTGCTGCCCTTTGAGTTTGCTTTTTCCACGGCTCTTTCTGTCTCATCTCAACTTTTGCAACTGTAGAATATGTGACCTTTCTTAGGACTTTGCTTCTCAAGTTTGCCTGAAAAACAAACACATAAATCTTAGGAACTGTGAGGTGAGGCTATGTTAGTAGTAGGAAAGGCTGCTCAGGTCTTTATGCCCATACCTTTCTCGTGGGTGGGTTTAGTCCAGCTTGAACAATTTTTCTCACTAACTTTATACTTGTAGGTCTGTTTATAATTTGGCTTCCCTAATTTTCCTTTACTGTGTATCCTAAGACCTATTTACTCCCTCTCTCTCTCTGTCTGTCTATATATATATATATATATATATATATAATTTTGGGTTATAAAGGTCTTTTTATCGTGCTGTTTTTTTATTAAAAACAATTTTTTAATGTTTTATTTTTGAGAGAGAGGGAAGGACAGACCACAAGTGGGGGAGGGGCAGAGAGAGAGAGCGAGACACAGAATCCAAAGCAGGCTCCCGGTTCTGAGCTGCCAGCACAGCTCGACGTGGGGCTCACACTCATGAACCGTGAGATCATGACCTGAGCTGAAGTCAGACACTTAACCAACTGAGCCACCCAGGTGCCCTTGTCATGCTGGGTTTTTTTAAATATTTTTTTTAATGTTTTATTTATTTTTGAGAGAGAGAGAGAGAGAGAGAGAGAGACAACATGAGCAGGGGCGGGGGTCAGAGAGAGAGGGAGACACAGAATCTGAAGACAGACTCCAGGCTCTGAGATACCTGTCAGCACAGAGCCTGATGTGGGCTTGAACCCATGAACCATGAGATTATGACCCGAGCTGAAGTCAGACCCTTAACCAACTGAGCCACCCAGGTGCCCCCTGTCATGCTGTTTTTAATCAAACAAATGTTTAGTCAATTTACAGCCTTTCACAATATCAAAACCCTCAATTGAGGTGTTCAAGTTTGTGTCAATATCAAACATATATTCCAAATAATTTACTGTTGAGAATCACGATTTTCTTTTCATTTGAGAGAGAGAATGGGAGCATGTGTGAGTGGAGGAGAGGAGCAGAGGGAAAGAGAGAGAGAATCTCAAGCAGGTTCCCCATGCTCAGCGTGGAGCCTGATGCAGGGCTCGAGCCCATGACCCTGAGATCATGATCTGAACCGAAATCAAAAGTTGGACCCTTCACTGACTGCGCCACCCAGGTGCCTCGAGAATAGTGATTTTTAAACATTAATTTTTACAGTGATAGCTGTGTATATTTCTTCCCCAGGATTCTTGTTAAGTTACGACATAATTGTATATGAGAGACTGTTGATTCTGTCTATTCTTAATATAGCAGTCCAAGTGTGGTTCCAGATGCAGTCGGTAATCTAGTAGTGAGGCACTTTCAGTTCCTTCTTACCTCAGACACATCTCTTGCACATTGTAGTCAGGTTGTGATAATAAACATTCTAGTTACCTGAAAGCCTGGATAAGTTGAAATAGGCAGCAATTCATACGAAATTCTTATTTTCAAATTGAGAAGACGTGGTTAGCCTATTTGGGCTATCTGCCTGGTACATGACTTCAGAGTTCTTTTAAAATTCTTCTTCTTTTTTAAATGTTTATTTATTTTGAGAGAGAGCGTAAGTGGGGGACAAGCAGAGGGAGAGTTAGAGAGAGAATCCCAAGCAGGCTCCACGCTATCAGCATGTAGCCTGACACGGGGCTCGATCTGATGAACCACGAGATCATAACCTGAGCCGAAATCAAGAGTAGGATGCTTAACAGACTGAGCCACCCAGGCGTCCCATCAGAGTTCTTTTAGTAACGTAGATGCCCAAGTCCTTGTAGCTGCGACGGAAATTAAGGTGGAATAGTAGCAGACTTAAAATGAGAACAATTCTTCTTTAGAATCTAATTATTTAGGAGTCTTAAATGTGCCCTGACTTATATTGTTTCATCTTCAGTTACAAATAGAAGTGCCTTGTATTTTTTTCCCCCTAAATCTACTCTGGAGAAAGAGGGGTGACTGACTTACTCTGACTGCAAATTATGTTCAGCCTCTCACCAGTAAGCTGGAACTAAAATCTTGCCTCGATTATGAAGCATACCTTGTGAATAGGACTAGCATTAGAGTGTGTTTAAGTAGATAATTTATGATTTGGATACTATACTGTTTTTGTGAGTTGATTCAAGATTTTCTTACCTTTTTTCTGCATCAGCAAATATTTAATCTCCTTGGTTGCTCTTTCGTAAATCTGCTTGGATGTGCATCTTTGTTCACATACAGAGCAAGTGTAGAACTTTACATTTTATCAGTGGTATTGAAGATTCTCAGTGTGTATGACCCAACTTGTAAAATTATTAGGATGAAGGTGATCATTAAGCTTAACTTAGCCTCATCAGTGGATAGAATTCTTTTAAAAAATATGTATCAGGTGTTTTAGGTTTGAAAATGTGTGTTGCAGTCAGAGAGCTTTCTTTCTAATTTCCTTAAATTCACTTTACTAATTAACCATGGAATAGTTTTAAGCTTAACCAATAATTCCTTTTACTTTTCTATTCTTCCTTCCGTTTTATGCCAGCCAATCCCTTAAGAGTTCTGAGGAACTGAAAGTGGTTATGATATAATAGTTTTTTATGCCTGCAAAAAGATCAGTTATTATTTTAGTAATTTTCCTGTGTATGTGTGTTCCATTCTAGAATGGAGCAATTCTTTTGTAAAATTCCTTTCTACTGTCTTTATTCATATTGTCTATATTGCAGTTATGAGGTGATTCATAGTCTAATTTTGCTCTGTTCTTCACTAACGCATCATTTGTTCCCCTTAAATATAGTTTAGCTTCTTTTCTAAATGAATTGGTTTGGTGTTGGCCTGAAGTCTCAGTCAGGAGCCATCTGAAGGTGATGCATTAGAGGCCGATCTCACAGGAAAGAAAATATTCCCTTCTCTTGGAAGGCAAGTGACAGAGATCGAGTGCTAAACCTCCCCCCTCCTTCTCCAGCCCACGCTGACCTTCTGCAGCCCCTTGGTGCCTCTTGTTTTCTTATTTTTATAGAAAATCAATATCCCTTCTGACACAAACAATAGCTCAGAAGCAAGAATAAATGGGAGAAAGCTGAGATCTCTGTCCATCACCTCTCACTTTACCTCCCCCAAACTCTTTAATTATGAGCATGCTTTGCTCCAGGTGTTTGTGACAGTGAACTTGCTAAATGAGGACCATTTTAACCAAAGATTGGGTGATCAGTAACCCTCTTTAGCAGTAGCTTGGTGGATCAATAGCATTCATTATTTCATGGTTAAGGTAAGTAGCCTCCTTTGCAAGTGGAGGTCATTAATCAGGGAATACTGGAAAGAATATATGTGGTAGGTTGATGTGGCCCTGTTTCCTATTCCATAACTGGAGATGCCGACCAAGAGTATATTTACCATTGTTGCAGATGGTACTATTGCATTTGAGAGTACTGAATCACTAGCATAGCGTGCTTCCATAGATTTATGCAGAGTTCTTTTAGTATACCCTTAGGAACAACTGAGAAAGACAACTTGGGAGATGGATTTCGACACTACTGTATTTGAAAATTTGTCTTTTGAAAGAAGGGTGTTAGGATTATTCTGTGTGACTCCAGAGGATGGAGGTATGACTGATAAAAATGGAAAGTACAGAGTTAGACGTTGCCTCATTATCAAATACAACATTCCAAAAATTCAAACTCTATAAAAATGAAATGAATTGTTTCACCAGGTAATGAGTTCTAGGTCGCTGAAGGGTTCAAGCCTGGGCTTGGTGACCACTTACTGAGTTATTGTAGAGTTGGCGAGGTCACACTGCATGACCTCTAAGGTCCCTTGCAACTGAGACTCTGTCATTCTTTCCAGTCACAGTCTCCTTCCAGCACATCATTGCAACTTCATAGTGTGAAAAACATCTGATAAGCAATATCAGCTGCCCATTAAAATATTTAGGAAGACATAAAACATTGTAAACTCACATCACCAGGAACTAGGACTTAAGAGTTGGCCTCTTGCCAAGATATTGTCAAAGCACAAGGCTGATAGATGCCCGGTTGGAAACCCACATCAGCAGTGCTGAGCCTACGCTGAAGGTACAGAGTGAGACCCTTCATCCTTTCTCTGTAGTCAGACCTTTGTTCAGAAATGCAAGGTCCATTTTAGTCAGAAAATCGGGCAGCTACGGTGTGAGCCAGTGTTGTTCCAGCCTTTACAGTAGTCCCCTCTTGCCCACAGTTTCTTTCTGTGGTTGTAGTTAACCCTCAGTCAAGTGTGGTCTGGAAGCAGATGATCCACCTTCTGACATACCTTCAGGAGAAGGAAGGAGTAGCCTAACACCGCATCACAGTGCCCGCGTCGTTCGCCTTACTTCGTCTCCTGACGTAGGCATTTTATCCTCTCCCATGATCATAAGAAGAGTGAGTAGAAGATTTTGAGAAAAAGAGACCACATTCACGTAACTTTTATTATAGTATATTGTTATATTATTCATTACTGCTTTTACTGTGCCTAATTTATAAAATTAAACTTAATCATAGATACATACGTATAGGGGAAAAGCATGGTATATATAGGGTTAAGTACTATCTAGTTTGAGGCATCAGTGAGAGTCTTAGAGCTTCTGTGCCGCGGAGAAGAGGGGTTACTGTACTTCCCAATCTGTATCTTTGAGTTTCTATTTGGAGACTCTAACTCCCGGAATATACTTGCGTAAGGAATTCGTGTTTTCTCTGTGTGTATTTGTGTTCTGGGTAGGAGGCAGTCACTGCAAATTGAGTCCTGGGAAATACATTCTCCAAGAATAAAGTTTACTGTTGGCATGGGGAGAGAAGGAAACCTCACTCTTAGTGGTGCATTCTAGAAATTATAGTGTTTTATGTATCTTTATATATTGTAGACTCTTGGAATGGGGTCAAAATAAGGGAGTGAGAGTTAGAAAAAGATCCTGTCTTGGTCCCATATGGTTATATGAGGTAAAAGCCTACCAGTGACACTGAGTGTTGGGCCAGGAGCTCTATACATCATCTCGGCCAGTTGTAGATGGGAGAAGAGCATGTTACCCATATCCAAGAGAATAGAGAATGGGACCGGGGGTAATTTACATACCCTTTCTGTTGGCAGATAACCAGATTCTAGTAAACCAGTTCTCAACAAGAGGCTTTTGAACAAGTTCTGCAGAACAAGGGGAAAGGAACATTATCCTGAAAGTTTAGAGGAGAAACACATCTCCGAAAATGATTGCCAGTGGAAACCAGAAGAACATTTTAGAAAGTCTTTAGGATGCAGAAAGACATAGTCACTTTGAAACAGGAACAGTAAAGTCATAAGGACAGAAAGATGGCTATTTGGAAACCCAGTAGTATGGGAGGAAGGTTGTAGGAAAATTGGAAATGTAATTGCAGTGGTAAGACAATTCATTCTGCGGAAAATTGAATTGATTTGGAAAACTTTGGAAGCCCTCCTAAGATGCGGAGACAGGAGGTAGAAATGAGAGAGAAGCTGATAGATCTGGAGAACAGAGGATAGAGGCCCTGTCTATGAGTATGTAAATATTCCAAAGGAAGAAACTGAAGCATTGGAATAGAATAATGATTTTAAAAATAGAACTGAAGAGAAAAAGCATTCTTGGGTTGAAAAATTATAAAGATTAAAAGGGAAAATGAATGAACAGACAGATACATACTCCCTAGACCTATCCAGGCAAAAGTTTGCATTCTGCATTGAGAGTACTGAATCACATTGGTGCAGGGGCGGAACAGGTATAAAGAACAATTTTTTTTTTAATGCTTATTTTTGAGAGAGAGAGAGACCGCGTGCACATGTGCAGGGGAGGGGCAGAGAGAGAGGAGAGAGAGAGAGGGAGATAGAGGACCTGAAGTGGGTTCTGTGCTGACAGGAGAGAGCCAGATGCGGGTCTGGGACTCAGGAACCGTGAGATCATGACCCGAGCTGAAGGCGGACGCTTAACCGACAGCCACCCCCGGCCCCCTGGGTATAAAGAACAATTTTAAAAGGGATGAAAACAAGGCTGGCATTTATCCCTACAGTACTAAATGTGAAGGGCTGCAGTTGCCTGTAGAATTTTGGGGCGGGGGGCCGATTGCTCTCCTGCTCCCCTCTGAATTTTATATATAGCCAAGATAGATTTCACATGGAAAAGCAGCAGAAAGACATTCTTAGACATTCAGGTCTCAGATATGCTCTTTAAAAATTTACTCTGCAAAGACATTTCATCTAACTGAAGATGAATCACTACTAGCTCTAAGAAAAGGTAGGTTGTAAAGGGATGGGTGGGCTTCTCCACGGCATAGCCCCCAGCTCAGTAGCAGAATCCTGAGGAAAATGATTATCTTTACAAAGTATACACGATTGCAAGGGCTGCGCTAATAAGCCTGTGAACCCAGTGAGGCTGTTTCTTTCGTGGTATCCTCTGAATGAAACCAGAAACCAAACTCCTTCAGTATACATTCCTATAACTTAACATTATTAAGTTATTGTGGGAATAATTTTGCAGTTGGTGTGAGTTATTTCTCTGAAAACCCTCTCTCTTGGTCATATTTACTTTGAGACTCTGAACTCTGACTATATACGGTTATAAATGTACCACCTTGACCCAGGGTAAAAATTGAGCAAAGATGTCTTTGGGCTCTGGGTCTAGGAGTGACTTTTCCTTTCTGTTTTTCTGAATTCTAAGGCAATTAAAAATTTTTGTTAAATGCATTATTTAATAAAAACTCAAAATGAAAACCCCTGATCTTTTAACATGATGGCAGAGGCCATACTGTCTCCTGCTTTTTTCTTTTAAAATTAGATGTAAAAGACCCCTCTTATTCAAGTACTTGGTTAATAATTAATGAGTAATGAACCGAGGTGTTAACTTATTGATACCACTGTTTTAATTATAGGTGATAAACTAATTCTTTACCTCTTTATTTTAATTGAGACAGGTATAAACTACTCTTATCAGTTCTAAATATACAGTCCTCTGTGGCCAGGAATATGGAAGAACTAGCAAGTTGTCAGGTCAGAGGACAAGTTGTGTTTTTTTCTCCCAATTATGAGAATTCAGAGATTTGTCTTATTGAAACTAGAAGCTTCTTGTTAGGGCTAAGAAGTAGGGATTATTTTCAAAAAGGAATTCATAGAAATGCTGTATTATTTATTGCATCAGAAAACTGCCCTAAAACTTAGTAGCTTTAAGTAACATTTATAGTTTCTGAAGTCAGGAATCTGGGAGTAGCTTAGCTGGGTGGTTCTGGTTCAGAGTCTCATATTGTCACAGTCAAATTGTTGACTGGGCCGTAGTTATCTCAAGGCATGACTGGGACTGAAGGATCCACTTCCAAGCTCACTCAGGGCTGGTCGCAGATTTCAGTTCCTTGTAGACTGTTGGACTGTAAGTTCTTTCCATGGGCCCCTCCACAGGGCTGTTCGTATTCTCAAGATTTGGAAGTTGGCTTTCCTTAAGGGGGAATGATTTGAGAGAGAGCGAGAGAGAGCGCATACTAGCCCTCACTGAGTGCCCAAGATGGAAGCCACAGTCTTCTATTACCTAATCCCAGAAGTGACCTACTCTTACTTCTTCCTATGCCATTGGTCACACAGACCAACCAGGGTGGGAAATACCAGCATGCTGGGATTATTGGGAGTCATCTGACAGTCTAGTAGCTCCCCATCTTCTGAAATTTTTTCCTGACTTAGTGTGAAGCTAGATTCAGGTATAGTATTCTCAGAGTGATATGTCCCCAGAATTTGGGGGAATGTTTTTACTTTGATTTCAAAGGAAGGGCATTCAAGAACTCTAAGGACAGGCAAGGGCATAGATAACTGAGAGTATCTTTTGTTATATTTTAAGTATGTATACTGCAGGTGAATATTATTTTTAAAATTCAAGATATGGCATTAAGATGGAGAGCTTTTTCAAAGTGAGCTCCTAATTCGTTTTCTTGGTGTTCAGCATGTTTGTTGCATTTTTAGCTGATACAGGTATAGTCAAAACACAGTTTCAGCTGTGTCTGAATGTTTTAACTAGCAATAAGCAAAGGAACACTTTCCCAAGTTCAGTTAATCTGAACTTAGCATTTAACGAAACGTTTTGAATGTTTCGTTAGCATTTAATGAAAATGAGAAGTGCTGAATTGAAAAGTAGCTTATGAAGAGGGAAACATGGAATTACTTGGTAAATGAATCTGTGCACCATCCATGTTTTGGCGGCCCTTAAGCAAGCTCATGGACTTTGGGGATAAAGCGTCCTGGCTCTGACGTTTATTTGCTGTATAAGGTTGGGCAACTTGCTCGCCCTCTCTAGGCCTCACTACTTCATTTGTAATACGAGGTTGACATAGTTACCTTCTAGAGTTTTGCAGTAGAAGAAATGTAATAATGAATGTAAAGCACTTAGTACTTTGCCTGGCTTGTAGTAGAATTCAATAAATGATATTACATGAATCAATAGTGAATTCCATATTAATAATTTCTATTAATTATTTGAACTATTTTATTATTGATAATTATAAAATTATTGATTAAAATTATTAATATAGAATTGTTGATACAGAATTATTCACTAATACTTTTATACTATTAATAATTTTCTTATTAATAATAATAATTATTATTTTCTTGAACTCCACTCAAGTACCAAGCCCCTTCTTGAGACACTTACAGTTTGGATATCTGCTGAGAGCTGTGTCTCCCTCTCTTGGATGAAACTTCATATAGAGAAAATACTAGATTTCATAGGCCACGTTTATCTTTCCATTCAAAGTGAAAATAGATTCGAGTCCCATAGAATGTTGTTTTCTCTTTGCTGAAGTATAATTGAGAGTCCTATAGAATTTAGATTACTATTTAATAAAAAGACTGTCAGGGAATTGCCACTATTAGCCACTAAAATAATAATATTGGACACATACAAGAATTAGCACCATAGAAGTAGCTTTTGAATCCTTTGCCTCTGTACAAAGTGGGTTCGCATACCTCATACCATCCCATCCTCAGAACAGCCTTGCAGGAAACAGGATTAGAGAAGCAAAGTGATACAGAATGAAGGCCATACAAGGGGAAGCAACAGAGCTGATCTGAAGGCATTCATTCCATTTACCTAACATTTGCTGAATGCCTGCTGTGTGCCGGGCACTGTGCTAGGCACTGGGGAGACTGAGATGAGCGAGATCTTTCCCTCTTTCCCAGCCTGGATCTCTCTCTTCTCTCTGTAGGATCTTCTCTCTGCCTGGGCTAGACAGGGAGGAGTGATCTGTACAACTCTTGAGCTGGGTCAGTTCTGTCAGTTGGCCTGAAGGTCCGGCTACCTTCTCCTGATTCCTGGGACCCAGAAGCCTCAGACTCTGAGGCCCTGGCAAGAGAATGGCATTGCTGCTACTATGGGGTGTTGACCTCTGTCCTTGAAGGCTGGCTTTATCCAGCAGAAGTGCACAGCGTCCTCTCCTCTGAGTGATTTCCCTTAACGTGATGCCCCGCCCGCTTCACCTTGTGCTCTATCACTGTAGATGGGGGTTCTCAACTTTGGTACTACTGGCATTTCTGAGTCAGATAATTCTCTGTTGTGAGGGTTGTCCTGTGAATTGTGGGGTGTTCAGCAGCAGCCCTGGCCTCTACCCAGTAGATGCCGGTAGGACACCAACCCCCCCTCCCCTGCTCCAAGTCCTGATGAACAAAAATGTTTCCAGACATTCCCAAATGACCCTGCAGGTACAGGGTGGGAGTGGGGGTGGGGAGAAGGGGGTAAAATTGCTTTGAGTGGAGAGCTATTGGTGATGTTTCTAGGTGCTGATACGGGGTTTTCACTTCACTGACTTTGCTTTTACCAACAAGCATAAGTTTCAAATTTAGAGAACTGAGGCCAAAACGTTGATCTCTTCTATAGAACAAAAATAACTGTAGTTTTTAAAACTTTGTAAACTGAGAGTTTTTGCTAACTTGAAAAAATACCCTTTAATTGCTCCTCAAGAGGGCAAACAGTTCATTTCCAGAACTTGGAAAGATGAGCCGTTCAGATGAAAGCATTTTAAAGTTCATACCAAGGTTTACAATATTTAGCTAAGAGTGTTTGCCCTGGAATTAATTATTCAAGTGGATGAGGGGTATCAGTAGTGTTTTATTAGGCTTGATTCCTGTGATAATCTACTTCTCTGAGAGTGGATGCCAATCATCTGGTCCACCAGGAGTGCCTTGGATTACAAAGATGGCCAGGAGGGAAGGTTAGAGGGACAGATGTGTGATAAAACAAAAAAAGCAAAATGTCCATTGCAGATGATGTGATGGAGTGTGAGTGGTAACGGGAACTTCTTTCAACCTTTCCATATGTTTCAAAGTGTTCGTAATAAAATGGAGGAGAAGGGAAGCCTCTGGAACTGCAGGTTAGTGTGATTTTCTTTACACTTCTGTTATTTCAGCCGGATGTGGCTCGCTTGCTTTTCTAACATACAGTAATCATTAGGTAATACAGTTGGTGGTCTAAAACCCAGGCTTTAACCCAGGCTTTAATTTTACTTGTGTCTTATTTAAAATGGTGGCTATGTTGCTGAATTAAGTGTGGGAACATTTTTTAGTGAGAACCACTGTATAGAAGTATGATGTATTATTACTATTTTTACTCACATAAAAACTTTCTAGGTGTTTTCTGATTTCTAAGGTGAGATTTCCTCAGTGTTAATACGGTTAAATTGTAGGTTTGCACACCCCCGTATTTGCAGAGTATTATTCATCGGAAAGCATTCTTCCGTTTCACACCCTTTTCCCGTGGTCTAGACTAGGTTTCCTATAAAATGTACACCTGTTTTCCTATAAAATGTAACAATGTATATTGTTACTGAGACGCTTCTTCATTAGTTTTAGGACTGGGTAGAGTGGTTTCTGGTGTATGGTAAATAGTGCTTACTAAGTGAATGAGTAAAGATTTAGGAGAAATACGGGCGGGGGCTCTTGCTCCTTTTGCTGTGAGAAACTAATTGCCCCAATTTGGGATTGAATTTTTTGAATAATGTATAAATTATTTGTAGGGTTCATACGTTTTTAGACATTTTAAACATATTCTAGGAAGATTTTTTTTTTTTAGTGCAAACTATTTATAGAGGAGAATCATGTGAGAACAGGGAGTACAGAACAGTTCCCGGAGCTAAGACAGGAGGCATTGTTGCATGAAGGAGTTGCTGCCATTTTAGGAAAAGATGAGATTTCACACCTGCTGTCTTTGTGGGTTTTGTCTAGTTACTTTTTCTGAAGATTAACAAAGGCTGAGTTTCTGTCTTCCTGATTAAACTTCAGAGGACCACAAGTAGAGTGGACACTAAAGGTAGGATCACTTTTTTCTTATAAAAATGAGGAGCAGAGCTTTTTTTCCTTGCCTAGTAAAAAGGCTTATGGCAAAAAAGTTATAAAGAAATTTGAAAGTTTTGGAATAGGAAAAATTGTAGGATTCTGACACCTTTTAACTTTTTGACCTTGTGAACTACAAAGGTGCTAAAAGAAACTTGTGTTTATTGAAAGACAGGAGCTTAGTTTTAATAGAATATCAAACATTCTATTTAGCTAAATTAATATTTTTAAAAGTTTTTTTTTTTTAATTTATTTTGAGAGACAGAGCAAGTAGGAGAGGGACAGAGAGAGAGAGGAAGACAGAATCCCAAGCACGCTCTGCACCATCGGCACAGATGTGGAGCTCAGACTCACAAACTGTGAAATCTTGACCTGAGCTGAAATCAAGAGTCAGATGCTTAACTGACTGAGCCACTCAGGCACCCCATAAATTAACATTTTATAGTTGACTAAATCATTATTAAAGTCTCAGTAATCTGATTTTTTTCAAAGAAGATCTCTGAGCCAGAAGTGAATGAAGTCTGCAGGACTGGACAACTTTGTCTGATAATTTGGAAGGGGAAATATTTGCTTCTACTTTCTAGCTAGCACTACATTTTTGTGTGCTGTCTCATAGTGTTTATGTGCAGACACGCCACAAAGTTCCCACTTTTGTCTTCTTCCTCATCAAATTATGCCAACAGTTTCTTACACGTGATTAGATTTCCACAATGCAAGTTCTTCTGAGGGAATAAATAGAATTAGCAGATGCTATCCAATATAATAGTTATTTCCAGACACCAGTAGACTGGTGACACTTTTATGTCATATGCATGCTGTAAGACAAACTATTTTCTCTGTGAAGAAAAAACTTATCTCCCTTGGTCATAGTCTTAAAATCCTGGTGATATTTCTGTGACATCATTGCCATTCCTCGAGTTAACTATATGTATGGAAAGCTTATGGACAAGTTTAATCCAGGCTCTTTGGAAAACTGTGAGTCTTCTTAAATGCTGTCGACAAATGTAGAAAATGTACATGGACAGGAAGGCTTGAGGGTACCAGCACCTTTCTTGATCCAGCAGGTTTCTTTGAGCTTGCCCCCTGGGTTTAGAATACGAGGAGAGAACAGCATCTGTGCAAAAAAGGATCAAGGAAGCGCTGTGTTTCGTAGTACTTACAGGTGGCTTGAAATGAATGGGGAAAATAATTGATAGGTTTTGTAATAAAGCTAACAGTTTTAATTTTCTAATGGTAAATACTCAAAAGAGTAGAACTTGTAGTACATGTAGAGTAGGGATCAGCAAACATCCTCTGTGAAGAGCCAGATAGTAAATATTTTAGGGATTTGCATGTAATGTGTTCTGTGTTGCAACTACTCAGCTTTGAAGTTGTAGTGTGCAAGCAGCCATCGACGATATGTAAATGAGTAACTGTGGCTCTGTTCCAATAAAACTTTATGGACACTGAAATTTGCATTTCATATCATTCCCCCAGGTCAGAAAATATTCTTCTTTTGATTTCTTTTTTTACTGTAAAAACCATTCTTAGCTCACCGGTCATGCAAAAATCGGTGGCAGGCTGTCATGTGTGCTGACCCCTAAATCTGTTAGTGATACTGCTGACTATTAAAGTATATATAACATGAAGATGGGATAGAGTATCTGTTCCATGGCTTAATGTGCTTTTTAAGCCCTCCTTATTGTGAAGAGGAGTTGAAATAATAACAAATTTGCTCTATCTTGGAGGTCAGATGAGGATAATAAAGTGGTAATACGAGAGAATGTACAGTAGGACTCAAGGGAGTTAGACCACTGATATTCTTAGGAATTTGCTAAAAACACAAAATTAACACCAAGTAAGTTCAGCAGGCACAGTTCCTTGAACTCAGAAGTAGGAAGAGTGCAGTACTCAGAGTGAATGGCGTCTGGTTTTACCCACAGAGCTCCTCGAACATTCTAAATCCATCAGAATCCAATAGTATAGTTTTGTGACACATTTCTTACAACGACACCTGAGAAGGTTCTCACTTATAAGTACAGAAGAAAATAAAATGAAAGAATGTTTAAATAAATTGAGTGCGTTTTATTGGCTCTTGCCACAGCAAATTTCTTGGATCTCTTCAGAGATAAACTTAAGTGAGGAAAGAGCACCGCTACTTAATTTAATCAGCACTTTTAAGGATTTCATGTTGGCAAGATATTTGGACATGTTGCAAAAATACAAAATATTTTCACATTTTTGATCCAGAAATGTAGACTGGAATTTTGCCAAGCCTGTTGCTTACGCAGTATGATAAGAATGTTTCTTCCTTGCTCTGGTTCCTTCCATCTTTTAGAGTAGGTGAAAAAAATTGACGAGTTTGGAAGGAAACACTCCCAATCAAGGGAAGAGCTAAAATTGTAAAGAATAGAGAAGTTTTTCTTGAACCGGATCAGATTTAATGAAGATTAGGCCGGAGAAATTGCAGCATCAGAAGAGGCAGAATCAATTGTTAGTAATAACTCAGAAAAGGAAGCAAACTGAACAGAATTCTATAGAGCAAAAGTTTTATTTCACTGGGTTTAAATGGAGTTTGTTTATACGTTTTTATTTTTAGCTTTCTGTTTTGAAAATGAATTTTGTTGTATCCACTTCATATCAGGAAGACATTAAATTTAGAAAATACAACTTTGGTCATACTGACTTTTTTTCCTGTTCATGGATTTTTGTTTGCCACTTTGTAAGTGGGGACAAAACTTGAGAGAGGCTAGATGTCTTCAAGTTGGACAGCTTCCTTTGAAACTGATAGTTGGCAGTGTTTAAAAAAGAATGGTTGGTAAATTTGTGTTGTTTAATACATCCAACCAAGTTGAGGTTACTTCTGTGAGCCTTAATAAATAACTTGATTTTTAAAGTTTGTTTATTTTGAGAGAGTGAGTGGGGGAGGGGCAGAGAGCAAGGAGAGAGAGAATCCCAGGCAGGCTCTATGCTGTCAGCACTGTCAGCACAGGGCCTGAGGCAGGGCTCGATCCCGTGAACTGTGAGATCATGACCTGAGCCAAAATCAAGAGTTGGACCCTTAACCGACTGAGCCACCCAGGTGCCCCACTAAATAACTTTCTAGTGCTAACCTAACAAAGTGACTTTTGATATTTTTAAAGTACTTTGAAATAGTAAAAGTTTTAGAATTTTCCCTATATTTTGTTTTGCAGGAAAATAAGCTTTCCTCTATGGCTTAATTGTGAAATATACATTTCTGATTGGCTAATGAGCTGGGGTGAAATTAGGCAAATGGGATGTTTTGATTTGAAAACCTGAAGAATGGACACTGCTTTGTTTTTGATAGGAGCTGATATGTTCTCTTGTGTTTGACTCTTTTTTTCAGTGAAACCAGCAGTGTGTGTAGCAGCAGTGACACAGGGCTCTTTACCAACGATGAAGGACGGCAAGGTAATCTTGATCCCAGCTTTGGGATGTTGGTTGAGTATTTCTGGGAAGATTCTAATGATTATAGGAATAACTCACTGAGAATACGGTGGTTGTCTATGCAGAGTGGTTCTCAAACTTTAGGGCATATTAGAGCCACCTGGGGAACTGTTAAAACTGCAAATTCGGAGGTGCTAGTAATCAAATAGGTCTAGGTAGAGTTGGCCTCTGGAATCTGAATTTTTGTGATTTTTTATGCAGGTGGTTTAGACTTTGAGAATCACTGTTTAGAGGGACATAGTGTCAAGGATGGGACTTTGGGAAGTTGCTTTTAATTAGAACCAAAAAATATCCATCTGTGTTAACTCTTTAATTGGATATTAAGACATTCATAGTTTTACATAGGGAGAATTTATTTTTGTAACCTTGTTTATAAATGCCCATAGTGTCCTAGATGAATATGTTATAGAAAACATCTTTCTAATGTTAAGACTTCCGAAGTTTAGTGTCGAGTACTGTGGATAAGACTGGTATAATTTAATTACCAGTTCTTTATTTCTACAACCGAAACAGTAATATGAGACCTTGTTTTTATCGGGTACACTTGCATAGGACCACACTGTATTCCAGTAATAGTTTCATATAGCTCCTTTGGACCGTAATTCTCTTCATCTAAATAAGGGATTTGTAGCTGTCTAAAGTCCCTTCTAGCTCTGAGATCCGATGATTTTTCTTCAAGGGTTAAGTGAAGGACAGAAACACGATGGCTGCATGTCTAGCCTGATCCAGAAGAGATCCTGGGACTGTGAGACTCCGGATCCGAGTTCTGATTTTGGGGAGAGATCGCAGGGAGGGTATCTCCCCCATGCCTCATGGTTGTGGGCGTGGATGGGGTGGCTGAGCTTCATCCTGTAATGGAGGTTGTTGTGGGTACATTTCTGTCCCTTTCGGATTCTGAGGGAGCTAGGTGTCATTAGAGGCTGTGCCTGTATACTCCCAGATTGGGTGCAGCTAGGGCCTTGATTCTTTCGTCTCCCATACCAGGGAAGTCTGGTTGTCTTTCCTTGAATGAGCTAGTGAATACTGCTCAGAATCACAAACTCTGCTGTTTTTCTTTGTTTTTATACTGTTCTATGAAGTATCATAATGTATCTCGTAAAGATTCTGATGAATAATTATCCAGAGGTGTGAGAAAGTGTGGACCTATTATACCAGATTAAGCTTCAGGCCTTTGGAAAGCCTTTATACTAATGGGGAATCCTTGCTTTATCAGAAGATTTTAGAATATTCTATAGCCCCAGCTTTCCTCTCTCTGCTTCAGCTTCATGCATTCTGATGATATTTGGATGCTTAGAGTTCTCAGCACACAGCTATGTTATTTCCTGCTTCCATGTCTTTGTTTACGCTGGTGTCTTTGCCAGAAATCTCAGCCTTACCTTTTCTTGAATGGTTGGTCATCCACCTAGACAGTGTTCCTTTTGCCCCTCCAGGGCATGTTTATGAACTGTGTCAGTGGGTTTTTCTTGCCCTCAGTTTCTTACTGGATTTGGCCAATAGGAGGCAGTAGCAGAAGAATGGAGGGAGGAAGGTGAATGAAATCAAGTGTAGTAGTCAAGTTTTTATTATGGTAATACTGTTTAACAGCCCCAGAATTTCAGGGATTTACCTTTTATTTCTTGCTATGGGGCTCAGCTGATCTAACCTGGGCTCAGCTGGTCTCCTGGCTTTAAGTTAGGTTTGTATCTATCTACTCAGTGTATCCTGTCCTGGGACCTCTGCTGGAAGAGCAATGGCTGTACTTTGTGCGGACTTTTCCTAGTGGAAGACATGAATGCTAAGTGACCAGACCAGAGTTTGGTGACCAAACCATATTTAAAAAGCTTTTGCTTGAATCACATCTGCTAATGTTCTACTACCTAAAGCAAGTTGTATGACAACCCTTATGTCAGTGGGAGGAGGAAGTATGCTCTGCCTCAAGGAGAAGGCTCTGGAATTCTGTGGTTAAAGGCAAAAGGCATGGGTGTGTTATTACAGGGAGGTAGTGAAGAGTTGGAACCAGTAATGCAGTCTGCCACATTGGAGTGCAGCCTTCTCGGCTCCCTTTCTTTTGGACAGCTGGTTGGTGGTGGTGGCGTTCCTCTGCCGAAGGCCACCACCCCTGTTGGCAATCTTCTATAACCTAAGCTTTCTCTCTGGTCTCTGATAACCATTCTCTCTCCTTGCTGCTTCAGGTCTAGGAAAGGTAAAGACTTCCTGCTGTGCTGGCTCCAGGGTGCTTCACCATCCCTTATTGGTCCCTCTTAATACTATCTACACCTTTGTAGGTAGTCACCGTATTAAAGTCTCAATTATTGCATTTAAGTGTGTATGCATTTCCTGAAGGGAATCTGACTGTGTATCACAGTCCATGCAGGCATCATCTCCTAGAACCCTTGCTCTTTCTTTCCTTGTACTTTCTTCCCACTTACCGCATGACATTATTGTTCATAGATGTGTGCCTTTTCCATTGAAGCTTTTCCAAGGCAGGATTTTTTTTTTTAATTTTTTAATGTTTATTTTTTTTAAGAGGGAGAGCGAGAGCGAGTGGGGGAGAGGCAGAGAGAGGGAGACACAGAATCAGAAGCAGGCTCCAGGCTCTGAGCTGTCAGCATAAGAGCCCGATGCGGGGCTCAAACCCACAAGACTCGAGAGCATGACCTGAGCCAAAGTTGGACGCCCAACCGACTGAGCCACCCGGGTGCCCCATCCAAGACAGGAATTTTTTTTTATAACTTGCAACTACAGTAGGTAACACATTGCCTGGCATATAATAAGCTCTTAATAAATGGTTATTGTGACCAGAAAAGGGGGAAATTCTCCTTTTTCTCCCTCAGACAGAATTCTACATAGAACCTCAGATTATGAAACAGTTAACCTGTTTTGGTTAAAGCACGATCCTAGAGGAGCAGGAATTCTGGAACCTGACCCATCAGCCTCTTCCTTATTCTCTGCAGCACTCTTCTGGAGAGCTGCTGCATCATGCATCTGAGTGAGTCCAGGGTAAGGGACTACTGGTCTAAATGATTTCACAGGGTTTCATCTAGTTAGTGAATCACTTTTTGTATTGTCAAAAATCTTGAGTGAATGCTTGAGAATCAAAAAAAAAAATGCCATTATGGGATGCCATTTGCCATCAGAAAATATTATCTTAGCTAAATGTACTGTTTTAATAAATGGCCTAAAGAATGCTTATGAATAAGAAAGGAATTAATATATTGACATGCAGAGAAACTAATCATCGTTGATGCTAATACCTGTCTTTAATTCATCTCTGCACCTGGTTTAGTAACATGCTTTTAGAGTAGCAGTTCTCAGAATGTCCTGAAGTCAGCTTAGCATCACCAGGGAACTTATTAGAAATGCAAATTTTTGATCCTGCCTGGACCAGAATCAGAAACTTTGGACATAGGACCCAGTAGTCTGTGTTCTAACAACCCTTTCTGGTCTTTCTGATGTACGTTGGAGGTGGAAGGCCACTGTTCTAGAGAAACAGCTGTTAGTGGTATGTTTTTATAAGGGAACACTTTGAATAACTTTTTAATGAGCATTTTCATTTTCCCTTTTAGAGATCTCCACATTGACTTAAGAGTTGTCATTATCATGGATGTAAGCGGCCCATGAATCTGATACTTTATGTGCTTAACATGATCTGAGCAGTTTCCCTGGGATCTGGCACACATTAGAGAATGAAGGCATTGTGAACTCTTTAGATGTTCTTGTCATGATTCCCTTCATCCTTGGTAGTTTGAAAGGAGTATGGGATAGCAGACCTGAAGTTATCAGTTTTACTGCTCTTTGTGGGAGGGAACAAGTTCTCTTGCAAACTGAGATGCTGTCATTGTAGCTAGTAGAAAGGGGGTTGAACCAAGAATCTTGCTATATGGGTCTAATCTTGACTTTGTCATTAATGAAGAGTTTGGCCTTGCGTCAATGGTATAATTTCTTGACAAATCTTGGGAGATTATATTGCTTGTCTCTGTGGTTAGTTTTTTCCTGGTTTCTTGAATTGCTGGTGTCAAGATGATTTTTTGTCCCATTAATGTTAGGGTACCAAGGAAGAAATGAGGTATGGGTATACATTTTTGGTTAACCTAGTATGAGAAATGCAAATGCAACAAATACCTCAGGAGTAGCTAGTTTTGAATTAAGAAACATTTGTGGGCTTTGAACCCCCAAGATCATTTACACCACAGAATGGTACATAGGAGGCGATTTGTTTTTGTGCTAAAGGCTTTGGAGTTAGTTACGCTTTGGGTTCACATCTTGTCTTCATCATTTACTGACTTGACCTTGCCTTCTCTTGCTTTAGTTGCCTTATTTATAAGTTGGAACTAGTGTATTTCATTTACATGAAACTGGTTTGGTACTCTAGTTTCCATCATAATGTGGATTAAAAAGAAGGTTCAAAACAGTTTTTTTTTGTACTTTGACATAATTTAAAAGGTATCATCAAATCTATAGTTCTGAGAAATCATCCTCGCATTTGGTTTTCCATAGAGCATGTTAAAATTCCAACTTAACGATCTTTTTACTTTAGGCGATGATGAGCAAAGTGATTGGTTCTATGAGGGAGAATGTGTCCCAGGATTCACTGTCCCTAATCTTCTGCCCAAGTGGGCTCCTGATCATTGCTCTGAAGTCGAAAGAATGGATTCTGGACTGGATAAACTTTCCGATTCCACATTCCTTTTACCTTCTCGACCAGCTCAAAGAGGTAAGTTCTGAGGAGACCAAACTATATTTCACACTTTTATGATTCTCTTTGGGGAGAATCATCCCATGGCAAGCATACTCATGCCTCTAAGCATGTATTCACTGTCTGAGTTTTGGAGCTAGTCCAGGGATTTTCCTAGAAGATTCAAGGGTGAGTCTTAAAACTTGAGGTTCTCCATTCATACGTAAATCAACCCATGGAGACTCTTGGGATATCTATTAGCAGGGCATTCCTTCAGCTTGCTATTGCCATTTGTGCCAGATTTAGGAAGCCTAGCAGCGTGTCACTGCTGCTTACCTGCTGTGAAACCGATGAGCTATGGAGTGCTCAGTGGGAGCCTGAAGTATTGGATCTCGGAAGAGAACAGATTTCAGTAAGAACATTCACATACAAGGTATAATGACATTTTTTAATTGGATGATTTTAAGATATTTCCTTAAATTATTTTATTATTGTGGGCTTTAACAAATATATCCTTTTCCTTTGCTTTTCCTTTACTTCTGATGTAGCAAGGTAGAGTGGGAAGAGCCTAGGAAAGGGAGAAGGAACTGTGGTGATAGTACTCTCTGGTACTGTCATCCTAGCTCGGTTACTGTGATGGAAGTCCTTGGTTTCTTTGGGACTTCAGAGTCATTACTTAAAATACTGCGACACTGAACAAATTGTTTCAGAGGTTTCTTTTAGCTCTATAAACTTATTTACTGGGATTCTAGGATTCCCAGTAATCAGTAATCAATGAGTCAGTTATCAGGTAGTAGTTGGGCGTCTGCTGGTGATCAGAATTATGCTCAGAGCTATAAACTCCTATAGCAATTTGTTAAGATGAATTTGGGTGATTGAAAGTCCTTCTCAAAATAGTTGGCTCTTGGTAAAGATTACTGCCGGGCTTAGGCACACGTTTGCTACCTTAATAACTTCCTTCAAACATCTCAGTAACCGTTTCTGAAAGTTCTCTATGGACGACTTAAAATACGCACAAATAAGAATAGGGAGAACAACTTAAAATGGCCTATAATTCCGTACCCAGAGATAGTGTCATTGGTACTATTTTGGTGTGGACTCTTCCAGTTGTGTTTTTTAGGTGTAAAACACATACGATAATTAGAAAAATCAGATTTTACTATACAGGCTATTTTTACTATTATTTTATGACAAAGTGTTTTTGAGATAATAACTAGCATTTAATTTATAATTAGAAATTATTGATAATGTCTTATATTTGTGTAGTGTTTTCGGTTTATAAAGTACCTTCCATGTGCTATTTCATGGAGTCTTCAAATGAGCTCTGTAAGATAGGACTGAGCAAGTGATTACCCCTCCTTTTTGGGTGAGGATGCCTAAGTCAGAGGTAAATGACGTGCCTAAAATCATACTGCAAAAAATAATCCTTGGTGGATAGCCTAGTGATACTCGCTTTAGGGTCAGTCTAGTAAGATTCTGGGGAGGGAGGCCTTTGGTGTGTTAGAAGCGTATCACTGCTAATGCATCTTCTGCATTCAGTGCCTGAGGGCTTTCTTCTTTTTTTTAGGATATCATGCTCGCTTGAACCGTCTGCCTGGAGCTGCAGCTCGATGTCTCAGAAAGGGCCGAAGAAGGCTTGTTGGGAAGGTGACAGCTCTCACTCTCTACTGGGCTTACTGGGAGGATAGTATTCCCTATAGGATTTGTGTACCCTGTTGCTAATCAGAGGTGCTACAGAACTCCCTGGAGTAAATTAAGCCAACTGAAATCTTTTGTGAATAAGGTTCACAGGAGAGAACCTTATGTAGGATATGAGTGGATACCCACATAAAAGGTGAAGCTTCATTCATACAGAAATTTTGACAAAGCAAACACTGTCATGACCGTTTGTCTATAAATCTATAGGCCTGATCTTTTCTCTTCTCCTCTTTTGATTAATCTTATATTATTATCTTACATTATGGAAGTTAAAATACTCGTGGCTTCTTTGTAACTCCTCCTAACTTCATGAATGCTTCTCCTAGCCTAACTTTGGTCTTTTATTCTAGAATTCGTTTAAAACAAAACAGCAACAACAACAAAAACCTGAAAGAAAACCTGTTCTCAGATTCCTTGGCCACAAGGAAAGAATATCTGCCTTTGTTCAGTTCTGCCTTTGCCAGGGACTGTACTGGCTGCTCAGTCCGTTTAATCCTCCCAACAACCACACACAACAAGTATTGTTCCTGTTTAGCAGATGAGGAAAACTTGGGTTCAGAGAAGCAAGGGATTGCCTTCTACCTGATATTATCCAGATAGAAGTGGCAGAATAGAGAATTGAACCCAGCTGTACTTTTATTTTTTTAAATTTAAATTTAAAAAATTTTTTAAATTAATTTTTTACTCTAGCTTTGAGATTGAAAGTAGGTTAAGCCTGGGGCTCATATGCAGTTAGAGAAGATGGTGGTGGGCCAGGGGCGGGGAAATGAGGGGCATTTTAGGGCATTACTGTACTCACTGCATGCACATTTAGAATGCCTTCTTGGCGTCGGGCTCTGTGCCAGGCCAGGTATGTAGTGATCACAGCCACAGCCTGGCTGCCCTGGGGAGCTACTGGTTTGTAGTGGAAATAGGGAGTTGTTTTCTGAAATTTTTGCTATGTAAAAGAAATGAAGCTATTTATTTCCAGATGAACTCTGATTTTTTATCTTTAAATTTAATTTCACATCTCTCATTAGAAAGACATTTGATTATTGGAAGAATTATACCTTCTTTTGACTCATTCATTATACAGACAATAAAATGCTGCTTTTGCTATCTAGGGAGCTTATTCTTACTTCCTAGGCCAGCTAGCAGGGTAGGAGTACAGGAGATAGAGGGAGGCAGGAGGTTGGGAGTAGGGCACAGAGAGATGGTTTTACTTTTTCTCTTTATTAGCTAGGCGGGAAAGATCATATTCTCCCGACTGTCTGCCTTACTTTGTTTCATCTCCTATAAAATAAGAGCTTTCCACTTTTGTGGAAGTAAATCATTTCGTCTTGAAGGCTCCCTTTAGTTTGCCTGGAAGGAAACTCTAGGGCCTGTTGGACGTGCCTTTAAGAATTTCAGATGAATAGGATAATATTTACTTGTTTCATTCATCTTCCTCACCTTAAAGGGATATTTGTCATTTCTAGCAGAGGTCACTGTTCTGCCCCACTTTATCCCCCTCCCCCACCTCTCTTCTCTTTTTCTAAATTGTAATCATAAATAATGAGTTTCATTCACAGCTCCCTGCCAGCGAGCTGCTAATTACGTAAAGTACTGCTTGTAATTTACACAGTAATAAACTGTAAATTTAAACATTACGGCACTTTAAGTTAATAATTTTTCTGCAGTAACAAATAGCTCATTTTTCACCCATCTTCTCCCTTGGCCCCACCACTGTGGCTCTGTCTGTGACCAGGAGGCACGTGCCTAAGGGAAGAAAAATGTGAAGAAAACATTATGTGAAACCTTTTCATTTAGCTCCAGTCCCACCCAGAATCTGACCTCAAATTAATTTTTCTAGAGTCAGTTCTGCTACAATGTGTACCCTAATATTTCAGGCTAATCCACACACATAAATGAAAAGCGATCATAATATTTGCCCAGAAACAAATGTGTGTGAGTAACAGGCTTCTCATTCTTGACAGTCATCCCTGTGACTTACACGCTCTCATCCTTACGCTTGCTCACATGAGGGTTACTCTTACTTACATGCCGTTGGGGCGCTTCCCTGGGGACTGTGATGACATTCATTGTAAATGTACTCAAGTGAAATGAAGGGTGAGTGCCTTCTGCCATTTTCCAATTTTTTGGAGATGATTAGTTTCTGAATTGCTTGTGTTGTTACGGGTAAGCTTTCATTGTACAGTCTTGAGAAACCTAAATTTAAGAACCAATTTATACAAAGTATTTACTTTAAAAGGTGATGCTTAACAGACAAAAGACAGGGTAGCCATTTTTGTAAGTTACAAAATTCCTTTAACATGTATGCATTAATCACCAGATTGTAGGTGTTACCAGTGAGGACTGGGTAGATATCCCATTATGAAGCCTACTGGGGCTGTAATCCTACGATCTTGGAAGCTTGGTATGCTAGCCTGTTAAAAAATTGGCTGCTGTTGGGTTTTTTAAAAGTATTTCTATTTCCATATACCTTAATGACTCACTGTATTAAAACGCTATATATAGTAAACAAGGTTTGTAATGACTTTTTTGAAACACTAGGGAAAAATAAGGCTAGAATCACATGTAACACTTTTTAAGATAGATTCCCATAAAAAGAAATAAACTTGCTGTTAGATTTTAAGATTGACATTTGACATGTGCCTTTGAGGTTGCTGGCACAGTTATGAGAAAGTGTGAGCTTGATGACAGATCGTACTTTGTTTCTACGGTTAGATGACCCTCTTGTCTTCCTTGCTGTTTCAGGAGACCAGCATAAGTACTTTGGGTACTGAGAGGATAGGCCACATTATTAGTGACCCTCGGCAGAAAGAGTAAGTGCTGCTTATATATTTACTTATTATCCCAGCCTGTTCCTTGGAGGAGGCAGAGGGAAGTTTTATGAAGGAACCTAGAAATCAGACTTAAAGCTGAATGAGAAGATCTTAAAGATTTGTACTTGACAACAGTTAATAGGGCTAACACGCCAAACTCATGAGAGTGATTTTTTTCCTTCCTAGACTAGTTTTTATTTTTTTGCTGTTTGTGTGTATAGGTGCTGCATTGTAAAAGTAGCCTCCAGTGAGAATGTTTTACCTTTTCTAATGAATGAATGGATTAATTTACATTGAGGTAAAGTTGGTATATAGCATTACATAAGTTTCAGGTGTACACATTCATAATTCAGTATTTGTATCACTACAGAGTGGTCTAGGTTCCATCACCATAAATCTAGGTACCATCCATCAGCTTAAAGTAGAGCCCTTTCACCCATGCCCCAACTCCCTTCCCCTTAGTAACTATCAATCTATTCCCTATATCTTTGAGTTTGTTTTGTTTTGTTTTATTCATTCGTTTTGTTTTTAGATTCCACATAAAAGTGATATCATACAGTATTTGTCTTGTTCTGACTTACTCATTTAACCTAACCTCTGAACATTCGTCCATGTTGTCACAAATGGCAAGATTTCCTTCTTTTTATGGCTGAGTAGTATTCCATTGTGTGTGTGTGTGTGTGTGTATTTATGTATATACCACATGTTCTTTATCCATTCATCCACTGATAAACGCTTAGGTTGTTTCCATATCTTGCAATTACATAGAGGTGTATATATCTTTTCAAGTTAGTGTTCTCGTATTCTTTGGATAAACACCCAAAAGTGGAATAGCTAGATCATATGGGTTCTATTTTTATTTCTTTGAGGAATCTCCATACTGTTTTCCACAGTGTATGCACCAGTTGACATTCCCATCAACAGTGTACAAGGATTCTTTTTTCTCTACATCCTTTCCCGCCTTGTTATTTCTTGTTTTGTTGATAATAGCCATTCTGACAGGTGTGAGGTGATATCTCATTGTGGTTTTGATTTTCATTTCTTTGATAATTAGTGATATTGAGCATCTTTTCATGTGCCTGTTGGCCTGTATGTCTTTGGAGAAATGTCTGTTCATATCTTCTACCCATTTTTTGTTTTTGTTTTTTTGCTTGTTTTTATGTTTTATTAAAGTTTATTTATTTTGAGAGAAAGAGGGCATGAGTGAGGGAGGGGCAGAGAAAGGGAGAGAGAATCCCAAGCAGGCTCTGTGCTGTCAGCCCAGAGCCCAATGTGGGGCTCAATCCCACAAACCGTTGAGACCATGACTTGAGTCAAAACCAAGAGTTGGACGCTCTTCTCTGCCCATTTTTTAATGCGATTGTTTGGGGGTTTTTTTGTTGTTGAGTTATAGGAGTTCTTTATATCTTTTGGATATTAATTCATTATTGGATATATGATTTGCAGTATCTTCTCCCATTCAGTAGGTTGCCTTTTGGTTTTATTGATGGTTTCCTTTGCTGCACAAAAGCTTTTTTAGTTTGATGTCCCATTTGTTTATTTTTGTTTTTGTTTCCCTTGCCTTGGGAGTCAGATCCAAAAAATAAAAAAATAATCAAAAGAGACCCATGTCAAGGAGCTTACCACCTATGCTTCCTTCTAGGAATTTTGTGCTTTCAAGTCCTACATTAAAGTTCTTAATCCATGTTAAATTAATTTTTGTGTATTGTATAAAATAGTGGTCTAGTTTTCTTCCTTTCTATGTGGTGGCCAGTTATCCCAACGTCATTTACTGAAGAGACTGTCTTTTCCCTATTGTATGTTCTTGCCTCCTTTGTCATAAATGAATTGACCATGTACGTGTGGGTTTATTTCTGGGCTGTTTATTCTGTTCCATTAATCTATGTGTCTCTTTTTGTGCCCATACCATGCTAATTTGGATACTATAGCTTTGCAGTATAGTTTGAAATCAGGGCGTGTGATGCCTCCAGTTTTGTTCTTCTTTCTTAAGATTGCTGTGGGTATTTGGGGTCTTTTGTGGTTCCAACCGAACTTTGAATTTATTTGTTCTAGTTCTATGAAGTACGCCATTGGATGGGAATCTGTATGTTGCTTTAGGTAGTATGGACATTGTAATAATGTTAATTCTTCCAGTCCATGAGCACAGAATATCTTTCCATTTAGTTATCTTCAGTTTCTTTCATCAGTGTCTTGTAGTTTTCAATGTACAGGGCTTTCGCCTCCTCGATTAAATTTAGTCCTGGGTATTTTATTCTTTCTGATGTATTGTAAATGACTGTTTCCTCATTTCTCTTTCTGAGTACGTTATTAGTGTAGAGAAACACAGCAGATTTCTGTATATTGATTTCGTATCCTGCAGCTTTTCTGGATTCATTTATTAGTTCTAACAGCTTTTTGGTGGAGTCCTTAGGGTTTTCTGTGTATGGTATCATGTCATCTGCAAACAGTGATAGTTTTACTTCTTTCTTTCCAGGATATTATATTTTTTAATTTTTTTTAAATGTTTATTTTTGAGAGAGAGAGCTAGCTAGCAGGGGAGGGGCAGAGAGAGAGGGAGACAAAGAATCCTATGCAGGCTTCGTGCTGTCAGCACCAGGCGCCCCTCCAAGATGTCATATTTTAAGCTCATTTTTCTTGTTCAAAATGGGTGATTGCCTCTGTATTCGCCTATGCTTTTCCCATTTTTAGACCGCTATCTAGAGAAATCTCTTTTTGTCTTAACCGCTGTGGTAAGTGCAGCGGGAAAGCCTGTGTGCAGCTATAGGAAGATGATCCTCCTTCTTGGGGCAGCCTTGTCCCCTAACAGATTGGCCGTTTGTCTCCTTCACACTTAATAGTATCTAGTTATGATACTATGCTCGTTAGCCCGGTTGAGTTTGTAATTAACACGATAGGCAAGATATGTGTATGGTTTGTGTTCTTGTTGAATTTGGGGATCCCGAGAGCGCATTGGTATCACACCATAATCTCGGGTTTGTTTTTAGAGGAAGTTCACATTTCATTACAAGATTTTTTCCTTTGAAGAGTTATTTTTCGCGGAAACTCTGTGCACATTTACCATCTCTCTCCTTTCCAGTTCTGTCTTTTCCCCAATTCTTTCTACATCTTCACTTTGTTGTGCAGAATCCTTTTTTCTTCTTCTCCTCTATAATTTCCAACCACTTCTTTTATTTTCTTTCCTGTTATTCTCTCCCTCTCTGTAGTTTCTGGTTACCGTCAGCTGGGAAAAGAGAACGAAATCAGGTAAGATTGCTTTTCTTTGTCATCTTTATCATTTGATTTCCTTTTCTTTAGAAAGAATAAAGCATTGGCTTCTGACTTTCCTCACATTTCTGCTTGTGCACATGAGGTAAGGTTCCCGTTCCCTGCATTATTCAGATTTTTTATAGAGGACTGTTTTCTAAGATGACCTGATATTCACTGATAAGAACTGTAGCTAATTCCCCTTTTTAGGTTCAACTGTGCTTTTCAGTTTATTACTTATAATGCATATTTCATAGGAATCCTGTTTTTATTTTAGTTTTGAACCTTGCAGTAAGAAATCAGAATGAACCTCATTTGCGTATGGTTTAGTTCAGCACCAGCATCCTACGCTGAGAAGTATAATGGTGAAGCCTGAACATAGGAGACAGAAGAAGGTAGAGCCGCTGTGAGTGAAGTAGTGCGCTCAAGGCCTTAGAGCCGTGCCCTCGTAGTCGCTTAGTCTTTTCCCCAGCTACCCCTGCGGAGGGCCCTTGGCAAATCTAGGCCTTTGTAAGGGTCATAATTTAAAAATTACTGACAGTGGCCATCAGTACGTTCCTTTAATGTTTAAAGCTTTTGATTTTTGTGGGGACAGAGGTTGCTTTATCTTGATTAGTTATAAAATAAAGACTGGTAGGTAAACATCTCAGGCTTCCTGTTGCTCAGTGTTTTCTGTTTTGTGTTTTGACCACTTAGGACTTATTAAATTGCTGTACAGTTCAGACCTGGAACCTTCCTCTTGAGGTTACCCTTTCCAAATGAACAGAGCAGGGCTAGACCTAACTGGTGTGTATTCATGAGATGCTTTTAGATAGTGTGTGGACATACAATTATTATTTTAAGTTATCATTTGAATTAGAAAAAGTGCCATCATATCAAACTTGTCCCTTAGAAATATAGTAAGGACAAGTCTGAGTAAAAATAACTGGTATGAAGAAAATACCAAGGAAATAATAGTGCAGGTGTGGGCAGAGAAAGAAAAAGTCATTAAGGCGGTGAGAGACTGAAGCTTGGGAGATACTAAGCCCTAGCACTGTTTGCAGGGGAGGATCTAAAAGCAGAAGGGGACCTGTGTTGATCACTCAGTCCAGATCTGTTATTTACAAATAAAATTTAAATGATTTGCCCAAAGTCCTACTTCTTTGTAAGCTCTTTCGAAATTACCATTCAGAGTTCTTCTGGTCTTAAGATTTATTTAGTTCTGAAATTTGGGGGGAAGAAGGATATTATTTATTCTGGGGAAAGTCCAAATAAAGCTAGAAAATGGAAAGTCAGTTACTTTTTTATATATTATATCCAAGTTTGACCCTCACAACCACCTTTTGAGATGATCAGAAGTTTTACAGCAGAGAAACTGGAATTACTGACTGAAAGCAATATTTCATTTACGCCCATGGTAATCCTGTAAAATAGGTAAGACAGCAATGCACCCCCTCGTACAGGTGAGGACAGTAAAAGTCAAAAGAGATTATGTAATTTTTAATGTATGAAAACTCAGTGATGGACTGAAATGAAGCATTAGGTATTCTAATTCTTAATCTAGTTCTGTTTCTACTACACTGCTGTTGGCATGTGCTAACCAGTTATTTACGGCAAACATTGGCTGGGATAAAGAAATAAAAAGATAATTTCATGCTAGTGTTCTTGGGAACAAGGGCCAATAATCGATAGATAAGTTCCTGTTATGTCATATAGAAAGTGCTGTCTTCTGCCATTTAAGAATAACTACCAGTATTAGAGGTTTTTGGAAAATTGTTATTTACCAAGGAATAGCCTTTCCCAGGGTATGTGGGATCAGGTATGCTAGATTCATGTTACAACTTTGTTGAGTGGCGTCTGTGGTGTGGCAAGAGAGTCGAACAAAGGGGAAAAGTAATCAAACAGAAGGTCACCTTTTAGGGTCAGGTCTGTTTCATATAAGCTTTACTAAAATAATCTCATTTATCCCTGCAGTTTAATCCCCTCTCTCCCCTCTACTCCTTGGATGTTCTTGCTGATGCTTCTCACCGAAGATGTTCCCCAGCGCACTGCTCTGCCAGGTAATTGTCTTCTAGTGACAGTTTTCTTCCAGACAATCCCATTTCCTCTTTTATAACACTTTTCAAATTATAAAGTATGTTTGCGTATAGTGTAAAATTTTTGATCTTTACAACCTTTAGAGATCAGTAGATGTTTTACAGATGCGGAAACTGAGGCATAATATTGAAGTATCTTTCCTGTGATCACCCAGCTAGTATGTGATTTAACTCTCAACTGTGACCTAAGTCTTCTGACTTGTATTTCATATTTCTTGTGCCAAAAGCCCCATCTTCAGAGAATGTTATCACTGGTCCTTGCCATGACCTGCGAAACGCTCCGTAATTTGCCTTCTGCCTGCATATCCAGCCTCCTTTCATGTACTCCTTTCTCCTCGCTGGGGGAGAGGTCCAGCTGTGCTAGAGAGCTCAGCTCCATTTAGTTTGTCACAAATAGCAACCCCTTTCTGCCTCTGAAGCCTCACACTGTTCCCTTTGCCTGGACTACCGTGTTAAGTCTCTTCTCACGGATGACTACTTCTCATCTCAACTCAGGGAGGACCTTTCAGGCCATCCTGTCTAAAGAGGCCACTTCCATCCCTCTCCACTCATCGATTTCTTTCTGCTAAGCTTTACCACCGTCTATAATGATTTGCTTGTTAGGTTCCAACACCGCCCCCCCCAACTTTTTACTTCTGTCTCTTTCACTAGGATATAAGCTTCAAAGTGTAGGGACCTTGTTTTATCTTGTTCCCTGATAATATCCTCAGCACCTAACACAGTGTCTGGCACTTACGAGACATTTGGTATGTTTGTCAGAATGAATTCTATGCCTCTCAATATAAATTCTCTTGAGTTAGGTGACATGGGAAATAAATACAGTTTTAATGGTAGCATCGCCTAGCAGGGTTATTGTGCACAAAAGAGGAGCTAATTGGCTGAACCGTAGAACTTTTATTATTTCTAGTGGCACTAGGAATTTCTTTCCAAGGTTCTGATGTGTTGTGGGGGTTTTTTTTCCCCCTTTTTTCTTCCTAATTTCTTCTTAAATGGCTGTGTTCATAAGCTTAGGGTGCCGGCACAAGAAATTATACTTTCATGGATACAATGAGAACTTCACTCTGGGCTATAATAATAAACTCTGCACCATAAGCTACCGCCAACTGCCAAACCTTCTCCTGGAGAAGTAGTATTTCAGTGGAAAAAGTCTTCCGAAAAGGGAGACCCTCACAGATGGTGTTACTAGGAATGTGGAAAATTGTGGGATGATTAATAAACCACTTCCATAAGGCCCTCTCTTCAGGACGCTGTCTGTCCATCATCCGTTCATTTAGCACTTGCTAACTCCCTTCTGCGCTCTGGGCCTTCTGTGTAGGCCCTACCCTCAGGAGCTTACATTCTCTTGAGAAAGTCAGGTGTGGAGATCAACAGCTACAGTGTGGAGTGCCAAGTGTGTAAAGATGTGCACCACAATGTCAGGAAGCACAGAAGAGAGGCTTCTAAGTCAGAGGCTCCGGAGAGGGTGGGGTTCTTAGAGGTGGTGATCCTTAAGTTGTCTTGAAAGACCCAAGATCTCAGTCCCTAGGAAAGCAGTCCTCCAGCTTTTTGTCTCCCTACAAATGAAATCGTGGCTGTGTCTACTCTTTGGGAAGACTCTGTGACCATCACCATATTCTGTCAGGTGCAGAAGGTGGATTCTTTGCCCTCTTCCTTCTACATCTGTTATCTAGACCTGTGCCCTGCTGTGCTGAGATCGGTATCCAGGCCGTTATCAGTCAGGTCTCCTGTTGCCTCTGAAGCCTCATCCTGGCTGGAGTGGGTGTCAGTTTTTTGTTTCTTTGTGCATCTCATTGTCCACATCGTTGTCTTCGTTCTCTTGCTGGCAGTGCTGATGGCCAGACCTGGGAACGTAAGGAAGTCCGGGCTGTGCTCCTGGTGTAGTCTGCTCTAAGGAAATACTGCTTGTTGCTCTAGACCGTTGCTGAGAACAAGGTGAGAGAATGTGGACAATTCTAGCCTAACCTTGTCCTTCTGGATGTCATTCCCAGGACACTGGATATAAAGTGGGTTGCATTGCTTGGTGTAGGGGAAGAACATTTTTAAACTTACATTTATTATCTAATCCTTAACAAAATGTTTCTTTGTTTTTAAATTGTACATAGAAGATTCCAGCAGCACATATTTTTGTTTTGTATGTGTTATATACATAAAGAGTGTGCAAGTCTTTGACTCATGAGGGGTGCATAGTCTGTAAAGTTTGGCAGCCATGACTCCGTGGGAAATGGCCAGCACAAGTGACCTCTAAGCAATTTTTAGAAAATGAGAGTGGTGAAACCCTGAGCCCTCAGGGCATCCTCTCACTCCCTTGAAGTTGGTGGGGGGGGGGGCTTCCCTGCTGAACAAGGGGTCAGTTGAGAAAGAGCCATCTAGCTCCAGTGTGGCCGAAGGATAAGATGGGATCCAGAACTGGATGGTCGGCTTTGCACAGAGTGGATACCATTTAACAAAGCCTGGAGTCTAGGAAGGAATGTTAAAGGGTGATGGTGGCAGGGAAGAGGCAGGCGAATGACTGTATTAAAAACTGTTTCGAATGGAAATTTTATCTTTTTCTTGTTCCATTTTATTTGTAGTAGGAAAAGATTCCTTTCAAAGCGTCTGGGCAGCCCTGGGAATTTCACACCCATCATTAGAACGATTTGTGTGTGTGTGTGGTGACTATGTTATCATTAGTGGTATAATTTTATTTTGCAAAGAGAGAAGTGTTTCCTGTTTTATCACAGCTTTCCCCGAGGAGGGCTGGTGTATTAATTTGCTGTATTGCCTCCTGGCTGTTCCCAGGCTGTTTTTCCTCTTCATCATGGAATTTTTAATGGCCCTGGTGCCTCTTGGGAAGCATGTGAGGAAGAGTTCCTCAGGGAGTGCTTCCCTTTTTTCACATGCCTATAATTACTCTCCTTTAAGAGCACAAAGAGTTTGATAATCATGCCTGAACTGTGAAGGTTTCCTCTTGTTAGGTTACTGAGATGAGGCTGCTTCCTGCCTGGACATTGCCCGTTCCACTCTCCCACACACTCAACTGCAAGAGAGTGAGGACCCCTCAATCACCCCCTCACTGCGGGAGCCATTCAGCTCTGATTCTCAGAGTGAGGCCTGGGGGGGCCCTGGGGGGGGTGGCCATGACCTCAGGTACTCTTTTGTTTAGTATTTCACTGCTATAAGCAAGGAAATAATGGGGCCGTGATTTTAAGAGAGCACTACTGATAATGTTTTAATACAGCCCAGATGGCAGGCACAGTTGCTGGGCAAGGGGGTCTTTGTGGTCTGTGTACCACCTAATACATTTGTGGGTTATGAGATTTTCAGAAATACCACTCTAGAAATCATTAAATTTGGTGGTTTTCAACCCTGACTGCACTTTTGAGTCACCTGAGAAGCTTTAAAAAAATATGTCCATGTTGAGCCCCACCAAAAGATTCCGATTTAACTGATCTGGGGTGAGGCCCAGGCACTGGCATTATTTCAAGTTCCCAGGTGACTCTAATCCGTGGCCTGGGTTACGAACTGTTGCCCCACTTGCAAGTGGTTGTATGACTAGTGCTTTGTCATTTGCTTAACAGGAAATCCCATTTCATAATGGGCATGAGCTCTGCGATTTGGTATTGGGTGCATGATTCCTTAGGGGAGGTAGAACGCTGGCCCCGTCTTCACTTTGGAGAACTGCTGAGGCGAAGAACAGTGTGTCAGGGCCTCGCCCAGCGCCCAGCACATTGGGACTCACTGTTGGGGGCACGTGCTCGGCAGGTGTTTGGCGAGTCGGCAGGGTGCATGGAAGAAATTCGTAAACCCACTGTTTTGGTTTGGTTGTTTTGGTCACTAGTATTGGGCTGTTGTATTAAAGTAGCAGTACTTGTTCTCGGTGTTAGGAATTGCTGCAGCTCAAACAGCAGATGGTGTGATTGGTGTTCTGGTAGAGGCAGTGATATCCCTGTCAAGGACACGGTTCTAGAATGGTAATAAGGAGCTAGTGCTGGAGGCAGCTTTTCCCAAAATGAGAGATTTATTGATCACGAAGGCTAGCTTTTCTCACCATTATTGCTGTAGAAAGCCATAACTAGAACTTATCAGTTGTTACATCTCTCTGTGTGCTGCACAAGTCATCAGGTGTCGTTTTTGAGTGTCTTGTGGCAGTTTTGAGTTTTCTCCAACTATCCTGATCTTTCCACTGTCGAAGGTGTCGATTTGGTAATGTATCACCACTCCCGTGTATTTCTTCTTTAAGTTTCTGATCTCATATTAGTGGGTGTTAGTGTGAGGCGGTCCCAGGTAAGAATCTTGGCTTTACCTGGGCAAATGACTTCATCCCCTCTACCGCAATTTCTTCATCTTTAAAATGGAAATATCAATTTTTACTGGGGTAGTTGGGGTCAAAATCAAATAATATATTTGACTCTTTAGCATACTGGCAGCTAATGTTATTTTTGTTCCGTGGGTACAACCCATACCCTGTCTCGAGGATAATTGCAGTTTTATAAACTTCCAGTCTGCTTCCAGAGTCATTTGCTAATGAGATGTCATACAGATTCTTGAGGTGCTTAAATGGCCTCAAATGGACTATAAGAGGAGGCATTTGGACAGTGGGTAAAAAAGAGACCTTTCTGCCCATTAGAGAGTTGAAATATGGTAGGCTGTGCTCATTGTAATTCATTTTATCTGTTCACAAACGTTATGATCTGCATATCAGAGTTGTGTGCCCAGCTGGCTATGGCACTTGACAAGGAGTTTCAAAGAGCAAGAAGAAGACTCCATTCACGCTGTTAATTTTGACCTTTGGAGCCACAGTAAACAGCCTCAGGTTTTACCTCAGGGCGCAGGGGAAAGAACTTTTTATTAGTCCTCTTTCTGCTAGGGATGCGGTGCCGCACAGTGGCCCTTGCCCACCTCTTCAGTGCTTTAGTTGTGGCCATGTGTGAGGAAATGTTTCCGCTGTGATATTGTGTGTAAAGCTGCCCAGACCTACCGAACTTCCTGTCCCAGAGTACGCAGCTCTTGAATCCTACTCCTTTGTCCTTCCCCGGATGGTCTTGTGGACAGCGCCTCTCAGCTGGCTGGCATGGGGCTGCCTTGGTGGCATGCGGCAGCCTCGGTGGAGTGACGCAAAGCATTTTCCCTCTGGCCACTGTACCAGACCCAACTTTCCAATCAGTGCAGAACTTTTCAGCTGCTGTGAGTGGCATGAAACCACTCCATGATACCAGCCTTAGCCCAGGCCAGGGAAGGAGAGTACATGGAATTTTCAGGTGCTAGTAAGCGCTTAGTCACAGACTGGCGAGGGTTAGGTTTGAGTGGAAATACTACCGGAAATGGCTGGGATCTCTTTCTGTTAGGGAAGCCTCCTCTCTGCCCTCTCATTGTGAAGTGGTTTTCTGTCCCTAGCTGCTGCTGGTGTCAGGCCTGGACCCTTTCCTGTGCACACATCTGAGAAGATAGTTCTACTGGGTGTTTCCTAAATGTCAGTTAACCCCGAAGATGAAATCACATGTGAGCAGGGGCCTTCTTCGTTTCCCTGGATCGAATCCTCTTTTCCTTCATTTTACCCTAGCACTTTGTTCTTTGATTACAGCTCAGTGTCTTGCATCTGTTCGTTCTTTACGCATCGGCCTTCCTCAAGACGTTGTGAGTGCCCGGTGGACGGGCCCTCGGCTCAGTCATCTTTGTGTACCCTGTCCACACCCAGCACAGTGCTTTACCCAGAGTAGGCCTCCATAAATTTTTGTTAAAAACTAATTGAGGGGGAATAGATTAGTAATTAAGGGGAATAATTGGAATATATGATATATATGACCTTTGGTCCTTAGAAATATCAATAATTTTTTTCTTGATGTTACTTGTTTGTAGGTGGTTAAGAAAAAATACAGCAAATAAATGCCTTTAAACGATAAATTGTGTTTTTATTTCCCATATTTAAAAAGTGAACTTTTCAATGATTTTTAAAATGAGTGATTTTTGAAGGTGAACCATTCCTGAAATTAGCTTGCCATTGGCAGGTAGACCGTTTTCTCTCCTTAGAAGCGACTCTAAACATCTTTGTTCTCAATCGAAAGCAGCCACTTCAGTTATTTTTTGCCAACATTGGTTCTATGAAACATGCATGTATTTCTCAAAGTAATTTTTTTTCCCCTAAAAGTACATTCCTGCCCCAGGGACATAGTGATCTGCCCGGTTTCCTAAGTAACACTGCAGCTTCACGGGCTCAGCTGATCTTCCAGGTACCTGCACTGGAGAGTAAAACAGAGATGCCGTGTGTCTGTGTGGATCTACGGAATGCTCTTTCAATTAACTGCTAATGTTCAGCATTCACCTTCACATTTTTGAAACGGATTCAGTTGCTTTTCCTGAAGTAAGGATTTTTAAAGAGTGTGTTTGTTGCTTTTAATGCTCAGCCCCCCCGCCCCATCAGTTCTTTTTGGCAAATGCCGCTGAATGTGATGGTTTCAGGGGAAGTACTCCGCTGTGGCAGGATCGCGCCCCAAGAATGCTGCGGCCCCGATCAGATGGAACAGAACCAGCGTAGCCGGTCTTTTCTTTAGGTTAATTGCTTGTGTACTGGGGGACAGCATTTATATTTAAATGACTGTTCATTTCATCATTCTGTTAGTAAGGTAAATTTTTAGATCTCTTTTATTGACTAAGTTGGCTTTGGGAATTCGGCGTCTATATATTTTTTAACTCCATATTTTATAACTCCATATATTTTTAACTCCATAATTTTCACAGCAGAATTTCCTCATCAGAATTACCTGAGGAGAAATTTCAGAGTAAGCATATTACGGATTCTTCTCCCGCCCCAGCATGGTGGGACCTACATATTTTGTATAAATCTTCTTACATGATTCTGATAACCATTGCCACTCCAATTGAGAAGGAAGTTTTAATTTTAACTTGGTAGAAATTTCAGCTTAACTGATACGTATTCTTTCTGCCCCCTGCATAATTGAAAGGCCCCTCCCCCACCTATAGTACACGATTTGCAGCAAAGGAACACCTGTATAGTGCTCTCGACAAAGAGTTTTTAAAAATCTAGTTCAATCTTCTACCCACATGTTCAAGTATTTCTACCTACAAGGGAGGGGCTCTCTTTCCCTGTCCTTTGTGAGACCTCGCTTGTGTATGTTGTCCCTTTTCAGTTTCTTTCTTATGAGGAGTAGACAGAGACTGAGTAAAATAACACAAAGTAAAGATGCAACACATTGAAAAAAGAGAGAGCCCAAGTGGTTAAATACTCCTAAATGAAAGTGAGTGTGGGGGGAGGTCAATTTTTTCTTCTTCGCTTTGCTTAATTCTTTATGTCTACTGTTATTGATAGGGAATTATTTGGGAATAAACCAAAATTGGAACTGCCTCTTGAATAGGAAGCTGCAGCTTGCTCACTTACACACCCCCACGCTCAGGTTCCCATGCGGATTACTCTCCACTCCTGACCAGGGCTGTCCTACAGTTCGAAATGGCCTAGGCTGAGTGACAGGTTCCATTTCCTGTCTCTCTTAAATCCTCTTGCGCCGAGCACCCAGCTTCCTCTGTGCTTTCCCCAGGCTCTGGGTTTCCAGGTTCCTGGGTCCTCTTCCCTGTTTGTCCTCCAAGGTTCCTCCCAGGCAGATGGAGCCCTCAAAGGGAAAACTAGAGTTTCCCAAGCTGTACACTCTGCCATTACTAGTGTTCAGTTAAAACCAAAATGAAGGAAAATGTCTTACTGTCCTTTATAATAATTTGTTTCTCTTCTTCCTTTCCCAGATCTTTACTAGGAAGGGACGTAGGGAGAGACATATACCCCCTTCTGTACTCAGACCTAAGATGTGATGTTATTTAACTTAATGAAATATCTCTTCAACCTGGAAATTGTCTTAAGAGAAATGCGTCAAGAGGGAAGGAGCATTAAGCTGAGTTTTAGGCAGGAACATGGCTTCTCTTTATCCCTGCCTCAGTTTCTCTGTTATCCAGTTAGGTAACTAGAAAAGCTGTGTGGCTGAAAATAGGACTAGGCTACAAGGTCCTCTAGGGAAGAGACTGTCTCTTTTCACCACCTCAGTAAAAACAGAAAACAATGGAAAAACGAAAAAAATTTCCTGAATAGAAAGGAAATATATATAAAAATACATACATAGATAAAAAATACATACTTTTACAACAAAATAAGGTGGTCAACTTCATAAGCTTTATTACCTGGGTCCCTTAGAAAGCCTTCAGTTCTTTCCTAAGTTATCGCCAGAGGAATTTACAAAATTTGGAGGATTTAAAGTGCTCAAGGTAATAATTAGAATGGGAATGGGGTAGTAGGAGTAGCTCATTTACCACAGAGACAAGTAACAGGCTAGAGACTTAGCAGTCAGGGGACCATTTAATGTAGGGACAATTGACCCTGAAGCCCTCACCATCACTGAGCAGAAAAGAGTGGGGATCCGAGAACCATGGCCCAGAGAGGCAGGGTGTCGTGAGGACCACCTGAGCCTTTGAGTCCATAACAGCCCCCTAAGGACACTGCAGGATATAGTGCAGTGTAATAATCTGTATGCATAGTAGTAGGTAAGTAGTACTTATTTTTATTTTATTTTTATTTTATATATTTGACACGTATCAAACGTGCAAAGCTATGAAAATGATGACTGGTGTATAAATAAAAGGCAGTATTTAGTTCAGCCCAAGTTGATACTCTGAGAATTAATATCTTTACACCCTTTTGAGGGGTTCCTGGGTGGCTCAGTCGGTTACACATCTAACTCTTGATCTTGGCTCAGGTCATGATCTCTTGGTTCATGAGATTGAGCCCTGTGTCAGGGCAATGTCTGCATTGACAGCATAGAGCCTGCGTGGGATGGATGTCCTCTCTCCTTCTCCCCGACTCATGCCCGTCTCTCAAATTAAATAAATAAACATAAAAAAAAAAACAAAATCTTTTGAGTACTTATACTTTGCATTTTGCATCTGTCTTATAAAATTCAGCATTTTCTAAACGTTAACCTTAAAGAAACAATGTTTTTGGTTTTTTTTTTTTTTGCAAAGTTTTTTAAATTAAGCTTTTTAGTGAAGGGTAATGAGGTCACATTGACATAACCTGCATCCGGATCCAGACACAGAACTTACCAGAAAGAACTCCAGAAGCTCCTGCTGCTCTGTCTAGTCACGTCCCTCCTCCTCTCTACCCCACAGCTCAAGGGTGACCACTGTCCTGACATCTAATAACATAGCTTAGTTTGAAGAAAGGATGTTACCATCTAATCTAAAAAGTTTTGGAGAGTCCTTTAATGAGCTTACAGTAAAGAAGAAAACATGAATATATACTGTTACTTTTTTTTATATATATATAGTTTATTTATTTTTGAGACAGAGACAGAGCATGAGTGGGGGAGGGGCAGAGAGAGAGAGACACAGAATCTGAAACAGGCTCCAGGCTCTGAGCTGTCAGCACAAAACCCGATACGGGGCTCGAACCCATGAACCGTGAGGTCATGACCTGAGCCAAAGTCGGACGCTTAACCAACTGAGCCACCCAGGCGCCCCTATACTGTTAACTCTTCATGTGACTTGTCTCTCTTTCTAACGTACTTCAGGAGAAGCATGCTTGGACTAGAGCAAAGTGGAAAGTGTGAGTGTGGATCTGAATGTACTCAAGTACCTTATTTGTGGAAACGATGGAAGCCCTGTTCTGTACATTTCTCTATTTTGATAAAAGACAAAACTGCATAGGGTCACTCTCTTTTCTGCCTGTGTCTTTGACTTTAGAGGGAATTACCACCTTTCTCTGTAGACTGAAGGCCGGTCTACCTTTGATATTCTGCCATCTTTGTTTCTTATTATTAATCAGCATGCTGATTTATTCCCAGACTTTGGTAAGGTAAGGTATGAAAAATGAATTGTTTTCCCTGCTTTACATGTTTGTATTTACATTTCACTTTGGGGGCTCAGATTTAACTATTCATGGGATACTTAAAAGTTAGCTCTTTTTCCATATAGAAGAGAGTGATCAGTAAAAGGTGACTTAGATGGAATTTTCCAAAACATGGCCTTTATACTATAAATCTCTGCCTATTGTAGTTTTCTTTGCATCCTGAAAATCTTACGATTTCAGTTACATTCTTATCTTTCCTTGTTTATAAATTGAATTGGTTCTTAAGCTTTTGCATTTAGAGAAAAGAACGTATAGGCTTTAAACTGTGGAAGTTGCCAGATTGGGGCTCTCTGAATAGAAAAATTTGTCCATTCAACAGTTGTCTTGGTACTTTGTTAACTAGGTACTCTTAGATTTGACTGAGATTCTAGTTTTAAGATTTATAAAGCCGTGAGGGGCCCCTAGGTAGCTTAGTCAGTTAAGCGTTCGACTCTTGATTTCTGCTCAAATCATGATCTCATGGTTCGTGGGATTGAGCCCTGCATCAAGCTCTGCACTGACAGCCTGGGGCCAGTTTGGGATTCATTCTCTCTCTCTCGCTCTCTCCTCTCTCTCTCTCTTCCCCGTTCCCTCCTTTTCTCCCTCCCCCCACCATGTCTCTGCTCCTCCCCAGCACAGGCACTCTCAAATAAATAAACATTAAAAAAAAAAAAAAAAGACTATTAAGCCATGAGACTTGATCCCCAACTGGGATTACCAATTAGGAGTTCATCTGGTATAATTTTACTAGATTCCTTTTTATATGTTATATACTCTGGCTATTTTTTAAAAATTGAGGTAAACTATGCATAACAGTTTGCAGTTTTAACCACTTTTAAGTGTACAATTGATTATTTGGTTTCTAGAACTTTTATTCATTGGTATCAGTTCTAGTCAACAGATATTTAATGGCCATCAGCTAAGTGCCTTGTGCTGAGGTTAGTAGATCATTGGAAAATTATGAAAGGAGTATAAATATGGTTCCTGTTTTCAAGGAGATTAAGCCTCATTAGGGAAACAAGATATATGTATACCAGTTAAATAATGATTCATGGTCAGTAAGGCCTTGAATGTTCAAGGAAAGCTTTGTGTAAAGGTGAGAATCAGCTTGGTCATTAACCAGGGGTAGGGTCTGTCTAGTTTGAGAGGAAGGAGGAAGTGGGCAACTAAAACAGCATGCCAGCTATTTCCGTGTTCAGTCCATTGTCTTTCACACCATCTTTTGCTTTTTTCCAGTTTTGAAGCGCTCACTGTTTTGGTTTTAAATTAAGCTGAATATTCTGATGAAGGAATATATTATTAGCAAGAAATTAGTATTTTAAAAAATCACAGAAATCAAACTTACTTAACTTGTGATACAGACACTAAAAAATCCAGAATTATAGTGATAGAAGGGTTAAAATTCCTATTAAAATTCTATGCAAATATCTGTGTTCATGCAGCATTAAACTTTTCAATATATTACCACTTGGGAGTAGGTATTTCATTAGTGAGTTTAGAACAATTGCAGTTATAGTTTTTATGAAAAATAATTGTACAAAAATCAGCATGTAATGAAACACATTTATTGAAATTAATCTTGAGCGCTATTCTGAAATTAGGTAAGAAGTTTAGAATGGGTATATATTGTGCATAAGGAATGAGTTATGATTAATCCTGAATAATCTTGTACTTGGCAGTTGATGACAAAGGATGGTGCCTGTCTTGTTAGTGGATGTCTATAATGGGTCAAGGATTTTATCTGGGCCGAACATAATGTCTTACAATAAGAATAACAAAGCGAAAACAATGTTTTTTCTTTCTCCCATCTGCAGACAGGCAAACATACACTTGGGACCCCCATGTTCACGTGACATCAAGAGGAAACGGAAACCTGTGGCCACAGCATCTCTTTCTAGTCCCAATGCAGGTAATTGTATGGAGTTATCATTTGTTGAGCACCTGTTGTGTGTCAGGCACTAAATTATGTTCTATATACCTTTTCATCTAATCTTTATAATAAGGTAGGCCATTTTATTCCCATTTTATATGGGAAAATGAGAACATGAGAAGTAATTTGCCCAAGGTCATATACATTGTAAGAATTCAAACCCAGTTCTCTCTAACCTGGAAGTCTGTGCTTTTTCACTGTGTCATATTGCTTTTTTGAGTTTGAATCCCAGTATTCCACTGGATCAGCAATCTTTAGTCATCTCTGCTTTTGTTCTAGCACAGACAAGGGGGTTAGGTCTGTGTTAATGAAAATCCAGATAGGATAGCGGTTTAGTCAGTAGTCAGGGAGCCACATGGATTTATTTACTTTTTTATTTGGTACACAGTACAGTGCATTTCACTGTTTTCATTTGTAGTAGAGTGCTAACACTTTACTAGTTATGGAATTTCTATTTAAAAACTATTTTTAGCGGTACCTGAGTAGGTCAGTCGGTTGAGCGTCCGACTCTTGATTTCAGCTCGGGTCGTGATCTCACGGTCGTGGAATTGAGCTCCACGTCCAGCACAGAGCCTGCTGGGATTCTCTCTCTCCCCCACTTGCGTGCTCTCTCCCTTTCTAAGGAAACAGTCTTTCAAGTTAAAATCTTTTAGTTTTCGGAGCAAAACCAGTTGATTGGAAACTGAAATAGTGGTTATCTTTGGTGAGCAGTAGTGACCAGGAGAGGACATAAAGAAGTCTAGGAAATGCTCTATGTCATCCACTAGGTAGGGATTACACGAATATACACATATGTAAAAATCCATTGAGCTGTACATTTATGATTTATGTACTTTACATATGTTATCCTTAAAAAGGGGGTATAGTTATTACTTATAACAGAAAGAATATTGGATCTTTGTAGATATTTTTCTTTGGAGTTCAGAGAAAATAGATAAACATAATGGGTAATCAGGAAATTTTTATGTTATTTCAATACAGTTTAGGATGAACTGCTCTGTATAAAAAGATCATATGTATTTGTAGGATCTAACAGAAGTACCTGCAGTTATTTTCTTGATGATGGTGAATTCCCCCTGAGGGAGTTGAGTATATCATAGATTATTGTATTTTCTTCAGAAAATACTATATATTATATAGATCAAAGCAGTTGATAGCTGAGTAAAGAGTAGGCCTCAGACAGATGGGGAACTCTGTCTCCCTCCTTTAACATAGTAAGTTTCAGCATACATTGAAATTGACCTCTTTCAGCTTCTGTTTGGGGTAGCTGCTTGATGATGGTTCTTAGTGGACAATCTTAATCACAGGTCTGGTAATTATAATGATTTTTTCCAGTGATTTCTACATGGCCATACCCTGAGCTGATTACTTTGCATGCATTATTTCACTTAATCTTTGCAACAACTTATAAGGTAGATGCTGTTTTTATTCCCAATTTACCCATGAGCAAATTGAGGCTTACAGAGGTTAAATCCCTTCCCCAAGGTCACATGGGTGATAAATTGCAGAGCCAAGTTCAAACCAGTTTCCCTAGGACTCTCGAGCTGCCCTCTTACACACTTGAGGTGTTCTGTGTTACATAAAATAGAATTGGTTCCAAACTGTGACCGTATCAAAACCAAGATCCCCATTCACTCTATGGTACTGAAAGCATTAAAACAGTCTCCCCTTTTTATCTGTTTTTTCCTCTTTAATATCTAGCTTCTATTTTTAGCTTTTAATTGTTCATAAGACTAGAACTGTTGAGGAGTTAAAATCTTTGTTCCATACTCAAATCAGGAAATGTACTGGGAGGCATTAAACAAGACTTGGGCATTAAACATTTCTCCTACTGAGCCCAACCCCTCCTCTCACTTGTTGACTAAGGTCTGCTTCACTGAGCATTTTCTTTTTTTCTATCCACAACCCCAGTGCCCCATGGAGGTGAAGGACATAGCCCGAGCCCGCACCATCAGTCAGTAGAACAAATGGGCTTGCTCTGCCTAACATCGGGCCATCTCGGATTCCACCTCTTTTATAGAAATGAGTGATGAAGAGAGGTGCGTTCCGCTTTGCCGCTGTATTAATACACATCAGGGGCCAGCTCCTGGCACTAAATCACGCTACTGCATACATCTGTTATCGGACTCTTCACCAGTGTGATGAACAAGACTGCAGATAGAGGCTTCCTTGTGTCATTCTTTATAGGATTTTCCTAAAAGAATAAATAGCTCAGATCTCTGCCAACACTCTCCCCTGTCACTGTGATGAATTCAGCTTCTTTCTTAAACATGCAGCCACAAATCTTTTCCCTTTTCCCCTCCCCCACTGGTGGAAAGTTTTGAGTTGAGATTGACTGAATTTAAAGGTATAATAAAGCTAGAGAGGTGAAGAGCAGAAGGCAGTAGCTTGTCTGGTCTTTTTATATTAATACTAAGGAAAGGCCAGGGGAAAAAGGCCTTTTCATCAGGTCATTAAGTAGATCTTGAAAGTGTAGCACCTTTATTTTCTTCTTTTTATCTCCACTCCCCGTCCCTTTATGACTTGATAGCCTACACAGGTGTCTGGTACACAGAACCACCCTTGAAATTTAGTGAGTAACCGTGTAAACTTGCTGCTGTTTCAATAACACCAGAACAGGGAATGCCCAGGAAGTCTGTACCTCGTGCTGAAGTATATTTGCAATATATGCCCTTAAAGAATGTAACTGGAAAAGAAAAAAATGGGTTATTTTCTCTAAGGTTTGAGATATTAAGTAGTTCTATGAAAACATAAGGGACTCAGGTGAAAACCAGATTTCATTTCTGTGAGATGATTGTCTTCATTAGAATGACAGAGTGAAGGCTTTGGTGTACAAATCCCATTCCTTCAAAAATGAAACACTGGGCTTTAGGTAAAGGAGAGTTGGGGTGGGGGGTTGGTATGATATTGTGTTCAGAGCTCTGACTATTTTGGCCATCCCCAAAGCCTCTCCTGACCTTCGTGTCTCCGGGATAGGATATGTGTCCTTAGAGCATCAGTCGGAAGGATACTCAGCAGTTAATGTTAACTAGTTACATCAGATTCCACACACCAGGCCAGTGATGCTGGAGGTGCATTTGGAAGGGTAGGAATTTTTATCTGTTTTGCTCAGTTCTGTACCCCTAGCATCTAAAATTAATACTCAGCACAGAGAATGATCTCACTAGATATTTCTTATATGAATAAGCGAGTAGAATCTCAAAGTTGAAACAGAGTTATTCTGAAAACTATTCTACCCCGGTGACTGGATTCAGTAGTTCATTGTAAGTTGGCCTTGTCCCAGGCGTCATAGGGCTGATTCTTAGCGCCCCTTTTTATTTTTTTTTTCTTATTGCCCCTTTTTAAGGTTTAAATGGGTTTTAAAGTTAAAAATGTTTTTTAGCAAGTATTGAATGGCTATGGAAAAAGAGAGAAGACCTGTACGGTGTAAGGAAAATAACATAGCAAATATCCACGTACCTGCCATCCACTTTAAGAAAAAGAACATCACCTTTAAAGTCATCTTCTCACTGTCCTCAGAGGTCACCGTTGTCCTGATGTTTTTTGTTATGTTAATATGAGTTTTTTAAATCATTTATCATTCTTTCGGGTTTGTTTTCAAATTGCTTTAACAGACAGATGGCTCTCTAAGCAATATATTGTCTAGTTAGCATGTTTTGGAAACTTGTGTTAATGGAACATCCTATTTTATATGTTACAAGTTTCACCCAGTTATATTTGAGATTCACTCATGTTTGTCCTGCCAAAATCCTTCTTTTTTTCCCTGCCGTATGTAGGGTATTCTGTTGTATGAATATGATGAGTATACTACAATTAAACATTCCTAATGGACGTTTGGATTATATCCCATTTTATGCTCTTGTGAAAAATACTGCATTGTTCTCGGGGAGAACATTGTGTAAAAGTATTTCTGGGCCACTTCCCACTCCTTAGGATGGCTGTGTCAGGGAACAGAGAACAACAAATGTTGGGAAAGATGTAGAGAAGTTGGAATCCTTGTGCGTTAATGGTGGGTATGTAAAATAGTGTAGCCACTGTGGAATGCTGATGGTTCCTCAGAATTGTAGACCTAAGTGTAAACCCAAAGGAACTCAGTGCACGGATTCAAACAGATACTTGTACACCCATGTTCATAGCAGCATTATGCACAATAGCCAAAAAGTGGAAACAACCCAAATTGATAAATGTATAAATTGATAAACAACATGTATATACATATAGTGGAATATTATTCAGCCTTGAAAAGGAAAGAAATTCTGACATGCTACGGCATGGATGAAGACATGATGCTAGGAGCACCTGGGCGGCTCAGTCGGTAAGTGTCTGACTTTGGCTCAGGTCATGATCTCATGGCTCGTGAGTTCGAGCCCTGCACCGAGCTCTGCGCTGACAGCTCAGAGCCTGGAGCCTGCTTCGGATTCTGTGCCTTCCTCTCTTTCTGCCCCTCCCCCATTCATATACTTGCTCTCTCTCTCTCTCTCTCTCTCTCTCGCTTTCTCTTTCTCTCTTTCTCTCTCTCTCAAAAATAAACATTAAAAACAAAAAGAAATAATCCTAAGTGAAATAAGTCAGACACAAAAGGATAAATACTGTATGATTTCAGTTATATGAGGTACCTAGAATGGTCAAATACGTAGAAACAGAAAGAATAATGATCGCCAAGGACTGGGGAAGGAGGAGAATAGGAGCCACTGTTTAATAGGATAGCATTTCCATTTGGGATAGTGAAGGAGTACTGGAGATGGACGGTGGTGATGGTGCAGCAGCAGCGTTGTGAATGTACTTAATGCCACTGAACTGTACCCTTAAAATTCGCTAACTTGGTAAGTTTTATGTCATGTGTATTTTACCATAATAAAAAATACAGAGCAAAGAAAAACAAGTTTTCCTAGGATAAGAGGTTTTTTCCCCCACTGTGTTTGAATACCATATAGTGATGTTAGATAAAGTTTTGTGAAATTTATTTTCAGCTAAATATGAGTGAGTGAGCATGTTTTGTGTCCATGCTTGTGTGTGTGTGTGTGTAAGAGAGACAGAGATTTGAGTTTTGGTGTCAAACATATTTCTTACTGCTATGGTTGAGGTTCTAAAATGTTTGAAAGCTGCTACCCTCAAGAAACTCTTGTTTCTGGGCCATAGAATAATAGCCTGCAGATTTTTCTGTTTTGTTTTGCAGTAACTCACAGTTCATGAGAAATTCATGTTTGAATATGTATGTGGGTGTACATGTAAATCTGAAATACTTGGGGTCACTCTGATATATATTATTCCTTTTCATTAAGAGAAAATACTGGTCTTGGCCTATTAAATTGATTTGGTGACCCACAGTTTGAAAATTACTGTTCTAGTTACCTTCCTAGGAGTAGAATTATTGAGCAACAAGGTAAAAACAAAATTTTCTACATTCTGCTGTACTTTAGTGTATATCCATTTGCTCTGAACAGAGTGGGCGTGATGGTGGTTTGTACCACTCTGCTCGGGCATTTGGAAATGTGAGGACAGTGTTTGGTCATCACAGTGACTGAGGAGTGCTTTTGGCATTCATTGGATAGGGTGCAGAATGGTAAGTGTCCTAAAATACACAGGGCGGTCCTGCACAAGCAGTGATCATCGTGTCCAGAATGTCCTTGGTGTCCTTGTTGAAATACCCTGGGCCTGACTATGTGGTTTTTCTACCATTTTTCTTCTTTTTGTATGCCATTTATTGGTAACACTGTGTTATGGGAGGCATGGGCTGTAACAGAAAGAGCCTAGGGCTTGAAATCAGAGTTTGAATCTTGCTACTTAACCAGCTCTATTGTGTCCCTGAACGATGTGTCTGCTGTCTCTCTGCCTCAGTTTTTTGATCCAGAAATTGGAGATGACAATACCAACTTCCAAGGGTTTGCCTTAGGAAATAAGATTACGGTTGTACAGTATTTACAAGCTCATAGTGCTCAGTGAGTGCTATTGCCGTCCCAACGTTATGGTTGTGCCATATCTACAAGCTCATAAGTGCTCAATAAATGATAATTACTACATTAAGAATTTGTACTGGTGTATTTATTTGTTCAGTTAAACTCATTTTCTCAGGTAGAGAAATCTTAAATCTTGCCTTTATTTTTTTGGGGGAAGGAAAAAGAGAAACCTTATGTGGCCACTTGGGTTAATAGATTATAAAATAAAAGGATTCAGACAATTTTGCATTGAAGTGTCTCTGATTCTAATTTGTCTCCCCTTGATCTTCTCTTCCTTATTTTCACTGTAACCACCTACCAGTTCACGTGGATGTAGTGGAGCCAACCACACCAGCATCACAGGTCCAGAAATCTCCAAACGCTGAGTGGTTGGTCAGGACCTCTGCCGCAGAGAAAGCCACTGACTCCGCTGCAGCTACGTTTTTTAAAATGCCACCAGAAAAGAGCCCTGGATACAGCTAGAGAGCAGGAGCCCACCCACCGGGAGCCGCTGGGTGTCGCACAAAGCATCCTAGATGTGGTGGCACAGAGCCTTGCTTATCGCAGTTGACATTCCCAGTCCTTTTACCTCCAGGATGGCCCCTCTTCAGACAAAGCGGTGGACTCTTTCTCTTAGAAAATCATGTTGTGCAAATCTGGTTTTTAAAAAACACATTAGTAGAGTATTGCAGCAGCAGTTTAAAAAACAACAGCAACAACAAAGGTCATCCTCTGCTATTTGTTACATTGCTGTTGTCCCAACAGTTACCTGCAGCCCCGTTTACATAGCTGTTGCTTTTTGCAGGTATGTCTCTTTTCTTGAGAAACTAGTAACTGCTTTTGCATACTTTTGTGTAGAGCTTTTAATATGGTAGCCATTTTGAGACAGATTGAAACACTGAGTTAAGACCGGTGTGTGGAATTGCGTTTGCAGAGACCAGGTTCCCCTTTGAGCCCCATCTTGATTCACTGATCATGCCAAGAAGCTAACTCCATCAAGTTCTCATTTTGGAGCCTCAGAGGACACACCAGCAGCCTGGACCGTGGGAACTTCTTCCAGTTTTCTAAATGGCCTAATGGGACGTCCAGCAGCTGCACTGTACTTGGCCTTATCTCCAGAGTTGGTGTTCTCCCGCAAGAGGATATCTGTATTCATGATGTGATGAAGAAAGTGGTTTAGTTGTTCAGCAGACTTCAAATAGTCAGTGGATTGTGTCTTAATACTTCATGTCGCAGTGTAAGCCTTTCTGTACTAAATGGGAATTTTATTGTTAGTTTATAGGTCAATAACCTGCAGCAGAAATTCACACTCTATTATAATAATGGCTTCTTGGGGCCGTACTTTGGGGAGAAAAATGTCTTTTCGACACGCCTTAGTACTTGGCGTGTTTATGACGGCTCAGCTGCATGTGGAGTTATGTATACAGCCATGCCTGGAGTTGGATGCCGCTTTGTCAGAATGAGGAATAAGGGACTGCCTGGAGTTGCTGGGGAAGAGCCACCCTTTCTAAAAAAGTATCATCAAGAGCGTCTGTCATTCAGAGGCCTGGTTGACAGAGGGTTCTTTTTTGTACGAATTGAGTACATTTACTCTGAAATGCACAGGAACCGTTCTCAAAGTGCCCGCTGCTCTGGTAACATTCCAGAGGAACTCCCCGCCCTGCACCTGGATTTTTCTGCACTTGAATAGGTGCTGAGTGTCAGGACAGAGCCTCCTTTTCCTGAAACGCAGTATTGTCCCTCTTGCTCACACAGAATGTGAGGGTGGGCTGCTCTATAGTGTTCCCTTTAAAAATGGTAGTCCTTATCAGTGCCAAGTCCAGGATCTCCTTGTTGATGGGTGGGTGCGAATCTAGTTGGAAAGGAGGACTTGAAGGTAATTTACATAGCACTTTCTGTAAGACGGAGAACAGGTCAACTGTCCGTAACAAGGAGTATGGTGGAGGGAGGGGCAGGTGGCGATTATGGGGTGAGGGAGTGGCATTAAAGCCAGCCCAGCATCTCTGGGGGCCTCCCCTGGTTCTCATGTAGTCGTGAGTGTACGTCCCTTCCCTCGGGGCTGCACCTGTGACAATATAGGAAATAAAAGTGCCTGTTGAATATGGGAAATGGCACTACCGAATTGTTTTAGTGATGAAAGTAGGTTTGATTGTCCCATGTGCATTTTTACCTAGTCCCCATCGTGTCCTGAGACAAACCTCTAATGTAATTTGTTGGATTTAAGGGAGAAATCCATGGACATAATTTTCTTTTCTTTGCACTAAGCTCTGGCTCTTGTAGAGGTGGGTCCTGTGAACATAACTTATTCAGACCTCCACAGTTCAGGTAATCTTGTGGCCTAGCAGTTCCTTTCTACCTGTGATTACAAATAATTTCCATAGGCAACTTTATTTACATTTTAAACATCTCTGTGATGTAAGGGCAGGTGACTGCTGCCATTTTTCAGAGACCACAGTGGTAACAGAGTTTAGTGACTTGCCCAGAAATCACATAAGGCAAGACTAAAATCCCAGAATTTTGGACTTCCTCTGCCCTGGGTTATAATCTTTTTTGGATAGACCTGAGTCACTCTGAGACCCATAATTTTGAAGCAGTGTGTCATGAATGTTTATCATCTTTCTTGGGCATGCTTTTCTAAGTATTTTGAATACATTCAACAGGGATTACCCCCAAATGCCCTATCTACCTGTAATAAGTAGGGAAGAAAATTAATTGCCTAAAAAATAGCCATGAATACTTAGCAACACAGGGTTGTAAATTGTGCTCCTCATTTTAAGCTGCTGCATGAGCATGCTTGCAGAATTATTAACCAACTTACTTTGCTTGTTTTCTGTATGAATCAATTCTGGAGGAGTAACCTTAGAATGGAGTGTTTTTGGAATCTTAACTTTTACATTTCTCTTTTATATGGCAAAGTGTATGATGTCATACACTGAGAAAAGTCTGTTACCTTTCAACAAAGGATGTAATTTCAAGATCAAGTTTTGTAGTCTGTTGAGAATACTCTCATAGCATGACTTCCTTTGAGGATAATCATTGAGCGCCCATGCATTTGATCTGCTCAAAACTAGAAACTGAAGCCGAGTTCCATAGTTCTTCCTTATTTCAGGGTTCTGATTTATCCTAGCTGGCTACACATCCTGCCTGTCTGAATCCTAAGCTTCCGTATTTTCCACAGTGGGCACAAGTCAAGACATTACCTACTTGTTTGAGCATCATTCATAAAAATTAGTTTTGCTTATGAATTTAAAGGAATTTGAGATTATTTTTCATTTAAGGAAACAAGTTAATTTGCATCAGCACTTGTATTACTTTTTGGTAAGAACTGTGCAGAAGAGGGAATTAGCTGTTTACTGTGGTGCCACATTTAGGAGGGGCAGCGTGTGATCTTTATTGAGTGGTGTGTGCTTGATAAATAGGGCACATTTAACCTTGAATTCTTATGAAATCAATGCAGTTGAAAATATCAGATGACATTGTTTTGCTGGGCTGTGGAACAGGCCGCAAACAAGGCCATTTTGGCAGCAAAATGACCAAAAGCTGAAATAAAACTTCTTAATCTGTGATGCTTATGGCATCCTATGCTAAATCCAGCGCCACACCAAGGACAGGTAATGAAACTACCTAGGAATCCCACCTAGATGGCTCTGATCTGTCCTTGTGTTGTGGAGTCAGAGACAACAGCCCGGACCACAGCATGGGAGGTTCTGGAGCTGCAGAGGAGCAGTCACCACGGAGGTCACTTAGAGTGGAACCAGTTACAGTGTCAGGAGGAAGGAGCTAGGCGGCAGTGTCATTGCTGATGTGGTGGCTTCTCCACTTTGGCTCCAAGGCTCGCAGTGATGTTTGATTCACTTCTGGTCCTCTCTCTATTTTAACTTCATTTCTGTGGTCAGAGCCACATGCCTTTTGTTTCCTGAGGCGAAGACTATGTAAAACTCTCAGCATTGCAAGCCACATTCAGTGGTCCATAAGTCTGGTGAAATTTAGCTGAGCTAGGGTAAGAACAGACTGGCTTACTCTAGCAGCTGTGGATGCAGTCTAGCTGGGGGCAGAGTTTACAGGGTGTCATGATTCATGGGGAGGCCAGAGGGATGGTCAAAGCAGTTTGCTCTTGGTGTCAGCTGTTTCCTTTGTTAATACTTGAGCCGTCTTACTTGTCAGTATTTGCTTATCTCCTGCACCAGCCATGCCAGCTAGTGGAGTTACTGATGGCGGTGGCAGTCAGGATGGGCTCCTACCCCATCAAGAAGCAGTACCGAGGGAGTTGGTGGGTTCTGCCAGACCACTAAACACAAAGTGGCCCAGAGATGCTTTCACCTACATTAAGATCCCAAAAGAGATGAATGTCAAATGCCTGGAAACAACAACATCGAATAGAAACAAGGAAAATGAATGGTAACTGCTGAAGAGTATGGATTTTAAGGTTTTTAACAAGCCCAGCAAAACAAACTTATGGCCAAAATAAATTTTCCTGCCACTGCAAATAGACATGACAAGCACGGGGGAAAATTGCCGAGTTTTTGGAATATAAACTTTTCAAGCACAGTATTGAAGAATGAGGCAGATCCTGAAGATGTTCACCAGGAAAAGCAATCTTGGCAAGATTCAGAAGTAAGAAGGCATGACGAAGAGAAGGGGACATGCTTCGAACAGAGGTGCTAGGGCCTCTAGAAGGACAGCAGCAGCGTGCTCCTGCCCCGACCACACCTGCTGGATCAGAAATGGAGGGTGGGTCGGGGAGTCTTTCCAGCCCTCCAGGGGACTCTGGTGCACGCTGACATTTGTGAACCACAGGCTTTGCATAGTTAAATGCTTTAAGATGTTGGTGTCCCCCTAAGCTCTAGGGTGTACTTCTGTTTCTCTCCATAAGTATAGACGTGTTTTGTACATTTGCAGAAATGGTTAATGTCTTTATTTCCCATACTTTTTCCCTGAAGCTCCTAAAAGATCTGGAAGTATTGGGAAAGGATGATGTGGAGAAAAATGTCATCAAGGCCATATTTAAGTGGATGGAAACAACTTTTAGTGTGGGTTAAAATATAACCATGAATTTTTAGTCCGTGTGTGATAGTCGTTTTTCACAATAGACAGTAAAACATTTGTGTAAGATACTGCCATACATGATTTCATGGTATTTGTTCATTACATGTTAGTTTCCTGGGAAAATGTGTATTTTCCAGCATAATAATGATGAAGTCTTTAAAGTATGGCTCACAAAAGTGAAAATAATTGGAGGAAAACAAAAACCACCCCGAGTACATAGTGTTGTGTAATAAATACTTGTTGAGTTATTGGTGATCTTTTACTAGAATTTAATCACACCCTCTTGTCTTTGTTTTACATTTCAGTGCTGCTGCAAGGCTTGGTGACCAGCAGCAACAGCATGTTCTATATTTTTTGTTGTTGTCTGACTCATGGATTCAGCATTTCAGAATATGGTACTCTAATCCTAAAGCTTTGAAATGAAACCACGACTATTTTTTTACTGTAGGTTTTATTTGTATGAATTAGTTCTCTGGTATCATTTCCTCAGGTACCCATGTTGTTTTGTGCCCAGGTGTGACTTTATAAAGGTGATTAAGTGAGAACACGGACAGGCCTGTGCCACTGAAAGAAAAGTTGAGTGTTAAGTTCCCCTAGAAACGAGGCACGGCTTGCCCTGCAGGGCCACTGGTCGAAAACCAAGTTTGGGTCAAGAGGCAGAAGACCGGAGCAAGCAGTAGGTTTAGGCCAGAGCCTTTGTTGGGGTCTTCGCTATGAAGGCAAGGCAGGGCAGGGTGAGCAGTTTGGAAATGGCTCGTTTGAATAATTCTGGGGCCTTTGAACTATAGTATAGTCTCTGGTTGCCTGGTACCTGGCCCTGGGCTGATTGCCCCTGGAGTGGAACTGGCCAGATGGAGGGGGTAGGGCTCCATCGGACCTGGTTAATTTGCACATCAAAAGCGTGCTGCTGGCGGAGTTCTTTGCTGTCTTTCTAAGAATCTGCTAGCCCTGGGAGAGGCAGTGTTTCCTTAGCCAGAAAGGGTTTTTAATCTGTTAAAACATTTTAATATACAGAAAATAAAAAACAGGATTTACACACGTTTAAGCTGTTAAGTTCTCCTTTCAATTTTTTCAGTCTTTTAAAACACCGTGTAATTTTTCTTTTCCATCTTGGAAACCAGTTAAAAATACCTCTGACCAAAAATGGTAGCGTTACTAGTTATTATCAAAGTATGGGAATATAAAAAGATTTTTAAGATTATGAAAATTAATGTTTTCTGTCTCTAGAAGTGAGTTCTGACCCTTGCAGATCCCTCATTCAAATGTTTTTAATTGAAAGAGAGAAAACATCAGAGAACTTACAGACGGCCATGGTGGCTTTGACTTAAATCAACCTCTTTCCCTATATGTAGACCCCACCTCTTGCCCCTCCCAGCGGGCCACGTATCTCCCCATGAACAGTTGCCATGGTTATGCAGACTTCTGCCACCCCAAAACCATGGCGCACTTTGAATTGCTCTCAATATTTATTCCACTCCTCTTGGCAGTAGCTATTCCAAACTGTGGCCATTTCAAACTCTCCTTACCCCCACCTTCTTTCCAGTTCAGCAGCTGATCTCCCCCATCCCCTAGCAGGTAACGGACCATTAGGCAGGAGTCCCCTGTCCCACACCCTTACGTACACCCTTCCTCACCTCTTCTTGCAAGTGCCTGTCATATCCAAGACAAATCCCTTCTCCTCTATGCCCTGGGTCCCTCTCCTTTGATCAGACGCCTTGTTCAGTCTAACTATAGCTTCTCACTCCCGGCATGAAGAGCTTTGCATGTGAACATGTTTTAAAGATTCCCTCTTAAAACAAAAATACCTTTCTCAACCCTTTGAACCTCTTGACTACCAAAAATACTGCCCTCACTTGCACTTCCCGTTCATTAATTCTCAGTCCACTGAAGCAGTAGGTTTTAACCCTGGCTGCACATTAAGACCACCTGGGGGAGACTTTTAAAAATCCTGATTCCCCCAACTGAACCACAGAAAAATGACTTCCAAATGAGGAGGCAGGACAGACTTCATTCTTTATAAAGCAATGGTGCAGGTGGGGCTGAGAACCACCATACCAACCCTGGCTGCTACCCTCCCCACCACCACAATTGGTTTTGCTGGGTTCACCAGTGATTTCCAGTTGTCAAAATTCAGCCCTTCAATTTATCATTATGATGTCATACTGTACAACCACTTCCTTTTTGGAATTCTCCCATTTCTGCCCTGCTTTCTCCTGATTTTCCCCCTACTTCTTTGCTTTCTCAGTCTCCACAGGTGGGAAGATTGGTTGGTAGGTCAGTCCAACACAGACTGGATTTCCCTGTCCTCTCTTCCAATATTTCAGCTAACACCTGTGGGCTAATGCACCCCTTTGCCATACCACTCAATGCACTGACTTAAAGCACAGACTTAGATTGAAGCATTTACATTCATTAATAATTGTTGTAGACTTATAGGAAAGTGTGCTCAAGGCCTCTCCTCCTTCGTTTGTTTCTCCTTGTCCCTGTCCCTACTCCAGGCCCACATAGGTAGGAAGGTTGCTAATCACATTTGGTAGATTCTAAGCTTTGTCAGACCCCTATTTACTCTTGGAGTTGCCATTTATGAAAAGTCAGGCTTGAACTCTGGTCCCTCTTCTGCTTTTTCCTCTCCAGGGTCTTGGACTGGTAAGGAGGCCTGGGCCCACATCTACATACAAAGAGGCTTCCCCCATCTAGTGCTTTCAGTTTTTTACTTCTGCTTTTGGTAAGAGTTTAGTTTGGGCTTAGGGTGAGACAGACTCATTTCCTCACTGGTTTTGACCTTCGGTACCACGTTGGATCTTGGGGTTTCAGGCCCTAGCCCTACTACTAATAAAGTGGAACTTGATTTTCAACTTTATTACCATCACTGCATGCTGCCTCTGAAACTATATGTAGGGGTTCCACCCTCACCAGAAGGGATCCTGTGTGTTCCTGGCTTCTTTGAATCACTAGTTTCTGATTCAAAATCTGGGATGAGGGATCTGGTTAGTACTCATGTGCCTATCTATCCTAGCTGCAGGAAGTGAGAGTGAGGTTATCTGGAATGTGTAGCTTCTGTTGGGGTTGGATGAATTCCTCAAACCTAGGAGAACAGTTCAGATACTGGACAGCTGGTAAAAATAACAAAGGTCTACTCGGACCATTGTCCTATTTACTGATTCAACAAACATGTATTAAGCACTCAGTAAGCCAGTCATCTTCAGGGTTCTTTTGGGGAAGGTGGCTGCTACGAAGCAGGATATTCCCAGGGTCCTTAGATGTACTCTGCTTGAAACCAGTCTGACCCTTTCCAGAGCCCCTGATGATGATGATGATGATGATGATGATGATGACTATTTACTGAGTGATTATTAAATGCCAGTTGTCAACAGCATCTCAATCTTCAAAGACTCTAAGGTAGGTAAATTTATGTCCGTTTTAAAGCCATGAAATAATGCTTACAGTTGGAGATTAACTTGCTCAAAGTCACATAGCTAATATTCAAGCCAGCATTCACACTCTAGGTCTTTTTGGTGCTAGACTTTCTGTTCCCAGCAACACTCTTTGCTGTCTCTTTTCACAATATAAATGAACTGTTGGTGATCTTGTATATGTCGAATAAACTATGTGCCACTGGTCCCAGGGCTGGGTATGTGGTGACACCCTTTTACTCCATTTACCTGTTGCTCCTGGTCAACACGGTCCAAACAACCGTGAATGGGCTCATCTCATCTCTGTGCCTACATCACTGAAAGAATATAGGCAATTTCTGTGGCATCTTAAAATGACCTATTCTTGTTTTTGGAAGCTTCTAGAGCAAAAGTCAATAAAATCTTCCAAACCTTTGGCAGGTATTGTCCTTTGTATGCCAAAGCGAAATGGATCCCTAAGCTGCGAGGACATCTACTTTGAATTGTTAATGGTAGTGATGGACTGTTCTGAACATTCTGCTAAGTACCTCATAGACCTGCTAGCAATATAGCTGTCTTAACAGTTTGTGCCTTAATAAATGTCCCTTCACTCAGTAGATGTGAATAGAACACATTTTATGCCAAGTACCCTGCTTGCTGTTGAATATACAAAGAGGAAAGGCATTCCTGCTGTCAGGATATTCATGGTCTTCTGAGGAAGAGACCAGGAGAGCAAATATTATAATGTAGAATGATAAATTTTGAGATAAGAATACCAAGGTATCTTGGCAGCAAGGAGGAAGGTACCTGAACTCAAAATGGGTAGAAGGAGGATTTTAAAAATGCTGGACCAAGTCCTGAAGGATGAACAGGATTTTGGTGAAGAAGAGAGAATGAAGCCATCCTGCATAAAGAGCATGGTTTGTACAGGGCACTGCAAGTATTTTGATATGGCTGACAGCATCCAGGAGCAGGGACAGGTAGGCAGGAGACCAGTGAAGGACCCTGTGTAAACTGGCTTGCTTGTCGATTTGGAGAGCTGTTCCAGTATTCCTCTGCTGTGCAGTCATGGACAGCCTACTGCAACTGGCCCGTTGTGCAGACAAAGCCAGAACTGAGATGTGCCCAGGTTCCCATCTCCTTGATCACCTCCCTGGAATATACAACCAGATCCATCCATTTGTGGGAGTTCCTGACATGCTTAGGAATAGATTAAGCTGAGTTGGAAATAACAGTTTGCACCATGGCTGACTGAATCCTTCATGCGTTCTATCATGATGCCAGTCTGAAGTTACTCCTAGTATGGTTCTTCAGTAGCTAAGTTGCTACTCTAAATTGCATTTGGGGATTTTTTTTTTCCCTCAGTGGTGACTGGAAATTTGTGTTGATCAACTCGCACTCTTTATATTGGGGAACTCTGCAATCTTTGCAATTTCAAGGCTGCAGAAAGTGTTCATAGGATAAAATGAATGCACCTGGCCCATATTAAGCCCATATTAAGCATTGATTTTGGTCTCATTAATACCATGCTATAAGTAAAGTTAGCTGAACCCTTTGAAATGGTGTAAAATGGAACCAATTAAGTGGTTTTGGCCAATAGTAGTGATGGATGGCCCTTTTTTTGGTGTTCCACATTAGTGTGACTTAGGGCCTCCTCTCCACATTCTTTGGACCTCTTGATTCAAAACCTTTTTTTTTTTTTTTAATCTTTTAGTTTGAAATAAGTTTAGACTTATAGGAAAGTTGCAAAAACGGTACAGAAAGTCGCCATATGCCCTTCTCCCAGCTTCTAGTGTTAACAACTTACATAGCCGCGGTACAGTTATTGAAACCAGGAAATTAACCTTGACACAATCCAGTTAACTAAACTACATGCTTAGTTGAATGTCATCCGTTCTCCCTGGTATGTCCTTTCTCTGGTTAAGAATTCAAGCCAGAATCCATTTGTATTTAGGTCTGTTTCTGAGCTTTTGATTCTGTTCAGTGGTCTGCTCGTCGTCTTGTGCACAGTAGCACACTCTTTTCAATAATAGACACTTTATAATATATTTTAATGTCTGGTAGAGCTAGTCCCCTGTCCTAATTTTTCCTTTCCAGTGTTTTCCTGGCTATTCTTACATGTTTGTTTTTCCACATAAACTTTAGTATCAACATGTCTAATAGAGATTGCATTACATTTTTTAGCTGACTTAGGGAGAACTGACGTCTTTACGGTGTTGCGTTATACAAATATCCAAATTATCCAAGAACAGGGGATGTATTTCCACTTGTTCACATCTATTTTTGTGCCTTTTCAGAACTGTTTTAAGCTTTCCTTGGATAGGTATTATGTATTTCTTATTAAGTTTATCCCCTTGCATTCAATTCTTTCTTGCTACTAAAGGGATTTTCTCTGCCATGATGTCTTCTACTTGATTATTGTTCTTATATATGGCTTTTGATTTTTTGTATACTAATTTTATATCCTACTGCCTTTCTGAATTCTTTTACTTTTTGAGTGAGTTTTATCATTGATCCTCAAGGGTCAAAAAAAAAAAAATCTTTCTAAGTGTACCGAGTAGTGGCAAGAAATGAATCTATAGAAGTCAAAAGTGCTTTGAAAGCTTAACTTTGGGTGACAAGGTAGATGAAAGCCATCTTTCACCCTGAAAGTATCTGTGGAGACCCGGTCCCTTGAGTCTCTGTCAAGTGGTGACTATGATGGGTGCAGGAGGTAAAGCAGGGCCCATTCAAAGCAGAGAGTTTAGCCTGAGATCTCCCACAAAGCAGGGACCCTCAAAGTGCTACCCTCACAGTGTAAGCGTCAATACTAAGTAAACCCACCAAGCAGACATAACAGGAAGAAAGCATGCCTTTCTTGATGTTGGGCTTGGGTGGAGGAAAAGTTCGTTTGTTTTAACCTTAAAACGTTTAAGAGGTTGTCCCTTATAGAGGTTTATGGCCTAAGTTTATTCTACTGATGTGGTCCAAAATACTGCAAATGGGAATTTCATTTACAGTGGACCCAGGTCAGTAGTACCCTTAGATGATTAGCAAACACAGATTCTCTCAGAAGGAACAAAACTTCAATCAGGTATCCAAGAACTATCACAGATAAAGTTATAAAGAATATGGGTAGTTCACAGTTAAAAACCACAAACCTGGGGCACCTGGGTGGTTCAGAAAGTTAAGCTTCTGACTTCAGCTCAGGTCACGATCTCACAGTTTATGAGTTAGAGCCCTGCATTGGGCTCTGTGCTGACAGCTTGGAGCCTGGAGTCTGCTTTAGATTCTTTGTCTCCCCTTTTCTCTGCTCCTCCCCTACTCATGCTCTGTCTCTCTCACTCTCTCAAAAAAAAAAAAAAAAAAACACACACACATTTAAAAAAATAAATAAAGGAGGTTTGGGGCACCTAGGTGGCTCAGTCAGTGGAGCATGTGACTCTTGAGCTCAGGGCTGTGGGTTTAAGCCCCATGTTGGGTAAGGAGATTACTTAAAATCTTAAAAAAAAAATGTAAGAGGTTCTATAGAAAAATAGGGAAGAGATATGAACAGTTTACAGGAAAACAAATGTCCCTTGTGGAAAGATCAACTTAATTATTTGATTTTCATAACAACCTAATGAGGTAGATATTCTTATCCCCATTTTTCAGAGAAGGAAACTGAGTTAAAAAGAGGTAAAGTATTCTATCTGAACTCAAAGACTAATCAGTTATGTTTCTAGGATTTGAACACAAGCTGGCTCCAAATCAGAGTAATTCACCACGACTAAGTGAGGCTTATTTCAGGAACACAAGGATCATTTAATGTTAGGACTAGTTGAGTGTTTCCTTAATTTGATCAAATATATTTATCTCAATCCAAAGCCAGCACCATGCCTGAGAATTAGAGAAACAATTTCATTAAAGTCAGAGACAAGACAGAGATGTCCACTAATCATCACCATTGTTTAAAATTGTTCTTCAGGACTTAGACAAAACAATTAGACACGAGAAAGAAATTAAAGGTATAGAAATTAGGAAGAGAGGATAAAATTACAATTTGCTGGTATGATTGGATTGTCAACCTGGAAACTAAAAAGGAGTAACCAAAAACTTAGAAACAAAACTAGAATTTGATAAATTAGGTACAAAAGTAATTTTCAGAATCAACAGCCTTTGTATACCAAATGTCTGATTACATGCTATAAGGAAAGAAAAGACCCACTTTATAATAGCAGCAGAAAACATAAGATATAAAATACTTAAGAATAACTCAAGAAATATTATTTGTAGAAAAGTTCTAAAATGCTAATGAGGGACACAAAATAAGATTTGAACAAATGGAAAGTCCATGTTCTTGCACAAGAACAATGAGCATCGTAATGATGTCACTCTCAATCTATAAATTTGATGTGATATTCAATAGAAGTCCCAGATTTTTAAAAAAATTTTTAGTGTTTACTTTTGAGAGAGGCAAAATGCAAGTGAGAGGGGCAGAGAGAGAGGGAGACACAGAATCTGAAGCAGGCTCCAAGCTTTCAGCACAGAACCCGACATGAGGCTTGAACCCACAAACTGTGAGATCATGACCTGAGCCAAACGCTTAACTGACTGAGCTACCCAGGCACCCCATTTACCAATCCGATATTTAAAAAAGATTTATACAAACTGATTCTGAGGTTCATAAGGAAAACCAAGCAAGAATACATAAGAAAGTGATGGTGATAGAAGGAGATTAACTCTATAGATGTTTAAAATATATAAAATCCATAGCAATTAAAACAGTGTGGTAATAATTTGTGAATAGCCAGATAAATAGAATAGTTCAGAAACAGGTCTAAATACATATGGGAATTGAGTGTATGATAAACATGGCTGTTCAGTCAGTGGGGAAAAGATTATTAAGGAAAGGGAGATCACTGGTTAGTGTTCTGGAAAAAAAATTAGGTTGGATCCACACTTCACTCCTTATGTTAGGATGACTTGCAGACAGTTAAGGCTTAAATGTAAAAAATAAGACTCTAAATGTACTAGGAAGAAAAAAAGTTTTCTTATGACTTGAGAGTGGGGGAGGGCTTTCTGAGTCTGCCACAAAACCCAAAAGCCAAAAGAAATGATTGCTAGGTGACACTTTGTAAAGATAAAGACTCTCTTCATGACAAAGCATCGTAAGTCAATGCAAATGAGAACCTGGGTGAGATATGTGTAACTCCACCAAGATAAGGGCTAATTTGTCTAATTTATGAAAAGAGCCCCTCACATCAAAAAGAAATGGATCAGCAATCCAATATAAAAATGGTCAAAACAAATGAACAGACATTTTATAGAAGAAAAAATACAAATGACTCCTAAGCATATGAAAATATGCTTAATCTCACTTTTAATAAAATAGATTTTTCACCTATCAGAAATAATAAAGTTTGATAACACACTATAATGGCAAGCATGTGGTTAAATAGGCATTTTCACACATTGCATAAATTAGTACAAACGAAGCTGACAGTATCTATCAGATTACAAAGGTACATCTTTTAATCCAACAATCCTACAGATACATTTGTATTATGTGCAAAATGACTTATGAGCATGACTGATCATTAGAATTCACTAGAGATGAGTTAGTTTCACTGCACCCTTAAGGGGAAGAGATTACATAAGGGCTTGAGTGCAGAAGGTGGGGATCATTTGGCATCATCTTTGGTAAGAGGCCGCTTACCACATTAATAAATATTTTTTAAAAGTGAACTACATATTGCTTTCAAGAGGCACACTTTTTAAGTGTAAAAACAAAGATTGAAAGTTAAAAAATGGAAAAAGATACACCAACCAAGAGCTAACCAAAAGGAGGCTGATGTAACTATACAAATATCCAAGTAAATCAAGAAGAATTACTAAAGATACAGAGGGACAGTTCATAAAAATAAAATAAATCCACCAGGAAGGTATAATTATATAATAACATTATACTTATAAAAAATAAGTATAATAATTCGATGCATGTGTTGATGCACCTAATACTACAGTTTCAAAATATAGAGAGCAAAATTACAGAACTATAATGAACTGATAGTATTTTTTCAGATAGTGAAAAAATCATTAAGAATATGAAAGATTTCAACATAAGTAATAACTTTAATCTAACTGATGCACATACCGTAAAACAACCATCATCGTCAGAATATGTGTTTTTTCCAAGTGTCCACGGAACATTTACCAAAATTTACCATCTGCTGGTCCTTAAAGCAAGTCTCAACAAATTCCAAAGAGTGAAATCATCCAAAATATGTTCTCTGATCAAAGTGGGATTAAGGTAGAAATTAATAACAAAAAGAGATGCCTCAAATATTTGGAAATTAAGCAATATACTTCTAAATAACCAAAAATTCAAAAGAAACTATAATGGATGTTAGATAATATTTTGAACTAAATTATAATAAAAATAATGACATCAAAACACAGCTATGATGTACATAAAGTGTAGTTTGTTTCTTTAAATCTATGTATACTAAAAGGAAAGAAAGACTAAAAATTAATCTAAAAAGTAGAGTAGGAAATTTAATAGAAGAGTATAGAAAATAGTAAAGGTAATAACAGAAATTAATGAAATAGAAAAAAGTATATAAGAAAATCAAATCTAGAGCTGGGTTTTTTGAAAAGACTAATAAAATTGATAAACTGCTATCAAGGGGGAAAAAAAGCACTTCTAGACCAAGAAAATGAGAAAAAAGTTACAAATTACCAAATCTGTAAGTAGATATTATGAAGAACTTTATACCAATAAATCTGAAATCCTACATGAAGTGAAATGTCTATGAAAGTACAGCTTACCAACTACAGGGGAAACAAAGTCTGAATGTTTTATAGCTAAGAAATTGAATCTGTAACTAAAACTTTCCCATAAAGAAATTTCCAGGTCTAGATTTCTTCACTAAGCAAGTTCTTCTAAACATTTAAAGGAGTTAAACTAATCTTAACACAGATTCTTTCAAGTCATAGGAAAAAAACCCCAAGCAATTCCCAATTCATTTTGAGACCACTTTAATTTTAATACCAAAGGGTGGCAAGTACATTACAAAAAATGAAAATTCTGGACCAATATCTCTCATTAACATACTTTTAAATATCCTAAACAGAATATTAGTAGTAGAGTTCAATGATATAATTCATTTCAGTAATGTTGGCTTAATATTACAAAATCAAGCAATATTTTCAACAACTGGTTCTGGGACAACTGAATATCCACATGCAAGAAAAAGTTGGATTTCTTCATACTCCATATGCAAAAATTAATTCAAAATGGATCAAAAGCCTAAATGTAAGAGCTAAAATATAAAACTATTAGAAGGAAATGCAAGTATAAATCTTCATGATCTTTCATTTGACAATGATTTCTTATGCAAGACACCAAAATCATAAGCAACCAAAATAAAAATGGATAAACTGGACTTCATTAAAAATTTAAACTTCCGTGCTTCAAAAGACAATAACAAGAAAAAGAAAAAACAATTTACAGAGTAGGAGAAAATATTTGTAACCCATATAACTGATAAGAGTCTAGTATCCAGAATATATGAATAATTCTTACAACTAAACAACAGAAAGACAAACAGAACAACTAAAAAAATAGGCAAAGGATTTGAATAAACATTTCTCCAAAGAAGAGATACAGGTGGCCAATAAGCACATAAAAAGATGTTTCACATCATTACTCATTAGGGAAGTGCAAATCAAAATCACAAGGAGATACTACTTCACGCTCACAAGGAAGACAATAATAATTTAAAAAAAATACAGGGATGCTTGGCTGGCTCAGTTGGTGGAGCATGCGTGCAACTCTTGATCTCAGGGTTGTGAGTTTGAGCCCCATATTGGGTGTAGAGATTACTTTTTTTAAAAAATCCTTTAAAAATACAGATAATAAGTTTTGATAAGAATGTGGAAAAATTATAACTTTCATAAATTGCTTGTGGAAATGTAAAATCATGTATCCACTTTGGAAAACAGTATGACAGTTCCTCAAAAAGTTAAATGCAGGTTACCATATGACCTAGAAATTTTATTCCCTATGTTCATAGCAGCATTATTCATAATAGCCAAAAAGTGGAAACAACTCAAATGTCCAACTACTGAATTGATAAACAAAATCCATTATATCCATATGACAGAGTATCATTCAGCCATGTAAAGGAATGAAGTACTAATTCACACTACATGGATGAACCTTAAGGACATTATGCTAAGTGAAAGAAGGCTGACACAAAGGCCACATATTACATGACTCCACTTATAAGTGAAATGTCCAGAATAGGCAAAATCTATGTAGACAGAAAGTGAATTAGTGGCTACCAGAGACTAGGGGAAGAGGATATTGGAGACAGAATGCCAATGGGTATGGAGTTTCTTTCTGGGAATGATTAAAATGTTTTGGAATTAGATACTGGTGACAATTGCATAGCTTTATGAATATACTGAAAACCACCGAATTGCACACTTTAAAAGGATGAACATTATGGTGTATGAAGTATATCTCAATTTAAAAATTAGTGTATTTAACGAAATTAGCATAACAAAGGAGGAAAAGAATGAGATCACTTCAATAGAATGATGTAGAAAAAGCATTTAATAAAATCAAATAATTATTCATGATATGTACTCAACACACTAGGAATAGAAGGAAATGTTCTTAAACTGGTAAAGATCACCTATAAAAATATTACAGAAAACATCATAGTTAATAGCAAAATATTGAAAGTTTTCTCCCTGAGATTAGGAATACCTTCTGGGGCACCTCTCAGGCTAAATTGGTGGAGCATGGCGACTCTTGATCTCAGGGTTGTAAATTCAAACCCCACGTTGGATGCAGAGATTACTTAAAAATAATAAAATCTTAAAAAAAGGAATACCTTCTAATAGTATTTATATTCAATATTGTGCTGGAGATGGTAACTGTTGTAATAAGGCAAGAAAAATTGTAAAGTCTGAAAAGTAGAGATAAACTGTCTATTCACAGATGATATGATTGTTTATGTAGAAAGTCCTAAAGAATCTATGGTTTATTAGGATTATTACAAATACAGTGGTGCCTGGACAGCTCAGTCAGTTAAGCATCTATTTTGGCTCAGGTCATGATCTCACCGTTGTGAGATTGAGCCCACATGGGGCGTGGAGACTACCTGGAATATTCTCTCTCTCTCTCTCTCTCTCTCTCTCTCTCTCTCTCTCTCTCTCTCTCAAATAAATAAGTAAATAAACATAAAAAAGAAATACATAAAAATAGCAAAGTCCCTGGATTCATGGTATATATATATATCACTATATATGTACTATATTACTATATTCTGTAAATACTATAAACAGAATATGAAATTTTAAAACACCATTTACAATAACATTAAAGATCTAAAATACCTGGGAAATACGTTTCAAATATCCAGTGAAAGATGTACAAGGTCTTTATGAGAAAACATTATTGAGAGAAAATTTAAAAGACCTAAATAAATGGAGAGATTGGCTGTGTTCATGAGTTGCAAAGCTCAAATGTCAGTTCTTTCCAAATTAGTCTATAGAGGGAACACAGTCCTAGTAAAAATCACAACAGTTTGGGTTTTGGGAGGAAGGTAGGGGTTGAAGTTAACAAGCTAATTGTGAAATTTACATGAAAATAGTAAAGACAGGGTGCCTGACTGGCTCAGTGGGTAGAGCATGTGACTCTTGATATTGGGGTCATGAGTTCAAGTCCCATGTTGGGCGTAGTGATTACTTAAAAAAGAAAAAGAAAACGTTAAAAACCAAGAATAGAACAGACATTCTTGAAGGAACAAAGCTGGTAGACTTACACCACTAGGTATCAAGACTTCTTATAAAGCTAGAGTACTATGTGGTATTGTTAGTGTACATGTAGGCAAATACACCAATGGCACAAAATAGACTAGAAGCAGATCCATACACATACAGTCCCTTGGCTAAAAACAAAGGTGACTATATTGTGCAGTAAAGAATAGATGACCGTTTCAATAAATAGTGCTTACTCAGTTGGATATTCATTTGCAGTATAAATCTTGATCCCTATTTTCACTTTTTTAAAAAAATTTTTTGACATTTATTCATTTTTTGAGAGACAGAGTGTGAGCGGGGTAGGGGCGGAGAGAGAGGAAGACACAATCAGAAGCAGGCTCCAAGCTCGGAGCTGTCATCACAGAGCCTGACACAGGGCTTGAACCCACCCATGAGATCATGACCTAAGCTGAAGTTGGACACTTAACCAACTGAGCCACCCAGGTGCCCCTATTTTCATTATTTAAAACCAATTCCATAAAGATTACATCATAAAGGTGAAAGGGTAAAAACAACAAAACTTCCAGGAAGAAAAAAAAAGGAAAATACCTCCAATGCCTTGAAGTAGGGTAAGATTTCTTAAACAAAATATAAAAAATATTACCTAGAAAGTTAAAAATTGGTACATTGGATTACATTAAAGTCAAAAGACTCCATTGAGAGTAAAAAAGCCAGCCACAGTGTAGGAGATTATATCTGCAATACAAATATCAGACAAAGGACTTGCATCCAGAATCTTTTTTTAAAATTTATTTATTTAAATTCGAGTTAGTTAACATATAGTGTAGTATTGGTTTTAGGAGTAGAACCCAGTGATTCATCACTTCCATATAATACCCAGTGCTCATCCCAACAAGTGCCCTCCTGAATGCCCATCACCCATTTAGCCCTCCCCCACCGCCCACCTCCCCTCCAGCAAGCCTCAGTTTATTCTCTGTATTTAAGAGTCTCTTATGGTTTGCCTCCCTCTCTGTTTTTATCTTATTTTCCCTTCCCTTCTCCTATGTTCATCTATTTTGTTTCTTAGATTCCACATATGAATGAAATCACATATTTGTCTTTCTCTGACTGACATTTCTCTTAGCGTAATACCCTCTAGTTCCATCCATGTTGTTGCAAATGGCAAGATTTCATTCTTTTTGACTGTGGAATAATATTGCGTTCACTGTATGTATATAGAATATAGAATATTATATACCACATCTTCTTTATCCATTCATCAGTCAGTAGACCTTTGGGCCCTTTCTATGATTTGGCTATTGTTGATAGTGCTGCTACAAACATTGGGGTGCATGTTTTTCTTTAAATCAGCATTTTTGCATCCTGTGGATAAATACCTACTAGTGCATTGCTGGGTTGTAGGGTAGTTCTATTTTTAATTTTTTGAGGAAGCTCCATACTGTTTTCCAGAGTGGTTGCACCAGTTTGCATTCCCACCAGCAGTGCAAAAGTGTTCCCCTTTCTCTGTATCCTCACCAACATCTGTTGTTTTCTGTGTTATTCATTTTAGCCATTCTGATCAGTATGAGGTGGTATCTCATTGTGGTTTTGATTTGTATTTCTCTGATGATGAGTGATGTTGAGCATCTTTTTATGTGTCTGTTAGCCATCTGGAAGTCTTCTTTGAAAAAGTGTCTATTCATGTCTTCTGCCCATTTCTTCACTGGATTATTTGTTTTTTGGTTGTTGAGTTGTATAAGTTCTTTATAGATTTTGGATACTAACCCTTTATCTGATATGTCATTTGCAAATATCTTCTCCCATATGAAAGGTTGCCATTTAGTTTTGTTGATTGTTTCCTTCACTGTGCAGAAGGTTTTTATTTTGATGAGGTCCCAATAGTTCATTTTTGCTTTTGTTTCCCTTGCCTGTGAAGACATGTCTAGTAACAAGTTGCTGCAGCCAAGATCAAAGAGGTTGTTGCCTGTTTTCTCCTGTAGGATTTTGATGGTTCCCTGTCTCACATTTAGGTCTTTCATCCATTTTGAATTTATTTTTGTGTATTGTATAAGAAAGCAGTCCAGTTTCATTCTTTTGCATGTCACTATCCAGTTTCCCAGCATCAGTTGCTGAAGAGACTGTCTTTTTTTCCATTGGATATCCTTTCCTGCTTTGTCAAAGATTAGTTGGCTATACATTTGTGGGTCTATTTCTGGGTTCTCTATTCTGATCCATTGATCTGTGTTTCTTTTGTTGTTGTTGTTTGTTTGTTCATTTTGCCAGTACCATACTATCTCGATGATTACATCTTTGTAATAAAGCTTGAAGTCTGGAACTATGATGCCTCCAACTTTGGTTTTCTTTTTCAACATTGCTTTGGCTATATTCAGGGTCTTTTGTGGTTCCATACAAATTTCAGTATTGTTTGTTCTAGCTCTTTGAAAAATGGTGGCATTATTTTGATAGGGATTGCACTGATTGCTTTGGGTAACAAAGATTTTTTAACAATATCTGTTCTTTCAGTCCATCAACGTGGAATGTTTCTCCATTTCTTTGTGTCTTCTTCAATTTCTTTCATAAGCTTTCTATAGTTTTTAGCATACAGATCTTTTACCTCTTTGTTTAGATTTATTTCTAGGTATCTTATGGTTTTGGGTGCAGTTGTAAATGGGACTGATTCCTTGATTTCTCTTTCTACTGCTTCATTATTCATGTATAGAAATGCAGTTGATTTCTGTACATTGATTTATATCCTGCGACTTTGCTTAATTCACGGATCAGTTCTAGCAGGTTTTTGGTGGAGTCTTTTGGGTTTTTCATGTAGCAGTTTTAAAAATAGATTCTGTGGTGTTTCGTGTTGATTCATAAATCACTAATCAACATGATGCACCACAGAATCTATTCTAAAAACTGCTACAAATCAATTAAAGCAAACAGATAATCCAACCGAATAATGGGCAAACGACTTGGACAAAGCATCACAAAAGATATCTAAATGACCACTAAGTGTATGAAAGTGCACTAAACATCACTAGTCATTCATGGAATGCAGATTAAAACCCCAATGCCATACCATTACACACTGAACAGAATGGCTGAAATTAAAAAGATTGACAGCATTGAGTCCTGCTAAGAATATGGACCAACAGGCACTCCCCTAAGCCTGGCAAACTGCCTTGGAAAATTATTTGACAATATCCATTAAAGCTGAACAGATACAAACCCAACTGCCTATCAATTTAACTCTTAGGTATAATTTCAGTAGAAATGTAAACATATGTGCACCAAAATACATGCACATAGCAGCTGTATTCATAGCAACCCAAAAATGTCCATCAACAGAATGAATTCATAAATTGTGATGTATTCATACAATGGAATGCTATATAGAAGTGAGGATTAAGAAACCACATGCAACCACATGGATGAATCTCAGAAACATAATGTCGAGCAAAGCAGCCAATGCATGAGAACATATTGTATATTCCATTTATATGAGGTTAAGAACAAGCAAAATAAAATTTGCTGTTAGAAATCAGGAGTATTCTTACCTGTAAGTATGAGTGATAACTGAAGGGGAAAGAGGGCCTCTGGAAGTTGTGGTAATGTTCTTGCCTTTGTTGAGTGGGTATGTACATTTATGACCGAGCATTTCTCTGTAAGTATATTGTATTTCAATAAAAACACAAAATAATACAAGCAAACAAAAATGTATGTGAGCATAGGTAAGTGTTTTTGAGTGTATGAGGGAGATGTATAGACCCCATCTCCCCATCAAGCTCAAGACCTGGGCAGGAAGTACTGGACAGAGGCTCTTGCTCTTGAGCCGTCTGAAGGGTCCTCCTTCCCTGAAGTTTGGAGATCCTTGAGGCCTCTAGGCATTTCCTTTTAGAATCAGCCATGGAGCCATATATATTTTGCCATTGTTTGGAAAGAAACTTCCACAGCAAAGGCCATGCTGGAGTCCTGCCCCTGAGTATTCTGACCAGCATCTGTTCTGATCAGGATAATGTCTCTTCCTGCAGGATATCCCTGGTGTGGGAGTAAATGGCTGCCCACAGATGTCTTCAGCACCCCCCCCCCCCACAAACTCAAAGGTCCTGAGCACTTGTCAGTAGGGAGTAGAGGAAAGGGCCCAGGCTGCAAGGAAGTGATGCCAATGGGGCCCCAGAGCCTAAGGGAGAAGGACTCAGGCACAAGTGACTGTGGCCAGCTGAGGGAGGTAGAACCCAAGGCATGAAGTAGATCCCCAGTGGGGAGAAGAATCCAGGGTTGTGTAGAGACACTGCCTCTAGACTATTCTAGGATGTTCATGTTCCATAGCCTGGCTAGTAGCATTGTTTACAAGTCATTTGTCAAATAAGTAACAAAATTAGTCATGTCCCTGCTAGGGCACAAGCTTTTATTCTAAGGTATTAAAAAGTAGCTCCTGTTTGTAACACATACAATCCTATACATATAGCAATGCATATGGAAAGCATAGTGCTGTAACTCAAGTGGAGGTGCTTATCCACATTGTGTAAGTATGCAAAAGACGAGCTGCTCCATTCTCCCTACAAGCACAAAACAGACCCTCAGTCCTGCCCCTCCAGCCTGCACCACAGGACCCAACATGGAGTCTGAGAGTTGGAAAGCCCACTGGAGGTCACCTGGTCCAGCATCTTCCAGGCAGAGGGCTCAGCCCACGATTCTCAGCCCCAGGGAGTAAGATAACTTACTTACTCCCTGTAACTGGGATAACTCCTACGTGAAGGGAAAAAATAGCAATAGATAATCCTAGAACTTTCTGGGGGCAACACTCCTATATGGGGTTCTGGGGCTACAACACTGAGGAGGCTAAATGCTAATAAAATGCCCTGTCTGGAACCAAAAGGTGAATATAGCTCTAGGTATCAGGATATTACTGTTTTGCATCCCTACTTCAAAGACAATAAAGCAGTGTTGCTTTAACTTCACCCTGAGACCCCAGAGGGAACAAAAATTCCCCTTTCTGTTAGATCCAAGATCCTCAAGCATTTTGTTTCAAATGTTGGGTTCCTTCTGGGGAGGGAGGAACATAAACACTTTTTGTGTTTGATTTGTGTGTGTGTGTGTGTGTGTGTGTGTGTGTGTACACAAAGAAAGGTTGCTTCTTGCCTCTCACCTCCCTGCAATACAAGTCTTTGCCTCTTTCTCTGAACTTGTAACTTTCAGCATTGTGCCAGGGGGCATGCAGTTTCTAGGTTGTCGGTTTTCCAAGGTCATCCTTTGAGATGAGCTGACTGCTGGATGCATCGGTAATAAGTCAGACAAGGGTTTCTTAAGCTGACTTAGTAGGCTCTTCCCCTCTGATCTGAACCTGTGAGGAGTCTCTGTGCATCCTGTAGCCTCTTAGTGACTGTAAATTTCTGAAAGAGAATGAAAACAGGGTTTAATAATTCCTAGCATGGGTCCTTCTCTCCTCTTCTCTCCCTCCCTGTCCTTTGGTGAGTGTGGGAGAGCGTGACAATGTCTGGAGGAGTTGGCGGAGAGAGAAACAGTGGCCTGTGGGTTGGCGCTAGAAAAAGAGGTTATCCTAGGATGAAATACAAACCATATCACATTGATTTTCCCTTTGGGGGGGCGCGGATATCACATCCTTCCATTTCCCTCTAGTCCCTGCCTGCCATCGACAGGGAAGCATTAACAGGGAATAATCAATGGTGTTCTGTCCTGAAAATAAAAGGCTTGTCATGTCTCTCCATTTGGTGGAATGGATGTGGGACCAGGGGTCATGTGGCCAGCTTCCATCTGTCTCCTGACACAGGCACTGACTCAGACATGTTTTCCATCCAGAGGGCTAGAGCCCACAGCCAGGTGATTGCAGACTCTCCATGGGCATCACGAAAAACAAAACTTCAGCGTCTTTGAACTCTTGTGTCAGGAGCTTGGCTAACTATCAACATGGCAGCTCAGGAGTGGCTATATTGAACTTTAATTTCTGGGTTACATAATGGATTGATGTTCCCTAACATGATGGATACTGTGCTTGCAGTCAAAAAGACTATGTATTTACTCTTTTGCAACAGAATCACAGAAATTCAGAATTAACAGGGACTTAAATCTGTGGCCTAGTCCTATTCCCCCCATCTTATGTGTGAATTTGTTACAATTTTCCCAATAAACTTCAATGGTTGTCTGAATGCTACTGCCTCCCAGTATTGTTCATCCATAGTCACAAATCTCAACTCTTAGAAAGCATATCCTTAGGCTAACCATATCTGGTTTCTCATGCTAATGGCCATTACTACTATCTTTTCCATATGCTCACCCTTCTCTCACTTAGCCCCGGTTTCCACTTGGTTCCCAACTCCTGATTCTTTGCCATTCACAATCCTGTTAAGTCCCTTTAGATTTAACCCTTATATTTGGTTATTCATCAAAGGACTTGGCTTGGAAGCATGCCAATGGCCTTTCCCTTTTCAGACTCCTTGGATAGCCTCCCTGTCCCTGCCTAATCCCCGACCCTTCACCTCAGAAGTTAGTGGGAAACATCCACTTCTACTTTTTATACTTGTGTTCACTTAGCCGAAGACTCAGTTTGCTGGCTTCAGAAGACATCCTTTGGACTTGTTTTAAAATCTCTTTGCATTTTTGATGCCTGCTACAGCTAGAGCCATATTTTTTCTGTCCTATATGTATATGATTTGGTTTTATTTGGACCTACTTGAAGAACAGTACAAAAACTGCTCTTACATTCAATCTTGCTAGATTAGTTTGTTGTTCCACTTGGGAAAGATCTTTTAAAATCAGATCCTGACACTACACGCATGCACCTTGATTCATCACTTTGGTGAATCTGCAGATTTGAGAGACACACCTTTTCTGTGTTGGTCTCCATCACTGGCAAAAATGAGAGGATGGAATCCAGGACAAAGCCCTTGAATAACCTTTAGAAACTTCTCTTTAGATTAATATTCATGAGGCAATCACATTGGGTATGGGAGTTACTGATCCCCTTGATTAAATTAGCATTTATGCTGTATTCTTAATGATGAAGATTATTTATTGAGACTTACTATGTGCCACACAGTGTTCTGGTGCTTTATGTGCATTGTCTCAGTTAATCTGCATAATAGTCCATAATAGGGGTAGGTACTAACATTGTTCCCATTTAACGGATGAGGCACAAAGAGGTTCGTTAACTTGCCTGAGACAACAGAGCTATTAAGTGGCAGAGCCCAGATTTGGACCCAAGTATTCTGAATCAGAATCCATAGTTAACCACTCTTAATATTTCTATCTCATCCTCTACAGGGTAAAATTCCTTGTCAGGTGCCTGTGTATTCTGGCTCCTTCAAAAGCTGCATGCTTAGGAAAGCCAACATGAGAACTGGATTGAGGCACTATGGGCAAGAGCATCCAAACTTGGGGCTTCCTCCCCCCTTGCCTTCCACTGGCCCCCTCTGCCATTGTTAGCTCAATGAATCCTCTGACTTAACTGTATTTGGCTGTGGGATAGGTGGATAGATAAGCTCTTTTTTCTTCCTACATTGGGATCCAACTGAGAGCCCCAGTAACCAGAGAGATGGAGGCCCAGATGTCAGCTTTCCAACTGAATGGAATGCAGGGCTTTAGAGTTTTCAGGTGAATTGCATTTCCCTTCTTGAAGTAAGCCTCCTTGAGACAGGGACAGAGCCTCCCCTCCCCCCCCCCCCACACATTAGATTACTGCACATCAGAAAGCAGTGACCCCTGTGGGCAGGCAGTCTTCAAAAGAGAGCCCAGAAGGGGCAGGTTCTTTTCTTTCTCAAAATGCACCAGAGAAGTTTGTCCTCCTCCCATCCCATTAATAATAAGAATAAGCATCTTACCTTTCTGAAGCACTTTCCTGTTCATTCTGTCATTCAGTCCTACCTCAACAGTTCTGTGGGAGGAGTGTTTTCAGAAATTGAGACTCTCGCTGGTGGTCAGTAATAAGCCCCTGTATTTGCAAAATGGACCAGCAGTGGGACCTTAGCCAAGCCTATTTGAACCTCAACATCTTCATCTGCAAGATTGATGGAATAATTGTATCTATCTTATAATTTCAAACCTCTGTATGGGACTTTACCATTTAGCATTTATTTTCTCATTTGATCGAACCATATACTATTTATTGGCAAAAAAACAAACAAGAATGTGTGTGAAAATGCTTAGTGAAATGTAACACATTATATCTAGGCTACTGTTTGTTATAAAAGCTCCAACCTTCATCTTCTAGAATCTTCTCCTCTCCTGGTTGCCTCCAAGATCCCTGACAATAATTTAGCAATCCCATTTGCAAGGGTTATCAGCATCCTGGAAAGTAATTCATTGAGGTGAATGACTTTAATTCATTAGAGTAGCCAGGGAACAGGTGCACTTTTTATAATCTCTTCACTCGGGGATTTAATTCTCTTATCAACATTTGTGTTACCCATTTCATGGTAGAAGATGTTATTTGACAGAAAAGATGGAAGCAAATTAGGGGTGTAGAAGTTCTGCCTTCTTTCTGATAAAAATCACTACCATTCATAAACTGTGGCTCATGTCATCTTTGTTTTTCACCTGGCCTGAAACTTAACTTTAAAAAGCAGAAGCCATTTTTGATGGTTTTGGCTCTTTTTGCAAATTTCAACTCCTTGCTGGCCTCCGCCTCCTGACACTCTTTAAAACCATCTTGTTTATTAGTTTTTGTTCACATTCTACTCTGCCAGGATTTTGAAGAACAGAATCCCATAAGAATAGATCCATTATTTGGGGAAGTGTTTTGAGCACTCTATCAATTCAAGACCCCTTTGCCTCACTCAAAGACTGAAGCCTTAGTTAGTTAGTACTAACGTGGAAGTGATCCCAAGGGTTGACCAGGCCATATGAAGTGTTACAGACTCACATGAACAGTGACCTTGAACTTCTCTTTTATAGCACGCCTGTCACTGTTCTAGCACTTCCTGCTCCTTGCTCTCTAGGTCCTTGGTTCTATGTTTCTACTCTCCACCCTTTATATTTGTGCTTGTCAGAACACCGATAGCCGCTTAGATTTCCTTTTATTTCATCTCCCTTTTCTTTTGGTGACATCTTTAGTCACATGGGTTTGAGCCTTTGAGAGTTGCCCAGTCATGAACTACCTTTCTTAAGTTACAGAATCATTGCTAATATGGCTAAAATTTAGTAACTAAATACAGACACATTTCTAATTACCACAGTAAGTTATACATATTGGCATACGGTACACCATTTGAAAAGTTTAGAGAAGTAGACGTTTTCTTTTAATCTTAGCATCCAAAAGAGTACTCCTTGGCATTTTTGTATAATTCATGTGGACATAATTCTACATGTTTTTCAAAATCTACATGCATATAGTAATAATATGGATCAAAGATTTTGTATTAAACATGTTACATAGCATTCACCCTATTAATATATAAATTCTTTATTATGCTATATTTAATGCCTGCATAATATTGCATATGTGGAACATATAGTGCTGCTATTATTGAACTACTATTTGGTTGTTCCCAGGAATTTTTTTTTTAATTTTGTAAATAATCCATGCAAAATTAGAGGAGGCGCAACCCACAAGACTGCCCTCACTTCTGACACCAACTATGAAGTTAGGAACAGTTTACAACTACCTTTACTTGTGACACCAATTGTGGAGTTTGGGAGTTCCCAACGCTGCCCTGTTTCGATAACTCACTAGAGGGACTCACAGAACTCACTGGTAGCTATTATATTTATGGCTCTGGTTTACTACAGTTAAAAGATACAGGTAAAAACAGCCATGGGAAGATATTTCAGGAATGTTCCAGACATGGATTTGTCCTCTTCCCATGGAGTCATAGACAGTATTAGTTTTCCAGTAGCCATGCGTGACAACATGCACGGAATGAGTATTGCCAACCAGGGAAGATCACCTAAGCCTTGATGTCCAGAGTTTTTATTGGAACTCCATGGTTGACTGACTATGTGGCTGATCTTTAGTCTCCCGCCCCTCTAGAACTAGATTTGGTACCACATGGCCCATGTGTTAGACTGTCCAGTGGCCAAAGCCCCCAGGTAAACAAAGACACTCTTATCAGACAGGACATTCCAAAGACCTAGGTATCACCTTCCAAAGCTGAGGGCAAAGGCCAGACTGTTCTTTGGGTAAGGTGAATTCTCTACTATATTCCTGTAATAAATAATCTTTGTGCATAAACTTTGTCCACTTTGAAGGCTGTTTATTTACAGTTTATTTATTTTGAGAGAGAGAGAGAGACAGAGAGAGAGAGAGAGAGACAGAGAGAGAGATATTGAATGAGCATGAGTGGGGGAGGAGCAGAGAGAGGGAGAGAGAGTCCCAAGCAGGCTCCATGCTTAGTGCGAAGCCTGACAAGCTGCTTGATCCCAAGACCATGAGATCATGACCTGAGCTGATATCAAGAGTCAGATGCTTAACCAACTGAGCCACCTAGGCACCCCAGTGGCTATTTCTTTATAGAGTAAATTTCCAGAAATGGAATTATTGGATTAAAGGATATGAACATTTTTAAGACTCTTGATACATATTATCAAAATGCTTTGTGGAGAGTATACCAATTTATACCCCACCTCTCCCTATCCTCTCCCAACAATGCATCAGAATATGTTTTATCATGCCCTGACTTGCAATGGGTATCATCACTAAAAAAAAATAAAAAATAAAAAAATTTCTGGAGATTTGATAGATACAAGGTGGTATCACATGGTTTTCGTTTGCATTTCTATGATTACTATTAAGAGTATATACTGATATGTTTTTTTTAAACTTTTGTTATACAGGATTTTGAGCACCCACAAAAGTTGACAGAATAACTTAATGAGCTCCTATATGCCCATCATCCCAGCCCCACAACCACCAATCCCCGGGAATTCTACTTCATCCATATCTCCACCTTCTCTCACTCTCATAGGTTTTTAAAGAAAATCTCTTAGACATACATCATTTTATCTTTTCTATTTCAGTAAGAAATTCCAAAAAACTAAGGACTATTAAAAGAGACACAATCACCATACATTTAAAACTAACAATAATTTCTTAATGTCATCAACTATCCAGTTGATATTCAAATTTCTAATTGTCTCTTAATTATCAGAGATTTTTTTTACATTAACAAAATCAGAATCCAGATGAGGTCCAGACGTTGAAATGTGTAGATATATCTTTTAATCTAACACATGACCTTGAATTTACAGATAGATCCCCCTTTCCCTCCTTCCTCCACCCCTCACCACTTCCCTCTTAAGATATGAACTATCATACACTACTGTACCCCAGGTGCCTATAACAGAGTCTGGCTCCTAATAGATATAGTGGACAGGCTCTAAAATGTTCCCATGACCCCTGCCTCCTGGTGTCTACATTTTTGCACAATCCCCTTCTCTTGATTGTGACTTCCTCCTAACCAATAGAATATGGCAAGGGCAAGACATCACATCCATAATTGCATTATATAAGACTCTATCTTGCTAGCAGCCTCTCTCTCTCTCTCTCTCTCTCTCTCTTTCTCTCTCTCCTCCTCCTCCTCCTCCTCCTCCTCCTCCTCCTCCTCCTCTCCCTCTGCCTCTCTCTTGTGCTGGCTTTGAAGAAGCAGACTGCCATGAAGTAAGTGACCCGGTTGGAGAAGTTCATGTGGCAAGGAACTGTGAGTGAGCATTCTCTAGGGGCTGACAGTCGATTGTAGCAAGAAAGTGAAACCCACAGTCTGGCAGCAATAGGGAAAATCTGTGGGAGCTTGAAAGCAGATCTTTTCTCAGTTGAGCCTCTGATGAGACTGCAGCCCCAGCCAACACCTAGATTGCAGCCTGATGAGACCCTTAAACAGAGAACTCAGCCAAGCTGTGTGCAGATTTCTAACCTACAGAAACTACAGATTATAAATGTGTGTTATAAACACACTGCTGAGTTTGTGGTAATTAACTAAGTGGCATAATAAATGAATGCACCAAGTGTGCACTATTCCTATGTTGAATTGATTGAGTGAATACATAAGAAGGCAAGTTAGGCACTGGTCAGATACTCTGCTTTTAGGTGAGTAGGTCTTCCAGCCATTGACCAGATGGTCAAATTCCACTACCACCCCACTACCTCTTGAGATGGTTTATGCTTCACATCTGCGTTGCTTGAGTTGGTCAGGCCCTCCTTCTAGCCAGGCCAATTATGGTATACTCTAGCATCGCCTCATGCCATTCCGGAACCTTCCCCCATCATCTCCTCTCAGCCTGCTTACACTAACCTCAGGGTGAGTTTCCAGAGGGTAAACCTCCTCATGAGCACCCTGCTAAAGCTTTGTATCTTCTCAATGGACCTAGAAGTTCCTTCTGTAATGTGGACAACACTGAGCAGATAGTCTTTGGGTATCTGTCTCCACTTTATTTGCCCCACAACTGTTTCTGCCTTTGATAAAATTTACCTTCTCCTCTAGACACAGCTTCCCCAGTCTGACACTGGATCCTTGTAAAATGCTCCAAAAGCTTTTGAGTGGGACATAAGCGTGCAATCTTTTGCTGACTCTGTGTAGTCACCATGCTGATAGGCCATCCTGGGACACTTCCTTGTCCTTCCACTCAGCAGAGGCCATTCTCCTCTATCTCCACAGCCCAGGGCTCCACAACCCCCCCCCTCCCCGTTCTGCTCACGTTCTCTCTGCCACCTCCCTTATTCCAGTCTGTGTTTTTAAAAGCAATCATTGTCAGAATATGCCATTTAATCTGTTTTCATTTTTTACTGTAAAAAAAGGAAGCAAGGGCTAACGGTAAGATTGCGGATGAATAATGAAAGAATTCCTCACAGCTGTTCAGGGATATATATTTTTCCTGCAGTGGAGTGAGACGGATTCCCATCACAGCTCAGAGACTTGTTCCATGAAGTCCCTCATCTGTCATGTTCTGAGGGGAAGGGGAAGGTGGAGAAGTGTCATTATGGATGTAACTGGGCTCAGAAGTGACTGGTCAAGGTTGACACAGTAGTCCTGACAGAGCTGTTGATGGAAATTTTCCTGGGAAACACTGCTGGCTGGTGGAGTGGGCAGCTCCAAACAGCCCCTGCTTTGTGGCTGATTCCCGATTCCTTTCCAATCAGCCTGCCTTGAAGCTGAAATAAGTCCCTCCAAGGTAGCTACCTAAGAAAAATACCCCTTGATCTGTTCCAAACCAGATAGATAGGAGATCAAGACAGTAAGTATTCTCTGAGTTTTGCAATGAGCTTGCACCAGATGCCCCTAATTGTCTATCCTTTCCTGTCCCCAAACTGCTGGCCTCTCTCCCTGGGAACTCTGAGCAGAGTGGAATCAGCGTGGTTTATATCTGTAGCTTGCACATTGCACTTAAAGGGAGGGATGCCTGACTTCTGGGTGGCCTGCATCAGGTTTGCCAGTCCTGTGTGGAGGCTGCTTTAATTTTAAAATGAGAAAACTAAGGAAGACAGAAATACGTCCATCTCATTGAAGCCAGACCTCAATCTCCTCTCCTCACCCCCTTTTCCCAACCTCAGAAAACAACCTGTACAAAGAGCTTTTCTGCCACTAACAGCTGTTCTTCCCCACTCTTCCCAAAGTTGGCCCCAACGGCAGTGCCCACGCCACCGCTGCTGCAGTGGACCAGGGAGGGAAGGCTGTGCTGTGCTGGACCGATGGCTGTGGCTCTGCCTCTCCCCTCAGGGTTTGCTTGGGGACAGAAATGATGCACGCCCATTCCAATCCTTTACATTTATTTTCCTATTGCCGGCCTCATTCCTAAAAGAATTCGAAATGTCCGACAAAAATATGAATGGTACAGCAAGGTAGAGAATAAGGAAGAACACCAGGTAGAGGAAACAAAGGCAGGGAAAATAAGACCTCCTGGTGAGACTCTTAGGCTGAAGACTGATTGATGTCTACTTGCTCATTTGGCTCTGAGTTTTCTGGAAGAAGGAGGCATAGTCAACAGGTCCCTTCACAGTGTGTACAAGTAAAGAGCAAACCACAGATACCCCTCAACTTTCAATGGGGTTACATCCCAATAAACCCGTCATACGTTGAAAACATTGTAGCTTGAAAATGCATTGAATCCACCCAACCTACCAAACATCATAGCTCAGCCTAGCCTACCTTAAATGTGCTCAGAACGATTACATTAGGCTACAGTTGGGCAAAATCCTATAACACAAAGCCTGTTTTATAACAAGGTGTTGGATCGCTCACGTGATTTATCGAGCACTGTAGTGCAAGTGAAAAACAGGATGGTTGTGTGGTTCTAGAATGTTGTCAGGTGTACTGGTTTTAGCCCTGACACCCCTATGGAGGACTGGGAGCCGTGGCTTGCTGCCACTGCCCAGCCTCACGGGAAAGTGTTGCTGGCCCAGGAAAAGATCAGACTTCAAAATTTGAAGGAGGGTTTCTATTGAATGCGTATCACTGTCTCACCATTGTTGTCAAAAAATTGTAAGTTGAGCCATCATAAGTTGGGTACCATCTGTATAGTTCGGGAGAAAGTTCTGAAGCACCAGACACATGTCTGCTGGCATGTTTATCCTTTTAAAGATCTGAACAATGCCATCAATAACGCTGAGTTTCATGGGGCATAAAATTATTTAAAATGTTTCACTTTCTAAGATTGCTGTGAAGATCACTGGGGTTTGCATTCTGTGATTGTCTGTAGAAAGAATTGATGTCTTATGGACCCAAATTTTAAAATATAAATTTTTTTCTCCTCCTCCCCCTCTCCCTCTCCCTTCTCCGTCACCCTTCTTACTCTCCTCCTTGAAAGAACTCTAGACATTTTCTACTCTCTGGAATCAGGGAGCCTGGGCTTTGTAGCCGACTCAGGAGTTATCTGCATCATTGCACTGTGTGTGTTCTGTTCCCTCTGTGTGTGTTTCTGAAATTGTGTGTTTGTACATGAATGAGAATAAATGTAAGTATCTAGCCCAGGTACTTTACCAATGCCAACCTTAAATAAAACGAAGAGTAATTTAATTAAACAAAGATGCGTTTATTTGGGACTAGCAGGAGAATTGCGATTCAGGACAAGCAAACCATGGCGAACCATAAACAGGTCCAAAGAGGCAAAAGGGAAGCTAGCTTCTCTTAGGTTCTGGAAGGAGACTGGGGAAGGCTGTTTGGAACACAAGTTCGCTGGAGGAGAATGAGTTTGAGGCGGTGGTGGTTTCTGTCAGTGCAAGTGGTGGGCAGGCTGCTATTACTGAGGCGTGCGGAAATCTTCCTTCAGTGCTGTGTGCATGACCCCTCTCCCTTTGTGGCCTCCCTACTCCACTTTAAATCAGGTTTCCTTTATTCATTTTCACACCAAGTTATTATTAAATTAAATTCAGTGAGTTGGGCATAGGATTTTTCTAAGCAGTGATTTTCAAACTCGAGCATGCATGAGAATCTCCTAAAAGCCTTGTTAAAACAGCCAGACCCCACCTCCAGAGTTTCTGACTCAGCAGGTCTGGGGTAGGCCTGAGAATCTGCATTTCTTACAGGTTTCTAGGTGGTGTTGTTACTGCTTGTCCATGGAGCACATTTTGAAATCCACTGTTTCAAAGAAACTTCCTTTCCTTTCCCGTAAACCGTGCTGGGTTGAGCAATCAGTTGTGATCCGTGTGGGAGTTCCCAGGCTGATTTTTCATCTCAAGCTAGGAAAAAAATAGCCTTTGTCTTTTGGCTAATAATCTGAATAATCTGAACCCAAACTAGAAATCTGGCTGGGCAAGGTTCACAGCAACTCACACTGGAGTCAGAAGGAAGCAAAAGTTTAGACTGTGAGCATATATATTCTTTCTCTTCTCTTCTCTTCTCTTCTCTTTTCTGTTATTCTATTCTATTCTATTCTATTCTATTTCTATTCTATTCCATTCCATCGCATCCCATTCCATACCATATCATACCATTCTGTACCACACTATAACATTCTATACTAAACTATACTATACCATACCACACTATTCTATACTGCCTACTATTGAGTTTTTCCACAGTTCTCATTTGGGTAAAGTACCATGTGGTGCCACTCAGATGCTTGAGAATGTCCTGAAAATTAGAGAGGGAACATTATCCTTGTGTGTCAAGTAGAAGTACTGTATATCAAGACAGGTGGCAGACTAAAAAATCTATTTTGCTGGGTAAAGGCTCCTTTCCCAACCCTGTCATCTGAAACTAAAATCACTTGCTAGTCAGAGTCCATTTTGGCCAGAGTCTGGGCACTGTCACCAACCAAATAGGGTTTCGGGAGGACAAAGAACAAGCAGGGATAATATTTCTTAACCTCATAACACCTTGCGTTCTCTGGACTACTTGGCCATCTTTGCTGATACCTCTTCCGTGGTTCTGCTACTGGTGCCAGTCAAGTCAGGAGCAGGGAATCAATACCTCCCTGTGCTGGTTTTAAAATATGTCCACTCAATTCTTTGATACTCCTCCATTCAAAAAGTGAAGCTTAATTTCTCATTCTTTGGCTGTAGCCTGTACTTAGTGCCTTTCTTATAATGAGCAGAATATGGCAGAAGTAATATTTTACCTGAAACTTGATAACAATTGAAGGTGGGTCATAAAAGTATTGCAGCTTCCTTCCTCCTTCCTCACCTCTTAGGATCGCTCAGTCGGGAGGAAGCCAGCCGCCATGTTGTGAGGACCCTTCAGCAGCCCTGTGAAAAGGCCCGTGTGGCAAGGAGCTCAAGCCTCCTGCCAACAGCCTGTGAGTGAGTCACCATGGAAATGGGCCCTCCAGCCCCAGTCAGTCCTTCAAATGACTGCAATTCTGGAAAACGTTTTGACTGCAACCTCATGAGAGACCAGGAGACACAACTGCCCCGGTAAGCCATTCCCAGATTATCAACCCACAGAAACTGTGAGATAATGAAGGTTTGTTTGTGAATATCTTCCCCCCTTTAGTAGATTGCCTTTCATTTTGTTGATGGTTACCTTTGCTGTGCGAAAGCTTTTTATTTTGGTCTTGTCCCATAGTTTATTTTTGCTTTTGTTTCTCTTGCCCAAAGAGACGTGTCTAGAAAAATGTTGCTAAGACCAATGTCCAAGAAATTACTGCCTATGTTTTCTTCTTTTTATTTTTAAAGTTTTTAGAAATGTATTTATTTTTGAGAGAGAGAAGTGCACGAGAGAGCACACATGAGCAGGGAGGGGTAGAGAGAGAGAGAGGGAGAGAGGGAATCCTAAGCAGACTCTGCACTATCAGTGGAGAGCCTGACATGGGGTTTAAACCCACAAACTGTAAGATCATCACCTGAGCCAAAATCAGGAGTTGGACGCTTAACTGACTGAGCCACCCAGGTGCCCCTGCCTACGTGTTCTTCTAGGGGTTTTGTGACTTCATGTCTCACATTTAGGCGTCTAATCCATTTTGAGTTTATTGTTGTGTGTGGTGTAAGAAAGTGGTCTAGTTTCATTCTTTTTCACGTAGCTGTTCAGTTTTCCCAACACTGTTTATTGAAGATACTATCTTTTCCCCATTGTGTATTCTTGCCCCCTTTCTCATAGATTAATTGACCCTATAAGTGTGGGTTTATTTCTGGGCTCTCTGTTCTGTTCCATTGATCTATGTGTCTGTTTTTGTGCTGGTACCACACTGTTTTGACCACAGCAACTTTGCAGCAGATCTTGAAATCTGGGATTGTGATACCTCCAGTTTTGCCCTTCTCTCTCCAGGTTGCTCTGGCTATTTGGAGTCTTTTGTGGTTCCATACAAATTTTAGCATTATTTGTTCTAGTTTCGTGAAAAATGCTGTTGCTGTTTTGATATTGGCATTTTGTATTGTATCTGTAGATTGCTCTGGGTAGTATGCAAAAGTTTGTTATTTTAGGGCACTAAGATTTGAGATAATTTGTTACACAATAATGTAAAACTAATACATTACAAAAGACAGACCTTTAAAACACCACTGCTGAAATTCTAATCCTGTCACATTCCTTCCAAGAAACTTTCAGTGAGTCTTCATTACCTCACATTACATTCCCACTGCTCAGTTAGGTAACCCAGACCCTTCTACTTTGTCTCCCACAACTTTCCTAAACAGACTCGACTGAACTATTTGCTGCCCCAAACACTCCTCAGACTTTCATACCTTTGCCAGCCAGTCTGAAATTATTTCCCAGCTCTCATCTCAACCTTATGTTTGTTAACTAACTTGAATTTTAACTAATTAATTAATTTAAACAATCGTTGTTATTTCCAGGTCCTATCCCTAAATCCACCTTCTTCATGAAACTATTTCTTAGTCTCTCAACCAGATATGTCTCTCTTCGTCCAACCCCCCCATTGTATCTTGTGCCTCTATCTGCTGCCTACCCAGCAGCCTTTCCTGTTCAGTCCTGCTGGCAGAGCCCTGCTTTAGTTTGGGTGATCATTCCTCGTTTTGACTCGGGCAAATTTTGATTAGTGGAAGCCATCCGTAGTGGTCCCAATACCCTTTGCAGTGATTGGTGCAGGAGTGGTCATGTGATATAGTTCCAGCCAATGAATTATGAGGAAATGTCTGCATTCTGGTAAAGACTTTTTAAAATAAAGATTAAAATATTTTTAAATAGGAAGATATTATGGAAGAAACAGTCATCTTGTGAAGGGAGTTAGCCCAAGGATGGATGAACACAAGATAGGAAGAACCTGGGTTCTTTATGATTTTGTCAGACCATTAATTAGCCAATTATGTTGTTGCTCTTCCTCTGGGCTTCCTCCTATGTGAAGTCCTGTTTTTAGAAATTATATATTAAACCAGGTAGTTTTGGTTTTGTTCTTAACTTGCAGCTGAAAATGTCCTGATTTGCACAAAAACCTAATGGTGGTAGTTTTTAAGATTTAAAACTATCACTATACTCATTTTTCCTTATATTCTGTTATAATCAGGAGGGCAGGGATTTTATTTTTATTGAAGTAAGACATACATACAGAAGAAGATAAAAAGCCTCTTGGTAATCACAGAGAAAATACCTATAGAAGTTACAGAAAAGAAAAAGAGAAAGCAATTGAAAAGTATCAATAATAAATAATAATAATGATGAAGATTTTGTTTTAAAAGGAAGGCAACATGAGAGAAAAAGGGACAGAGAAATATACGACAAACAACAAAATCTGTTTTAAAAATAGCCATTGCAGGATGTGAGGGCAATCTGGCTACAACATCTGTCACCCCATTGATTGTCAGTGTTGGTTCGGCTAATCTGGCTGACTAGGTGGATGTCCCTTCCTCCCTCACTGCTCCATGTGCGTCCCTCCCAAAGCTGTGCGCTTGGTCAAAGAGGAAGACCTTTTCTGATAGAGGAGAACTGTTCTTCAAGGGTGTACAGTAGCTGTGCTCCCCTGCTAGAACCTACAAACAAGCTCTCATGGTTCATTTATACGAGAACTTAAGGGGGGTCAGCCTTCCAAGGCTCCAGACACATCCAAATGAGGCGCTACATGTGGCAGTCTGCCTTTCTTTAAAATAAATAAATAAATAAATAAATAAATAAAGCAATAGTAAATCCTTCCCTATCAATAATTACTTTAAATGGAAATGGACTATCTTCCTCAGTAAAAAGATATGGAATGTTTGAATAGATAAAAAGCCAATAGCCAACTGTATGCTGTTTACAAGAAACTCACTTTAGATCTAAAGACCCACATAAACTGAAAGTGAAGGAACAGAAAGGATATTCCATGTGATGATCACCAAAAGCTATATATATATATATATATATATATATATATATACCCAACATCAGAGCACCTAAGTGTATAAAACAAAATACATTTCTGAAAAGAGAAACTGACAGCAGTACAGTAATACTGAGACTTCAATACCTCCCTTTCAATAATGCATAGAATATCAAGACAGAAAATCAAGAACGAAACAATGGACTTGAACAACACTGTAGACCAAATGGACCCAGTAGATATAACTTTTCTCCCAGTAGCAGAATACACATTCCTACCCACAACAAAGAAAAGCCCAGGGCCAGATGGCTTCATGGCTGAATTCTACTAAACGTTCAAATAAGAGTTACCACTAATCCTTCTTAAACTCTTCCAAAAAATAGGAGTAGAGATAATACTGCCAAACTTATTTTGTGAGGCCAGCAATCACTCTAATGCCAAAGCCAGACAAAGACACCATAAGAAAATAGCACAATAGACCACTCTCTGATGAATAAAGATGCAAAATCCTCAATAAAATATTAGCAAATAAAATTTAACAACACATCAGAAATATTATACACATGAACAAATGAGGTTTATCCCTGGGATGCAAGATTTGCTTAACATCAAGCAACATGATATGCCACATTTACAGAATGAAAGATAAAAACGACAGGGTCATCTCAACAGATAAAGAAAAAGCATCTGAAAAATTCAACATCCATTTATGATAAAACTCTCAACAAAATAGATGTAGAAGGAAATTTACTCAATATAAAAAAGGCCATTTATGAAAAGCCCACAGCTAACAGCACTGGGGAAAACTGAAAGCTTTTCCTCTAAGTTCCAGTATAAGCAAGGATGCCCACTCTTGCCATTTTTACTCAACATAACACTGGAAGTAGTACCAAGTGCAATCAAACAAGAAAAAGAAATAAAAGTCGCTTAGATCAGAAAGAAAAAAAAGTAAAGCTGTCTTTATTTGTAGACAACATGATTCTATATATAAAATACCCTACAGAACCCATAAAATACTGCTAGAACTAATAAATAAAGTCAGTAAAAATTACAGAATACAAAATCAACATACAAAAATCAGTTGTGTTTATTACACCAACAATGATCTATCCCAAAGGGAAATGAGGAAAATAATCCCATTTATGATAATATCAAGAATAAATTACTTAGCAACAAATTTAACCAAGGTGGTAAAAGATCTGTATACTGAAAACTATAAAACATTGATGAAAGAAATTGAAGAAGTCATAAATAAATGGAAAGATATCCTGGGTTCATAGATTGGAAGAATTAATTTTAAAATACCCATGCTACCCAAAGTGATATAAAGATTCAATGCAATCTCGATCAAAATTTTTCACAGAAACAGGAAAGCAATTCTAAAATTTGTATAGAATCACAAAAGGCCCTGAATAGCTGAAACAGTCTTAAGATAGAAGAACTAAGTTGGAGGAATCACACTACCTGATTTCAAATTTTACTACAAAACTATAGTAATCCAGACAATATGTTATTGGCATAACACCAGACACGTAGGCTGATGGAACAGACTAGAGAACCCAGAAATAAATCCAAGTTTATGAGTTTGGAATGTTAATGAGCTTGACTAATAACTGTTTCACTATGTATATCAAACATCGTGTTGTACATCTCAGACATATACAATTTTTATTTCAAAAAGAAAAAAAATAAAGGTTTTAAAAGAGAAAAATACAGAAAATCCAAGTTCTATCTTGATGAATGTTCACAAAGTAACAATCTAAATAACCAGCATCCAGGTCATGAAACTGTAAGTTATCAGTGCCCCAAAAACCATTCTTGTACCCGCTCCAATTTAATCACCCATCCCTTCCTCCCAAGGGTAACCACTATCCTTATTTCTAACAACAATGAGCAGTTTTACCTGTTTTTAAACTTGGCATAAATGGAAACATATAGCACTTACTCCTTTAGTCTGGCTTCTTTCACTTATTGTTATGTCCATGAGATTCATCCAATTTGTTGTATGTATCGGCTGTTCATTCTCATGGAGATACGTATTCCATTGAATAAATTTATCCACAATTTATATATTCATTATACTGTGATGGACATCTAGATAGTATCCAGCTTCTGGCTATTATAAATAGTGTAGCTGTGAATATTCTTCTACATTCTTTTTTAGTGAATATATGTGCACGTACCTAGGGGCTGAATGATGGGTCACAGAGTAGGTGTGCATTTGGAGATAAATTCATCTTTGTATCCTGACTCTTTTTTTTTTTGAGGGGAGGGGGCGCAAGTGAGCAAAGGGGGAGAGAGAAAGAGAGAAGCAAGGCTCACCTGAAGGGGGGCTTGTGTTTTACTCAAAGCGGGGCTTGTGCTGGAGCTCACCCAAAGTGGGCTCGTGTCACCCAGTGCGGGGCCTTTGCTCACCTGATGTGGGGCCTGAGCTCACCCAATGGGGACTCAAACTCACGAACCACAAATCATGACCTGAGCCAAAGTCAGATGCTTAACAACTGAGCCACCCAGGCACCCTGTATCCCTACTCTTATGCTTACATTCTTTTGTACACTCTCTTGTCTTGTCCTCTCAGACAACCTACTTTGCACATAATGGGTACTTAAAAAATAATCATTATATAATTGTATGTATATACATACACATGTACACTTTTGTGTATGTACATCTCCATACTTTATATAATAGAATTAAACATAACAAGCCTACCCTCGCCAGCCAACTGTCAACCATGCTATGCTTGGGTCACAAAGGACATGAGGTCAGTTGGAGGTAGCTGGGGATCTCCATTCCCATTTGGAATTTGGATCAGCAATGGATTCATCCATAGGTGTAATTCTGTTGCCCTTGGTCTGATTTCTCAAAGTTGCTACAACTTCTTTCTCATGGTAGTTGACAAAATGGAAGTAGATCTTTGTAAGGAAGAGTCCTTAATAAAGAAAGGGGTTTCTTTTTTCCGCAGTGCTGGAATAGAGGAAGATGAGCCAGGTTAGGATGCTTGGAGAAGAAAAACAAGATTGTTGGTGTGAGAACTTCAGTCCAGTAAGAGCTGCCAGGCCAAGGCTCTTAGATGTAGTATTGATTTTCTTAGGATTATTTTTGTTTTAACAAACTACCTTTTCCTGAATGATTTTTCTCATTCAATCTTTAGAAAGAACTTGGTCTGCAAAGTGATATTAACACTGCTCTTCTGTGAATTGTCTCCCCAAACTAGGAACAAGTTTCAGAATTTCTATAAAGGGAAATAATACACTGTTGGGAAATTTATTTTGTTTGTTTGTTTTATTTTTAAAATTGTTATTTATTTATTTACTTTAAGGTAGGCTCCACACCCACTGTGGGGCTTGAGCTCAAGGAGCAGGAGTCTTGTGTTCCACCAACTGAGGCAGCCAGGTGCCCCAGGGGAGGGAAGTTTTGTTGTTGTTGTTGTTTTTGTTGTTGTTTTAATCACAGGAGTACACACTAACATGGGTACTGCAGTTTGTTTCCACCTTGATTTGTCCTAAGATGGTTATTAAGAGTTACTGAAATTTCATATTCATAAGCTTCCATTAGCACATTCCCAGGGTTCACTGGGGACTTCTAGTCCAGAGTCTGCTAAGCCATCTGGAACCGGTGCAGTCCTTGGCCACATTGCACAGTACCCCTGGACATACATACATAGAGTCAAGATTCCCGCAGCTGTTGAAAAGGACAGTTTATGATCAATGTGCCATCAGTCATCAGTGTTATCTTGAGTTGGTCAGCGTTTTCAATACTTGTCATATGAAAAAAATTCTTTGTAGTTGTTCATCATTTGCTCTGAAGGACCAAGAAGGGACTCATGCTAGTTCTTGGCCCGACAGGGGATCCCACATAGCCCAACAGTGGGACTGTAGTTGCTAAGAAGCAGAGTCCTGCACTACTAGAGTAAATAGGAGTAGAAACCCTAATCCTCTTTGTGCAGATGTTCCGATCTTCCTACAGGTCTTGTGTTATATGGTAAGAGGTAAAGACATGCCCTGAAGGAGCAACCATTGAATGCAGCCCTGGCCATGGCTATGCAGAACTGGAAGCATGAGCAGTCGAGTGATGTTGGTTGAGACTATCAAGTACCAAGTATGTTGTGGTGGGGGCTAGGTGTGGGTGTTGGAGGTGGCCAAGGTTGGGAAAAGGCCAGGTCAATCCATTGTTTTGTTATTTCCCATCTTCTCTTTTACTACAGAAAGATTTTCAATCACCTCATACAGCTTATAGATAAACACTTGTCAGATAATTTCCTTAAAAAGTAATCAGTAAGCCAGGAATTGATTTATAGCTGAAGTCAGTTTCTATGTATGTTGCTTGGTTCCAAATATATATTTCAAAGCTCTGTGTGATATTATAGAACCATACAGAGATCAGAAAACATACAAAGATCAGATCTTGTCATTTGTGAATTTGGTGAATTATGCCATTTGAGTCACCACTTGAAGGTATGTTGTCCTACAAATCGTATGCATTTCTCAAAATAAAGGCAGTCTTCAGATACCCAGGTGTCCAACTGCCTCTTTATTTTAGCTACTTAATATGTTTTGTATTAATCTCTACTTTGCCTTTCTGAGTCCTCAATAGCTAAGCATTAGTCTAACCAGAGTCCCACTTGATTATTTTTTAAACAAGTGTGGTTGTGAAGGTTGCTTATAAAGATCGTTGCACATCCTGAGCTCCTGCAGGGCATCAAAAGACAGAATTAGACATGAGCCTCCCCTTCTGTGCTCACCATGAAAATATTAAATAGGGTAGAGGCATGAGGAAGGCACAGGAACACACACCTTTGTAGTTGGGTTTTTCCACTGGAACCTGCAGATCAGTCTTCATTTTGCGGAATACTTTTTACAAATGTGTTTACTGACTGAGTTTTAGAAAGTTAGCTCTACCTGTGGTTTATCCTGTGGTAGCTACCAGTAGGTTTAGGATTTCCTGCCTAATGTGTTAACTAGGTGTCATGAGCCTGTCATGCCCAGTAAGCAATGAAAGGCCACCAGAACCTGAGGAAATGCCTAATGCATAGATCATAATTGACATATCTAGTTTGGTCTTAGATCAAAAATAGACAAATTTAGAAAGTCCACTTTACTTCTGTAGTTGGTACGTCTTTATTCTTTAACCTGCTAAAGAATATTCTACCAAACACAAATTTTTAACATTCCAGCCTGTGGTAGAGGCATTAGAGGTTGCCAAATACCACACAAGTATTCTTTCTACTCCTATGAATGGAACTTTTAAATAGAGCCACTTTCTATACTAGCAGAGGGAAATGTGAACTTGACTATAATTACTGCTCTAATATCTTCTACTCTCCTAACTGTTTGGGGTGACCCAAAGCTTGATTGAAAGATACACTTGGTGAATGTGAGAGTCTACTGGAATGACAGGTGGGAATGAGAATGTTCGGAGTTGGGAGAAAGAAGACAGAGAATTGAATAGGGGATATAGCTGTCTCAGTGTTGGAGTCAAGTCCTCGAAAAACTGGAGAAAGACTGTAGCTCAGACAAGCACCAATGTGCTGAAACACCTTGGGGCAGGAAGGACCCTGGGAGTAAAGCCCTTGGTAAAAGCCTTCCCCTTACTGTGCATAATTTCACATACCCAGTGGGCAGGGTGCCTTTGTGGTGCAAGGAAGGAGAGATCCTTGGCTAAGCAATCAGAGCCATTGCCTCCTATTCCAAAAGGACTTTTGTACTTGAAGGAAGGTAGCCCTCTTTATGGGTTCTTAGAGCTCACTGCTCAGAGTTGATTATGGTTGGGAAAGATGGAGGGAGAGAGTGTCACTGATTCACCCCAAATGTCCTAATATTATCTTTGTTCCCGTCATCTGAGTGACTCCTTTTGTTTTTGTAAAGTGTGTTTGTTTCACGGAAGGTCTTTATCTTCATGCTCCTTGCATATAGAGCTTTCTACTTGTTTCTAACCACACTTTAATGGCAAAGAATCCAAGAAAGATGATGAATTAATTAGTGATATTGACTTCCTAAAAGGATGAGCAGTTCATCTTAGAGTCCAGTAATTTTCTAAAGTGAGAGGAAAGGGTTTGTGCACATAGAGATGTGCATAGATAATGAACTTTCAGATGTATAGAATGTAACACACACTGGAACCATTCTTAAAAAATTAAACAGATTCTCATTTAGTTCTGTCCCATATCCAATCAAGCCTGGAAAATGGCTGATATGATTGCTCATTTAAGCAAACACTAGTCCTATTCCAGAGCCAATGCTATGGCTATGGCGGGCTTCTAGTGCATGTGAGACAAACACACAAACAGTCCGGCAACACGCATCATTTTACCTAACACATTGAACCTTTTCTTCTCCCGCCAACCTCCCTAGCCTAGGCAACATCTCCCAGCTCTTTAATTCAAGGCACTAACAATAACTAACACATTTTGGCCTCATTTCCTCTCTCTTTTTCTATCCATTCTTAAATGGATATTCTGGGCAGTAGGGAAACAGCCAAAAGCAAAATATTGTGGGTGATTTTTGGAGAGAAAAAGATCCTGGGAAGTGTATAAACAGAGTAGGAGTGCCTTTTATGTTGGAATTAGTTATGTGTACTTAGGAAATGTAGGGCCAATCTCTCACCTCCCTCCTCCTTTCTTCCCTAAATCCAATTCCACTCTCCCAACCCTATTCCCAGACTTACTCACTGTTGGTCATCTTAAAGTAGAAATTATGGGTGGGGAGGAGAGAGTGCACCTGCACACATAACTAGTTTTGACCTTGTTTGCTTATGGTGTTTGTGTTAGTGCGTGTGCACCAGTACGTGCGTATTTCTTTATTCTCTTTGCATGTACCTCTAATTGATCTTGAAAAGAAGGGACAGTTAAAGAAGACGTTAAGGTGAAATGAAGCCATAACTGCAGCTGGAGACTTTTATTAAGTGTGGCAAAGTTCCCTGGGCTGCGCTGAAATTGTTTATTGATTTTGGTATGGCTGGGTGCTCGGGAGTAATCGCCCAGAATGCCGCTAGAGAGAGCGTCTTGTTAGCTCACGCTCACCATCTCCTCAGCACAGCGTTCACTCTGGAGCTTGCGTCTTTAACCTGTAAATAAATACCCCTGGTTAACTCCTGAGATGCCTCTGCCTGAGACCAGAGCCACTTCTGACCTGAACATGCACACCCCCAGCAGCATTTAAAGACCAACGGGGTTTTAGTTTCTGCTATTGGAAAGTGTTGTCTTGATGAGGAGGGAAAACAGAATTAGGTTTGATGTTCAAGACGCATATCGTTTCCCATTTTTATTGTGCATTTGGTTTGTTTCTTCTCATTTGGCTTTTAGTATTAAGGTGGGAAATTTGAAGAAACAAAGTAAATTGAGATTTTTCAGCAGTGGCTTCACTGTCCCATCCCTGTGTCTTTCCTTTTGTATTTGTCAGTTTCGTGGGCTTTGCCCATGGCTGGGCCTTCCTATTTTCCCATCACTATAACTAAACTTTGCCCAGGGTCTCAATAGGGTAAGCGTGGAAGGGCTGTTCTCCAAGCAAGCAATCTTTTGTAGGGCAGTTGTGTGGCAAGAGCAGGGTGTGCACAAGGTCCCACGGTCCATGCCCTCAAGCTAACAAGGAGGTAGGAAGAGAAGACTGGTCCCAGGATCCTCCAAGGGAGGGATCAAATTGTGGGAGGAGAACAAGGATGGCTGGGAGAGCTGAGAGAGGGCTGGCTTGCCCTGAGGACATCTTGACTCCCAAGATAGGTAAGGTTAGTGTCTCATGGGGTCCCCAGGTTGACTCTGAACAGAGTTACATTCCCAAAGGTATTTTGCTTCAGAATTAGGGTTGGTGGTGATGGGGAGTTGCAATGGTGGGTAATATTCCACATTATCCAATTAAATACCCTCATGACTATTCTCTCCTGGACTTTGCAATCCTTCTGTAATTGCCAGGCACTTTTTTTTTTTTTTTTTACAAGCTCCATGACCATGCTACTTGCAGCATTGTACAAATGGCTCCAAAAATAACAGAGCTACAGAGCACCTAGGACCAGAGACTTATGGTGGAATTCTTTGGAACTAGTAACTATTCAAAAATTACGTGCTGTGGATTGCTCCTTTTCTAGTCATCCTTAAGCACTCCCTCTCAAGATGCTGATGTAATGTCATCTCCTTTGTGATTCCCTCTGTGTTTATCTGCCCCCCCCCACCCCAACTTAGTAATTATTTTTTCCTGAAATCAAATAGTAGCATATTTCCTCATTCTATTCTGACCACAATGAGTTTTTTTTTCCCCACTGAGTAATCAGTTACCTGTTCCTATCAGTTGTCCTATCTATTCCTATCAGTTATCTGGGAGAATCAGAGATTCTTTGGAAAGTAGTCCTTCTGAATATTTTTAGTTTCCCACCTCCCTCATCCTGAGTATCATTTAATATGTGCTCTGATTACAGGGGATGACTCTGCTTACAGGGGAGGGAATGAGGTGAAACACAAAACATAGAAGACATGGGTTCTACCCTTCAACCACTACTGGTTATGCTTATCACTGCTTTTTCATGCCTCTACCAAGCCCCTGTAAGAGAGGGTTCATATTTGTTCCCCATCCAACTTGTCAGTGTTGGTCAAGATGAAAGAGGGAGTTGGAGCTTTGAAAATGATATGGACCAAGAGTTAACTCAATGACAAAGGCCATCACCCAAAATCTCGGTACAATCCAAAGATTTCTAAACCTAAGATGATATCTTCCTTAACCTTAATAACTACTCCACTGATGACATTCTAGTGAAGCAGTAGGGTATGAACAATCCTTGGGCCAAATTTGACTTGCATAGATATAAAATTCAGTTAGGTATTTGACTTATACTGATGGCATTATTCAGCATGAACACAGTATCTTCTTCTCCTAGCACATTTCTAGGGGAAGATTTTGTGCATCAAGCAGACATGTATTCAAATCCCAACACCATTTTTAAATCTAATCCTGAGCAAGTTGTTTAACCCTCAAGAATTAGAGTTTACTTCTATAAAATGGAGATGTGAGAATTCACTAAGATCCTAGAAACTTTTTCTGCAACAGGCCAGATTGTAAGTACGGCTTTGCAGGCCATTCTTTGAGGCCTCTACTCAACTCTACCACTGTAGCAAAACAGTCATAGACAATACATAAATGAGCAGGTATGACTGTGTTCCAGTAAAATTTTATTTACAAAAACAGCCAGTGGTTGGATTTGGTCATAGTTCGCTGACCCCTGCTACAGATGAAGTGTTTGGTACATGATCTGGTATTCATAAATATGAAATGCCTTCCCTTTCACTGATTGTAGAATAGTTGGCTAACACTTAGACTGTAATCACCAAACAGGTCTGTCTGGTATGAAAAACTAATTTTTAAAAATCTTCTACAAGTTGCACTGGGTGTCCATCCTTAGTTGTAATGCATTTTATCTTCCTAGTTAATTTTTTCTTTTCTCACTAAGCTTGTATGTCAAGACCTCATCCAGCCCTCCCTCCCCAAAGTCTCAAATTTGGCATTGGGCTACCTCGGTCTTCCGTTACTTCCCCAGCCCATGCCTTTTAGAGAATTTAGAATTCCTGTTAGAATTCCTCAGTCTGTTGCCTCCATTGGAAAGAGTTATTTTTGACCTACCCTGACCCCGTCTTGAACAACAATAAAATGGGGATTGGGAGAAACGTGACACAAATCAATAGGTTATCCCAACAGACGTGATCTTTGAAGCTGTTTTTTCTCGGACACTTGCAGCAGTAACAAAGATAAATAGCGACTCCCTCACATTGCCATCTGAGCAGTAGGTGGCTCAGCGGATCACGACATGACCTCTAGTCTGGTTGAGCAGCAGGTTTGAGCAGGATGAGGGACGGGGAGAACAAAGATGCTGGCCGCAAGGAGAGAAAGGGAGACGCCCAAAGGACAGCTGGTACCTTAGTTTCTAGTCACAGTTGTTGGTGCCCATGGGTTTCCCACCTGCTTTTCAGTTTGCTCTACTCACCCATTTTCTCATTTATCCTATTCCCTCATTTTACAGCCATTTGATACATATTTATTGAGCACCTATTGTATATAGGAACACTGACATGATAACTTGGGTACCAGAGTAGCTCTAGTGTTTCTTTGCCTGATTCTGAGCAAAGTGAGCTTGAGGATTGATTGCTATGGCTGGTTCCAAGATGCTCTGGGGGAAGAGAGGGGAGAGTAACCCAATGCCTTCCTCCTTCACCTTCCTGGGTACACTAGCTGGCTGGAGAGTGGTCATGAGCAGGCAGAAGAGATGCAGGAAACTACTGCCTTTTGTATGGGTTGTGTGCCCCCACTTGAGCTCCTGTGGTACTAGCAGAGGTGCTACTAGCAGTGATGGTAATAAGTGACAAAAATAGTGATCAATGACTATATACGAGGTATAATCTAGCCTTATTACCTCTATTTTCCCATCTAATTCTCACAGCAACCCCATAGGCAAGTATGGTTATCATTCCCATTTTCTACAAGAGGAAAAGGCTGACAGAGTTGAAGACACTCGTCATCACATGACTAGGCAGTGACAGCACTGGGGAAGCCAGGCCGTCTGGCTCACCATCACATTTATTTCACTGGGTCCTAAACACCTGTTTGTTTCTGCTTTCCCAGTGTGACTGGGAGTTTGTTGGTGGTATGAGCATTAACCTTTTACAAAATTTGTTGTTTACGTATTTATTTTGAGATAGAGAGCATGAGCAGTGGAGGGGCAGAGAGTGAGGGAGAGAGAAAGAATCCCAAGCAGGCTCTGCACCATCAGCACAGAGCCCAACGTGGGGCTTGAACCCACACACTGTGAGATCATGACCTGAGCTGAAACCAAGAGTCGGACGCTTAATCAACTGTGCCACCCAGGCGCCCCTAACCTTTTTGTTTCTAATTTATATTGTAAAATAAAGTACATACACAGAAAATTGCACAGAACAAAAAGTATAAAGTTCAATAAATGGCTGTGAAACACACATCTCTGTATTCACGGCCCACACATGAAACCCCCTCAGTACCCCTCTTGATCATTACCCCTCCACATTCCCTCAAGTAGCAGCTTCTCTGCTCTCTGGCACCACAGTTGATGTTGTCTGTTTCTGAACTTGAGCTACATGGGACCATAATACAGATTCTCTTTTGTGTCTGGCCTCTTTTGCTCAATTTGATGTTGTCACATGTAGCTGTTATTTGTTCGTTTTCATTTTGGTGTAATACTCCATTGTAGGAAGATATCACAGTTGATTTACTGAGTGCATTGTTGAGGGACATTGGGGTGGTTTCTAGCTTTGGGGTATTATGAAACACCATGTCTTTTGGTGTTCCTGTACACATATTTCTCTTGGATGTTGACCTAAGAGTGGCCTTTCTGGGTCAAAGTGTATCCCTATGTTCACTGTGGTTTTACAAATTTCCCTCCCTCAGCAGCACATGAGAGTCCCTATTGCTTCACACCTCATTAGTACTAAGGATGTCAGGTTTTTAAAGTAGATAGTGGTAACTCATTGTGACCTTAATTCACATCTTCCTGATTTGTGATGAGATGGATATTTCCATATGTTTATTGGCTCTTTTGAATCCTCTTTTTGAATTGCCTGTTCAAGCCTCTTACCCATTTTTCTTTTTCATGCTTGCCTTTTTTTAAAAAAACTGATTTTGGGGCGTTATATATTCTGAATACAAATCTTATGCTGATTATATGTTTGGCACATAATCTTCTCTTAATCCATTACTTGCTTTTCACTCTCTTGATGGTGTCTTTTGATGGACTGAGGTTCTTAATTTTAGTAAAATTAAATATATTGATCTCTTCCTTTGTGGGTAGTGCTTTTTGTCTTATTATCCTCTAGAAGCTTTATTGTTCTGTTTTCTTTATAGAGCTATAGTCTACTTGGAATCGATTTTTGTGTATGGTATGAGATAGGGGTTGTCTTTCTTTCTTTTTCTTTTCTTTATTGATATTGAATTGACCCAGCACCATTTATTCAAATAACCATCTTTCTCCTACTGCTCTCCAGTGTCACTTTTGTTGTAAATCTAGTGACCCTATATGTGTGGGTCTGTTTCTGGGCTGTATTTTGTGCCAAGGGTCCATTTTCCTATCCTTGTAGCATATACAATCTTAATTACTGTAGCTTCATACCAAGTCTTATATTCAGCAGAGGAACTCCCACCTAGATCTTACCTGAATTCTATCTTTGTGTCCCCAGGGCCAACCACAGTGCGTGGCACATTATAGATGCTCAATAAATCCTCATTGGATGAAAGGGCCTCTGGTGCTAGTTTCTGTGGAGTTACCATTGTGGAAGGCTGTGGGAGGAGGATGGCTTCACTCTTCTCCCAGGATAGAGGTTGGATTTGGAAGGTGCTTTGGACCAATGGGTGTTTTTTGGGAGTAACAAGACCTCAGTGTCTACATTAGGCATATTCAAAGAGGCCATGAGGGTTAATAGAGCTGGGAAGTTCTGACAGAGATTGACCTTAGGGGTGGGGCAGAAATGGTGGGGTGGGTTAGCTGGATGCCCTTGGTGGTGACAATGGCATCCATCTATGTCCCTGGGGGGAGGCAGAGGCTTATGTGGGGAATGCAGGGAGCATTAGCAAACTGAAATTTCCACCATATCTAACACCAAAGCTTTCCATCAGCCTCCCTCCCCCCCACTGAGACCGCTCCTTTGCCTGGAACTAGACCTTGTCTCAAGCAAATAGGTGGGTTGCCTCCTCCTCTCTTCATCTCCCAGTGGGATTCTGGCAGGGATCCGTATTTCAGAGATGGTTTTCCTGACTCTATTCTCTCCCTGTTACCATAGACAGCTAAGCTTCCTCAAATACCACCTTCAAGCTGTCACCTCTCTATCCCAAGACCAACAGATGAACTCTGTCATTTACCACATACATTCTAAACTCCTCAGTTTGGACTTTAAGACCCTCCATAATCTAACCCCAAATACTCAGTCTTCCTTTTCTCTCCCAACCATTCCCTGGTTAGTTTACTTACCTTATTTCCCATACATAAAATGCTCATTCCCAGCTGAGTTGTTCCTTCTACTTAAATGCCTTTATCTTTTCTTCTGTTTTAGTCTAGCGATTCTTTAAAATCCAACTCAAGTTTTTTTTCCCTCCTCAAGTTCTTTTCTGACTTTTAGCACCCGATTCTCTCCCATCTCTGAAACTCCGGGTGTATTCATATTTACTATTGAAAGTTTGCTATTTATGGTTGTCTTCATAGATTGCAAGAAAGGAAAGCTATAGTCAAGATTCTTCTGGTAGCTGTATTCGTTTGCTAGGGCTACTGTATTAATCAGGTTGTCCAGAGAAACAGAATCAATAGAATAGAAGAGAAGAGAAGAGAATAATGATAGATAGATAGATAGATAAAGAGATCTATTATAAGAATTGGTTCACGTTGTTATGGAAGCCAAGAAGTCCCACAGTCTGCCATCTGCAAGCCAGAGAACTAGAAAAGCTGGGGGTATATCTCAGTCTAGGTCCGCAGGCCTGAGAACCAGGGGAGCTAATGGTGGAACCCACAGTCCTAAGTCAAAGCCCTGGTGTCTGAAAACCAGGAGCTCTGATGTCTGAGGGCATTGATGTCCCAGCTCAAGAAGACAGAATTTACCTTCTTTTGCCTTTTTGTTTCATTCAGGCCCCCAAAAGATTGGAATGTGCTGCCCACATTGGTGAGGGCAGATATCTTTACTCAGTCCACTGAATCAAATACATTAGAAGATTACTCTTCCAGAAACATCCTCCCAGGCACACCCAGAAATTATGTTTCACCAGCTATCTGAGTGTCCTGTAGGCCAGTCACGTCAACACATAAAATTATCACAGCTACCATAACAAAATACCACAGACTGGTGGTTTAAACAACAGAAATTTATTATAGTTCTGGGGGCTAGAAGTCTAAGGTCAAGGTGTCAGCAGATTTGGTTCCTCTGAAGCCTTTGTCTTTGACTTGCAGATGATTGTCTTCACTCTGTGTTCTCACATGGCCTTTCCTTTGTGCATGCCTGTGGTGTCTCTGTATATCCAATTTTTTCTCTTATGAGGATATCAGTCATATTGGATTATGGCCCATCCTAAGGGTTCCATTTTAACTTTATTACCTCTTTAAAAGTCCTTATCTCTAAATCCAGTCATATTCAGAGGAACTGGGGATTAGGGATTCAACATGTGAATTTAGGAGGGACACATTTCAGTCCATAATAGTGGCAACTCACAGTGGATAAAGCCAAAGAGAGAATTTATCATTTTCAGTATCTGAAAAGTTGAGGTTGACCAAATTGTTAGAGCTGGATCCAGGTACCCCATGTTGTCTAGAACCTTGTGCTCTCCCTCACTCATCTCCATTTTCTTCTGTGTTGAAAGCATTCTTAAACAGGCTTCCCTTCAATTGTGGCAAGATGGCTGCCATAGCTCTTGGTTATTATACCAACTCATCAACTCTAGGAAAAAGAAAGCTTCTATCCCACTGATACCAGGAAAAATTCTGGGGCCAATTCTCATTGACCAAGACTCAGTCATGTGCCCATCACTGAACTGATCACTGAGATTCTAATTAGCTGGATCTTGGCCTCTAATGCTCCCCACCTCACTTCCCACTCCAGACAAAAGATAGAGTCAGCTTGATCAAACTACTTAGACTAAGAGTGGGGACAGTGGTTCCCTATAGAAAAACCAAGGCATTGTTATAGAAGAAGGGGGACAGGATGCAGAGCAAGGAAAATAAATGTCCATTCCAAGTGCTTCCCTCTTCATCTTATTTTGGTGCTCGTGTTAACCCTGTGAGGTAGGTTTTGTTATTTTCATTTCATAATAAAGAAATGGAGGCTCAGAGAGGGTAAGTCCAACAAATAGCCGGTAGATTGAGAGCTAGATTTAAGTACTGATCTCTGTGACTCCAAAACCCACATCCTTTCCTCTCCTATACTGTCTCCTTCAACTTCTAGGCAGGGATTTAACTTCCTGCTTCATCAACGACTGGCTCAGCTGTAAGAAATGATAGGAGCTCAATAGATAATAGAGGCCAGAGGTTGATTATAGTTGATTGCATACTGGACAAGCTGCACAGTGTGTTAAGCCTCAGGGGCTGAGGTGGGGGCAGATAAGGCTCAGGGCTGGATACAGAGGGTGTGTAAACAAGAAATTCTGGAATGAGACAGTAGGAGGAATGGGGAAGAGAGAATTGGGAAGGATATATAGATAGCAAGTCTGTGGATGGAGCAGGTACAGTTTATTTCCCACAGTTTTGCCTGGGCGCATGTGGCGGTTCTGGGAGACTCCCCTTCTGTGTCTCTTTTTCCCCTCGAAGACTTGAGTTTAGATGTATGAGAGAGGGTGGGTCCACCTGGCCCCTTCAGATCTTGCCCTTTGTTCTTTTTCTTTGAAGACACCTTTCCGGAGTTCCAAACACAAGAACATTAAACTCAGAGATTGCTCAGTTCGTTACAGTGGCATGGAGTAAGAGACCAGCCTGGAAGTGGTCTGCCTGGCTTTGCCACTTACTTGTTGTGTGACCTTGAGCAAGTTATGTAACAAGTTATTTAACTCTCTGGGCTTCAGTTTCTGTATGTGTAAGATATGGATAGGAAGAGGTTGGCCTTTTAGGGCAGAGGTGGTCCACCAAAATTTCTCAGGACCATGTCCCACTCACTACATATGCCCAGAAATAAAAATGTCAGGCATTACTGCCTCGAGGCTAAGAAGCCTGGGTGGACAGTGGCTGCTCAGCCCAGAAAAAAGACCCTGAGCAGAGGTGAGCAGGCTCCTCTCAGCATGTTACGGCAAACTCAACTCAGAGTTACAGTGTCCTTTGGGAGAGAGCTCATAGGCAGGCAGGCCGGCAGGCACGGTTACATCTTAGTTTGCTTTCCTTGAAGAAGGCTTAGAATAGGCTTCTCAGAAGAAGTGAGTCATAGGAAATGATTTTAAGAAAGGGGAGGTGCTCATGAGTGGAGGGGCATGAAACTGCAAAAGCTGACCTCCATAAAAATGTAGCCAGTAAAAACAGACCAATTTTACACCCCCCCCTTTAATTGAGGGCTCCTTTGCCATGAAATCTATATCCACTGATAATCCCCAATGCACCTTTGATTTCAGAATACATTTATATATTTTTTTGGCAGTAGGTCTACTTCCTAATCATGTTTATAGCTTAAATTAGTATGGAAATTAACCCTGAAACCCCAGACCATTTCAAAGCACTGGATTTTACAGACCTTGAACGACTTTAAAATAAATGTTGAACATGTGAACTGCATAAAAAACAAAAGCTGATAGTATTAATTTAATTTCGTCTCCATTAAAGATAGCACAAATGATTTATTGAGCTTTTAAAAGTAAAAAAAAGGCACATGCTGTGTTATGGGCATGTGCCACTTAGGGATGCAGGTTGTTTGAATGAAAAATAACGCTTTTGCCAGATAGTAGTTTATGGCTGGATCCCAACTAGAAATAAGGTTCTGTGGGGTTCACTGTAATGATAATGTCTAAGAACACATATCTTTGTGTAGAAACACCTCATATCTTTAGCAAGATATAGCCACATACCAGGTTTTATCACATTCCTGGTTCTGGGGAGAATAAGTTAGAAACCATTTTGTGATTATGAATTTGTTCATTCTCAAATACATACCAAACACTCACTATGTGCCCTGGACTATGTTTTGTGTTTACTGAAAATAGTGGGTACAGAGAACAGATGTGGTCTCTACCTTCTTGGAACTAGTAGCCTGGGGACCCGGGAGCCAAACGCACCCAAAGGAAAATACGATAATAGTTTGGGATAAGTATGCCTGAGATCAAATATGGGAGGGACATTTTATTTACTTTGTGAGGTCTGAGAAAGCCTGACATTTAGCCTGAGATGCAAAGGTGAGGACTTTGCTGTTCGCACGCACACAGGCCCCGTCTACACATGTATGTTGCCAGATGTCTGTGGAAACACAGCAGGAAGTGTGCAAGGACCCTTAGCATACCGTGCATTAGCTCAGGGTGAGGGCGGGTAGGGACTTCATAGGGAGGAGTCTGAGTGGGCATCATCCCCAGCTCAGAGAGGCTGTCACCTGATCCCAGCCACATTCCTGGTAAGTGGCACAGCTGGCATCGGAACTCATGTCACTGTCTCAAATCGCGTGTTCTTTCTCTCACAAGACAAGGCCTCTCTGGAGAGAGGAGTCCCTCCCCCTCCCCATAAATTCCAAATACTTCATCAAGTGCTTCCCTGCGGGGCGGTTGAAATTTCAGCTGCCTTCTTCAGTTTAGGCGGAGACAAATGGGTCTTTTTACCCACCCCAGAGGGCTGCCCTGGACCAGAAGACCTGAGCTGTGGCTTCACCCTCTGAGGCTGCATCTGTCCTCGCAGTCCGGACTGATGGGCAGCCTACATGGAACGATTGTAAGCAAAGCCGAGGAGCACCTTTGGATGCTGAGAGGCTTCTATAGTTCTGCTCTTCCCAGCTAGAAGCCTGCGGAGATAATCAGGCCAGTCAGGGAGATAAGGCTGGAGCCTCAGGATAACGGGACTTGCCCAAAGGCAGAGAGCAGGCCTGGGGACCCCCAAGGGTCACCTGTAAGTTGGCCCCACCTGTGGGGGAGGGGAAACACGTGACATTCTTAGCCCAGGCGAAGAGTGGCTTCTGGACTTTTTTCTTCTTTTACTTTTAAACTGACATGGACAAAAAATACCAATCAGTTTTAATGTATTCACAATACACTGCACAGATCAGGTCGGTTCCAAGATGATGACAGGACACGTGTGAAATCGCCACCCCAAACAAGGTATTGCATATTTCCATCACCCCAGAAAGTTCTCTTGTCCCCCTTTCCAGTCAGTCTCCTGCTTCTCCCTACCATAGACAACCAGTATTCTGACTTCTGTGGTCTGGTCTTGAATGTGGCTTACGTGGAATTACACATAATGGGGTCTTTAGCGTCTGGCTGCTGTCGCTCCGCTAATGGTTATGGGATTCTCCCAGCTTGTTGCCCGTATCAGTAGCCTGTCCCTTTTTATTGCCAAGTAAAATTCCATGATACTGGTATACCATCATTTGTTTATCCAATTTTAATTGGTGGGTATTTGGATTGTTTCTGGTTTGGAGTTATGGATAAAACTGCTGGGGCCCCCGGGGGGCTGACAGCTCAGAGGTCGGAACCTGCTTCGGATTCTGTGTCTCCCTCTCTTGTTTCCCCTCCCCCACTCCTTCTCTGTCTCTCTCCCTCTCCCTCCCTCCCTCTCTCTCTCTCTCTCTCTCTCAAAAATAAACATTTAAAAAAATTTAGGGGCACCTGGGTGGCTCAGCTGGTTAAGCGTCCAACTGGCTCAGGTCATGATCTCGCAGTTGGTGAGTTCGAGCCCCGCATCGGGCTCTGTGCTGACAGCTCAGAGCCTGGAGCCTGCTTCAGATTCTGTGTTTTCCTCTCTCTCTGCCCCTCCCCTGCTCATGCTCTGCCTCTGTCTCTCTCTCAAAAATAAATAAACATTAAAAAATAAATTAATTAATTTTAAAAAGTGCTATGAACATTTGTGTTGAAATCTTTCTATAGACGTATATTTTTATTTCTCTTGGGTAATCTAGGAGTGGAATTGGTTGGTCATAGGGAAGTTGTATTTTCTGTGCCTTTACTCGAGCTTATATTGGAAAGAGAAGCAGCAGGGAGATGGATCTCATGTGCTCATGGCTTTGCTGTCTTATCTGTGGGTACAGTGTATTTATGTCCACCCCCCACTCGGATGCTGATCAGACAGCCCGAACAAAAGCCTGTGGACGCTGGTCAGCAGGCGCCGTTGACCGGAAAGGCTGACTCTCGTCCTAAACTCCCTGTCCAGTCTTGGTTCTCTAACCGCAACAGCGAGGCCCGTGTCCACGTGTCTGCTCTTCTTGCTGCAGGAAGGCAGTGCTGCATCGTTGGGAAGCTTTGGAGTCAGGTGGATTTGGTCTGTGTCTCCTGGCTCTGCTACCTGCTAGCTGAGTGAAATGAATAAGTTCCTTAATGTCCCTGGGCCTTGGTTTCCTAGAAACTGTGACGAACAACTGTTCTGAAGAGCAGTTATAGGAATTGCATCAAGGCTGCCAGGTATGATCGTGCAGGTGGCTTTTGCCCAAAGGACCCACCACATGCCCTGCTGCTGAGCCCTATGCCTATATCTGCGGCTGTGTCAGCATAGACGAAGGGGTATCTTTTATAATTTATCTGCTGGAAGGAGAAGCTTTTTCAAATGTTTCCGCCCAGATGGGATGTCTTGTTGTAATTCATACAAAGGCAGCTGTAGTCCTACCACGAGATGTACAATGTTTCACGTTCAGAAAGTACTGAATAAATGGTAGCTATTATAATGCAAATTGTATCAAGCAGGATTCTCGGTTGCAAGCAATAGAAATCGGCTCTGGCTCTATTACAGATAGAAGAGAGTTTTCTAAAGGATATTGGGAGCTCACAAACTTGTTGGGAGAAAGGAGAGCCAGGCTTGGCGATGTCAGGAACCAGGGGCTATTTTGAGGGTTGAGCAGCAGGAACTTTAACCAGAGCCACTTAAGCAGGAGCTGGCTAGTCTGTGCCCTGCAGTGTTTGCTGAGATAAATATGGCCTCCAACTGTCCTCCATCTTTGTCTTACTTGCTGTGGGGAGAGAGTGTCTGATTAGCCAATTCGGACTCCCAGTCTTACCCAGTGTTGGGGATGGGCTGGTAGAGTCAGGATTAAACTCCAGCTTCCTTAATAATGGACAAACCTTTTTTTCCCATTACTGTGAAGATATCACCCCATGGGAAATACCCACAGGTGCTCCCTATCCCCCACGACGTCACCCTATGGGGGATTCTTCATAATGGTGGACAGGCTCTCTCTTTCCCAAGTTATCACCCCATGGAGGAGTCCCCATTGTGATGGGCAGATGCTCCCAAGAAGGCACCCAGTGAGGACTTTCTACATTGGGATGGTAACAGGTAGGGGATTATATGCTGGTCAGCCAACAAAATGATGAATCCACCACTTAGGTACATTTTGAGGAATGGAAGGTGTTCTGATTTATTGCCAGGAGCTGTCATCATTTGGTAAACCAAGCCTTAAAAATGCAGGATCTCATTAAGCCAAGTCTTCTCCTAAGCTGATGGAAGGACAATGACCCTCAGACAGAACAGGGCACAGTGCCTCAGCTTTTCCACTTTCATTTTTGAAAAACATGCTCATTCATTGTTAATAATAAAAAAAAAAAAAGGCAGAATCACCTGAAGAGATACCATTTGAGTTCAGGGAGAGATGCCTGCTGACTTCCAGAAGATTTATTCCTCACATTAATGACTGTTAGCATAGCAGAGTGAAATGTGCCTGAGAAGCTGTGAAAATAGTAATGATCATGGTGGTGATCAAGGCTGATAAGAGGATGCTCTTGGGGAGAGTTGAAGCTTTGATTTATGGCTTCAGCATCAAGGAGTCACAAGCATCACCATTGCAAGGGATGCTGGCACCTGATACTAACCATAGGGCTGGGTGGGTTCTTGCTTCCAGAAAGCTGCAAGATGACTAAATTTTTGGAAGGGCACAGATGCCAAGGAGAATGTATTATACATCCTATGGTGGGGTGGCAATGTGGTGGGGTAGGAGGATAAGGGTAGGGTGAGCTTCATGGTCTCAATTGCTAGAGAAAGAAAGCCTGCTTTGTGGAGCAGCGGAGGAGAAGGTGCTGAGAAGAGTTGGCCATTGTGCCTGGCACTTCACCCATGGGTATAGTAGGTAGTATTATTCCTGTTATGCGTATGAGGAAACTAAAGCTCAGAGAGGCCATATAAATTGCATATGGTCTGGTTCACATGGAGCAGTATGGGGCTAGAAGTTCTAAAAGAAGTCTTAAAACATTGCCACATGGTTTAGACCTGGAATCAGTGAAAGGATATTGTAAACTGCCACATCAGCCAGAGGTAAGACACCCTCATTGCCTCTGCATTTTGATGACTGTTCATGGTCATTAACATGTCCCAGTGGCCCTCAGCACACAGGTTCTCAAAGCAGATCTCCCTTGATGGCAGGAGAGGGCATAGAGCCTCCTCCCCACCACTGATGGCTGCCCCTACACGGATGGCCCAGTTGCTGCTTGTTAAGGAGAGGTGGAAGATGGAGGAGGGAAGAAAGGTGAGAGCTGATAGGTACTCAAGCCACCAAGGCTCTTTTCTCTAAGCAAACAGCCCCAAAAGAGCCACAGAGAGGCTTGGATTTCAGTGGTGCCCCAGACTGCATTCCTACTTTCATCATAGGGGCTGTGAACACAAGTGGCTCATCCTTCCACCCTGTGCTTCTCGTGTCTTGTGTGTTCTGAAGAGACACCCCATCCCGAGGCTAAAATACCCCCAAATAGCTGGAGAATGGCCATGATTATTTGGTTAGTAACTGCCTCCACTGTTGAACTTCCTGGAACTCACTTTTGCGGAAGCTATCCAAATAATCATTCATTTTCTCACCCGTTCCTTCATCCCACAAATACTTAACCTAGCGCCTGCTACATGCCAGATACTGTGGAGCCTCATGGGTATGGCAAACAGTTGTTGCTCTCAAGAAACTTACAGTCCAGGGGGAAAGACAAGCCATTCTCTTCTGTAGCTTCTCCCACCAGGCTGTTCTCTCCCACATACCTCCATGCTTACAACTCCTGGTTCGCAGGCTAGGCAACAAGATGACAAACTCTGGGCTGCTCATCAAAGACTCCATTGAGAGCTAGGCACCACTGCAGAAAGCAGCAGTGTTAGTCCTGAATCTGAGCTGGGGGAGCGCAGCTATTGTCAGTATAGTTTTGACAGCCCTTGACAGCAGGTGTCTGTCACTCCTCTATTCCTCCCTCCACCCCCACCCCACCCCACACGCTCAAAGTGTCACATCCATTTGGAAGGATGGAAGAAGCGAGGTGGAGAAAGGAATTGGTCATCACTCTGCCCACTGACCAGGAATGGAGGTCAGGTGTGGCCAGAGGACAAAGGCAGCTATGCTGAAACATCCCAGGGGTCTGATACAGCCCTCCACCCTTGAGGATAAGGGCAGCTGGGGTCACAGCTGGGGTCAGCCATAACACTTCTCTCCACCTGTGCTTTTGAAGAGGGGCTTTTCTTCCATCTAGCTATCATCAGAGTACACCTTCTCAGTGTCTTACCCAGTGGAAATCTTATTTCTCTACATAGGAGAAGGGTGATAAGGGAAGGGAATGTCCTGGCTAAGGGTTTGAGCTGCGAGTGACTGATTTTAAGGGAAGAGGAACAAAATGATCATAGGGTAGTAAGTTAAAGCTTTGGGTTAAGACAAACTTAGACTCAAGTCCAAAATATGGTCCAGCACTTCCACTCTTAGTTATCTATCTACCCAAAAGAAATGAAAGCATTTGTCCACATAAGGACACACATGCAAGTATCCATAGCGGTATTATTCATACTAGCCAAAGAGTGGAAACAATCCAAATGTCCATCATCTGATGAATGGATACATACACTCTGGTAGATCCATACAGTGGACTACAATTGAACCATAAAACAGTTACAAAGTGCTGACACCTGCTACAACACAGGTGAGCCTTTCTGCTAAGCAGAAGAAGCCAGATGCAAAAGTTCACATGCTGTAGGCTTCCCTTTACGTCAAAGGTCCAGAAAAGGCAAATCTCTAGATACAGAAAGTACACAAGTGACTGCCTGGGGCTGGGGATAGGGGGTAGAGGGTGGACAGGAAGTGACTACAAATGGGCACAAAGGTGATCTTCCTAGGGAGGTAGAAATGTTCTAAAACTAGGTGGGAAGGGGCGCATGACTTGGTAAACTTACTAGAAATCACTGATTTGTACACTTAAAATGGGTAAAGCTTATAGTATGTAAATTATACTTCAAAAACAGCTTTTAAAATCTAATTATTCCAAGTTACTTAACTACTGAGTATCCCTACATATAAAATGAGGATCATGATATCTATGTCACAGGCCCACTGTGAAAGTTAAGGGGCCTGATTCATAGCACTCAATAAATGATAGCAGCTATTGCTACAACTTCTGTGTTTTTTTAAAGAATTGATTTGATTTTTAAAAAGAGAAAGAGAGATACCAAGATGCATGGGTAGTAGTGAAATTATATTACAGGGTCTAAGGGCTAGTAAGATGTGACCTCCTGTCCCTGTACCAGGTAGAATTTTTTAACGGTCTGCCTCCATATGCATTTCTGAATGTTTCTCTGAATGCTGAGGAGTCTGGTTAAAAATGAAGACAAAGCCAAACTCAGCCCAGCCAGGAGCATAATGGAGATGTAGGTCTTATATCAATATTGTCAGCAAGGGGAGTGAATTATGCTGAAGAGACAGTGAAGGCAACCTTTGTGGTTCAAGTGGTTTCTAGTGCTCCTTTTTATTCCAGCTTTTTGTTTTTATTTGTGAATCCAGAAATGTCTTTGGAGTTTACTCTGAGACACAGGTGGGCTGAAAGATCTTTCTGGATCAAGACCCTTCTCATTGGAAATGCAGAAACACAACCCAGATGGACCAAGTCATGCATAAATAAATAAATAAAGGAAAAGAAAAGAAAGAAAGGAAAGGGAAGAAGGAAGAGAAGGAAGGAACAGAAGAAAGGAAAGAAGAGAAGAAAGGAAGGAAAGAAGGAAATAAGGAAGGAAGGGAAAGAAAGAGAAGGAAAGGAGAGAGAGAGAGTAAAAGAAAAAGAAAAAGAAAGGAAGGAAAGGAAAGGGAAGAAATAAGGGAAGGAAGGGGAGAAAGAAGAAAGAAAGAAAGAGGAAGAAAAACAGAGAAAGATAGAGAAGGTTGGAAGGGAGGAAAGGAGGGAGGGAAGGAAGGAAAGAAGGGAAAGAAAGGGAAGGAAGGAGAGAAAGAAAGAAGGAAAGAAAGAAGAAAAAGAGAGAAAGAGGAAGGAAGGAAGGAGGGAGGGAAGGAAGGAAGAAATGTAGCCCCTAGATCTAGGAAGAAAGGGGTTTAAGTTTGTTTGAACCTAGGGTCTCAAATGTGGTTGATTCTGGCCCCTCCATCTCTTGGCCCTGCTTTCCTCTGGGTTAAGTTTCATTCCCAGGAAGCTGCTCCCCTCGTGGTTTTCACGATAGGGTTTTCAGCAACCCCACTGGGCTTGTGTTCGTTCAGCCTAACAACCCCAGGGAAAGGTGTTTTTTTCCCCAATAGTTTCAGCACAATCCCCAGGGTTTACTCATCCTTAAGTGTACCAAGATCTCTTGCTCATCCTGAATCAATCACTGTGGCCTAGAGAACCCACCATGCTGATTGGCCAGACCTGGGTCACATGTCCGTGGGTAGCCAGGGTCAGTCCCACATAACCCACATTGATAGAAAGAGGAGGAGAGATCCTCAAAGGAAACTTAAGAGTCTTGCCAGAGGAAGAAGGAATAGCCTATGACAGATAAAACATAGATGTCCACTGTGACCATCCATTGGAGCCTCTACCTCCCTGTGCAGGTCTTGGAGTCATGCTAGAACTGTCATTTGAGGAACACTTTGGCTCTGTTTGATGGGTTCCCTTCGTCTGCCCCAAAGCTGACCTTCTGTTCAAGCATGAGTACTAGTTTAGCAACTTCATTTTCATAAGAGGATGTTATCCCACCTCCCATCTGGCTCATTTTCAAAGCATGTGTTTCAACACTTAACTAGAAACACAATATATTCATTACAAATTCTTGATAAGGAATATAAACTCAAAGATTTTTAAAATAGATTTTAAGTAATCACTGCACCCAACATGGGGGCTCGAATTCACAACCCCAAGATCAAGAGTCACATGCTCTACTGACTGAGCCAGGCGGGTGCCCTATAACCTCAAAGATTTCTGGCCAACTCGTATAAAAATATAGATTTCAAAATGTAAATCTCATGGCGAACTATATGGAGCATTTACAGTCTGATAGTTTATCCAAGTATTCCAAACTCCACCCCTGGGTGAAGTCAGAACTACCTGAGGACTGTGTACTTTGAATGGCCTCGTATTCACCCCCCCGCCCTCCACACACCCATACAACCATCTCTTGGGAACATGGTCTTGGCTTTCACTGCAGAATGTTATAAAAAACAGTTGTGTTAGTCAGGACATCCCAGTCCATGATGCAACAACAAATAAGCCCTGAGTTCTTAGGAATTTAATACAGTAAAGCTTGACTTTGTGTTCCCCTCCCAGTCTGAGGTGGGTCAGATTGTTCTCCTCCAAAACAGACTCAGGGATCCAGGCTGGTTCCGTCTGGCTCCTCAGCTATCTCTGACTCCTTTTATTCTTGAAGATGAAGGGGCTGGGGGGAAGGGAACAAGTGAGCAGAATTCATTGACCTTACATTCCCATTCCTGAGAACTCTGCTACATGATCCCAAACTACAAGGCAGGCTCGGAAGTCTCGTCTCCCTGTGTGCTCACGAAGAGAAAACAGGCTGGTGAAGGCACAGCACTGTCTGCCACCTTAGCTGTAGGAAAAACACAAGCGTATTTATTATAGGAAGGCTATTGAGACCCAGGATTGAGTGTAGCAAACTGAAATGCACACAGGTATTACCACTCCTTCCCCAAACCCAGATAAATATGTGGCAAATGGATTTTCAAGAGGCATGAATCCCAAGGATAAAGAGAATGAGGAGGACATGATAGCAATTAAATATTGGAAGTTGGAAAACAAGTGCACAGTGATTACCGACCACTTCAGGGAAGCCTGAAGCCTAAGTCAAGAGTGGTGGTTGAGGTAGAGGTTGGAGAGAAGAGCCCAAAGGCAGGTTAGGCAGAGACCCAGAAAAGCTTAAGTATTAGAGGTACCAGGTATTTTGAAAACGAGAAGATAGATGATACTAAAAACAGAGGACTGGTTTAAATATGGAAGAGTATTACCCCACCCATCCGGATGGGCTGGACAACAGATTTCTCTTCCCACACCAGAGAAAGAAGAGAGGTTTATTTTCTAGGGAAACTGAGCCAGAAAGGCTCTGAACTCACAAGTGTGGATCAGGGACCCCATATGAACAGGAGCATTACATGAAAGTTAACCCCATGCCCCTTCCCCACTTGGCTCCCAGGACTCCAGCAGTCAGATCTTATACAAGTGAAGCTGAGAATAGAAGGCTTCTCTTGGAGGGAACCCTTGAAACCGAGAGAAAAGACCCACATGAGGCTGATATTTCCTTTATTGCTTGGTGCCCTCCTGATGGGCCTCGGGAGAAATTTCTCCCAAACCCTAGTTGTGCTTCTATTGAACAGCTGAGGAATACCAGCTCAGGAACATGGTGAGTTTTGTAATGAAGGGGCTTTCCTTCTTTGCTTCATCTCAAGGAAACTTAACTCCAGATTTTCTACCCAGCTCAAGCAGTTGTGTATGACATTCTGGTATAGATTTCTGGGCACTAAATTTATTCCAGACTTTACTCTGCCACCATATCTTAGTTTCATCCCGATTTCCATCCACTGACCCACTGACTCAGTAACTTAACAGACATGTGTGGGACTGAATGCATTCTGTGTACCAGACAATAGGCTCAGTGTTGGGGCCTGTGGACTTGCTCCCAAGGACCTGACATTGTATGCATTTTGGTAAGTGTTCCCAATCTATTTTGGAGTGGTATGTGTGAGTATATAACCATTATAAATAAGTACATATGTGAAGAATAGAGCTAATCATTTCACCATGGTGCTAGAGAATATGCCTCATTGTAGAGGCAGAATTCTGCTGGTGTCTCAACATATCTGCTGCCATGATGTTTAGGCCTGGAGGGAGCATGGTGTACAGGGGTAGGTTCTGGGACTAGTATGCCTTCTTACAGAGGGACCCCATACATCGAGGAATCTAAATAAGAGAGAAACAAAGGAATGAGCTCTTATTCTTACCTCTTGGGTATATCTCCCAGGAGAGTCTACCCAAGATTTATGCCCCCGGATACCTGAGTAAGCCTGCAAGACCACAATCTTGCAGAAGATCCCTAGCCAATTTCAGGAACACAACTTTGGGTCCAGTTACTGCTTCTCTCCATGTTTTGCTTTTGTTTGTTTTCTATTTTTTTAGAGAGAGACCGCAAGCAAGGGAGGGGCAGAGGGAGAGGGAGAGACAGAATCTCAAGCAGGCTCCACACCTAGCGCAGAGCTTGATGTGGGGCTTGATCTTACGACCGTGAGATCATGACCTGAGCCAAAATCAAGACTTGGATGCTTAACTGACTAAGCCACCCAGGCGCCCCCTCTCCATGTTGATCTCTGCTATGAATGGGGGTCTAACTGCCCAGATCTTCCCCTGCCCCACCACCTCTCTTTGGTTGTGTGAGGCCAGGGTGTGCAGAACCCAGGTGGCCTGCTTCCAGGATGCACGTACTCTGGTCCACACAGGTCTGCAGATCTGTCTCACCTCAGGGCAGTGTTAGCAGGATGGCCCCCCATGCAAGTGCACGCACGCACATGCTCACATGTGTGCACACCCTAGAGGGATGTTAATAGAGATCTACAGCCCTAGTTACCATTTGCTTTCATAAATAAATATATTAAATAGGTAAGCCAAATTTATTTCCGGCAACAGCTTGCTGGCTACACCCCCCCCTCTTATTCACAGTTCCTGCAGTGACTCCAGCCTCTTCCACCCCACCCCCAGGCGTGACTTTCTCTCTTAAAATTTTATTTTTAATTTGTTGTGATGAATGAGTGACACCTCTGACAGCCGATTCGCAGAGATTAATAGAAACGACACAATATTTACGTCGGCGCTACGAACAATTATCCCGCCATCTATCTCTGAGATTATCTTCCTGATTGAAAACTACTCATCCGTGTAATCGGAATTATTTGGAATTAGAAGGGAATTTATAGCCCCCCTGGAGCACACTCTCTCCCCTCCTGTCTATACCGAGGTCTCCATCATTCTCTTGTCCCTCCTCTGGGCCTTTGGCCTTCTCTTCCATCTTGGTGATGGGGCAGAGTAAAATCCTCCTCTCCTCCAGGAGGGCCGCTTGTCAGGGCATCCAGCATCCCTTTGGTGTGGTGTAGGGGTGCATGATACGGGGGCTAGACCTAGTGGTCAGTGGGAGGGAGGGTCTCAGTGATGTTCGAAGGATGGGGGGTCAGCAAGGCCAGCCATGAGCTCAAGATAGATGAATGTAATCTCAAGGAAGAGGTTTAATGTGAGGGTGGAGAAGAAAGGTGACTTTGGAAAGCGTGTGGAGTCAGATTGTGCCCACTGCGAGAAATCTAAAGGAGCAGAATAGGGTTTTCAGAGCGACGTTGAGATTGCCGTTAAGACAGGAGGTGTGAGGGGCTGAGGGGGCTGAGGCAGGTCGTATGGATCTGGACCCTAGTAAGGGCCACGTTTGGATTGCAGGGGTGGAAGAGGGAAGACCGGTAAGGATATGTGCAGATCTGGAGAGGCCAGAGAATCTGCTTGTCACACTGAGGAGGCCAGGCTGTGGGATTCAAAGTGTGAGAGAATGGAGATGCTGTGAATGTGTTCTCTGTCCTCTGCTGGCCCCTGCCTATCAGCCCAGTGCAAACAAGCTTTGAGTCAGACAGACCTCAGTTTGACCCCTGACTATGCAACTTCAGAGCTATGTGACCCCAGGCAAGTTTCTTAACCTCTCTGAGCTTCAATTTTCAATCTCGAAATCCCCAAATCCCCAATTTACAATCCTCCCCTATAGGAGTATGCACCACCTGTACACTGTGGGTAGCAAGAGTACCTACTTGACAGAGATGTTGTGAAAATTAAATGAGATAATGCATGCGGGGCACTTTGCACAGTTCCTAGTACCTAAGGAAGGCTCAAACTATGTAGATGCCACAGATGAGATAAACCTGAACACGGGGCCCATTGAGGAGACAAAGACCTGGCTTACAGGAATAGCCCAGCCTGCCAGGTTCCTCCTCCCGTCTGCCCCCCATCCTCATCCTGATGACCTGTCAACCTGCGGCTCCCCTCCCCTCCCCCTCCGTGCTACTGGAGTGCCACCTGCAGCAGCAGCAGAGCAGGCAGGAACCTGGACTGATGGTGCACACTAGGATCTCAAGCCCGCTCTGTGACTTTCCTGTCCTCTGATACTTGCAGTGGCTGGTGGGTGTTGAGCACATACTCTGCCCAGGCACTGTTCTTAGATCATATACTTAATCCATTCATATACTTCATTCATTCATATACTTCATTCATTCATATACTTAATCCATTCCCTATCCCTAGAGGCTACGTACTATTAATTATCAACCTCCCCGTTTCACAGCTTGAGAGACTGAGGCACTGAGCGGTTGGATAACTTGCCAAAGTCAAATGACTAGTTGGGCAGGCAGCCTCGGAGATGCCGTCACTAATCTCCACCTCTGGTATTCATGCCTGTGTGCACCCTTGGGTGTGGGCTGGGTCTAGTGACTTCTGATGAACAGAATGTGACAAAAGTGATGGGCTGTCCCTTTAAAAATTAGGTCACAGAAGACTGTGACCTTTGTCGTGCTCACTCCTTCCACTCCTCTCTTCCCCGCTCTTCTTGGGCACTTGCTCTGACGAAGCAAGATGCCACATTGCGAGCTGCCCGATGGAGAAACCTCAGGGACTTAGTGTGGCCTCTGGCCAACAGCCCGCAAGGAGCGGAAACCTGCCGACAACCATGTGGGCAAGTTGGGAGGCAAATCACCCCCAGTGGAGACCTGAGATGACAGCCACAGCTGGCTGGACACCTCGCCCACAGACTTTTGAGTGATGCTGAGCCAGAGGATCCAGCTAGGTGGGCCCCAGACCCACAGAGCCATGAGGTAGGAAGTGTTGTTTGAAGCTGCTGAGTGTGGGGAGAGTCAGTTATGTGGCAACAGATCACCCAAGCAGCCAGTAGTAGCTGAGCCGGGACTTGGACCTAGGCGGATAGACTCTGGAGCCTGTGCCCTTGACCTCTTTGCTACATGGCACTTTCAGGGGTGAGCCACTCAGGTTCCTAGGTCATCAAATGAGCTGCCATGGCTTTATCATGTCGTCACCTCAGACATAGACTCAGACTGAGATTAAAGTTAACATCTTGGTGAAAAGAGATTCGCAACACCACCTGGAAAATGTCTCTTCCCCCTTAGGAGGGATTTAGCCCTGTCCAAGAGAACAATAAGAACTGTATGTTCTTTAGGTCCAGAGGAGCTTTATTCTTTAGGTAGCTGGTATGCAAGGAAAGCGGTGTCATCAAGGGAGTCATGGGCCCTGAGCAGGTGAGCATAGCCTCTGGTGGTGTCCTCAGCAAATACTTCCAAGTCAAGGAAGCCTCACATGGCCCTGCCTCAAGGGTCAGCAAGACTTTGTCTACAGCAGGAAAATGATCCAGATTTTACCTCACTAGCACTGGAAATAAGTGGAGCGAATCTGGGTTTATTAGCATGCTCTTTGTTAAGGGGCACCTGGGTGGCTCAGTCGGTTGAGTGTTTAGCTCTTGATTTCAGCTCAGGTCATGATCCCAGAGTTGTGTGGGGTTGAGCCCCATTCTGCGCTCTACGCTAAGCATGAAGCCTGCTTAAGATATTCTCTCTCTCTCTCTCAGTCTCTCCCTCTCTCTTTCCCTCTCCCTCTGCTCCTCTAACCTGCACATACTCGCTCTCTCTCTCTCTCTCTCTCTCTCTCTCTCTCTTTCTCTCTCTCAAAAGAAAGTGAAATTCTGCTGTTTTTCTCCTGGAAGTAGGGATAACATATATTTGTTATTAGGAAATTATTCCTCTCTTTTAATGAATCCTTCCTCTAGCTCTGGAAGAATTGTCAAAGTCTCCCAGAGGGAGACTGTGGAACCTTTAGAATTTAGTAGAGTCCAGAGCTCATCCTTGAGAACAATGAAAGCCAATGCTAATGCCAGTATAGTGTTTTATAGGTGGGACCCAGATAGAGTAAAAAAAGAAGACAAATTCTACATTCAAATAATAGAAAGCACCACTGGAGGGAAGGGCAAGATGGCATGATAAATGAGAAGACATTACTGTTTTCAAGTTGGGTTTAGCTTGTGTTATCCCCCAAATTAATAACTTTTGGGGAGCTATATATGTGTCTAATGGGCCAGTAGATGAATCAGCTACCTTCCCTGCAGCTTATGCTAATTTACCTACTTAAGAGGCGCTCCATCCAGAAGGATGTGCATCCAGCACAGGGACCAGAGTCCCTTTGTCCTCCCAGTTTGGGTGCATTGCACTTGGGTGGATTCAAGTCCATCCTGACCATCTTGTCAGTGGTCTGCCACTCCAGAATGATAGGCTCAGATGGGGGACATTGCACAGGGACAGGAAGGATGGAGCCAGAGAGAGAGGGAACCCCTCCTATGTGGGCTGTGGTTTCCGAGGGAGATGGAGAGAGTTTCTGAGAAATAGTCTAAGAAGGAAGAGACACAGGGACATGATAATGGAAGGAGAATGTTAAACTCTAGCCTCCTATTTCATCATTTCCTTCTAAAACTTCTCAACCTCTGAATAAAGAGCATCCTCACCAAGTTGTGTCTTAGGAGATAGGAGGGGGAGGGGAGGGTTAGACTGTCCAGGCCATCTAATCATCATGTCCATAGTTGTCTGGTTGCAAGCAATAGAAACTGACTGAACAAACTCAAGAAAAACTGGAATGTATTGGAAAGATGGAGTGGCTCATGGGAAGGGCCAAGCCTCAGGCCAAAGGCTAGGTAGGGCAGCCAAAGATCTGCATGTTTGGCTGTTTTCAGCCTTTGGGGCACCTGGTCCAAGACTCAGCACCATGGAGAGAGCATCCTGTTGGCCTAGCTTAAGTCAGGTTACTGACAGTACTAAGGCAGCGCGAAATGGGAGTGAGATAGCTCTCCAACGCAACACTGGAGTGAAGTTACCAGAAAAAGGATATGTTGAGCAAGCGAAAACAATAGATCATTTGCTACATTACAACACACACACGTGAAATCTTCATGTTTGTCTAATAAGTTAATATTGGGCAAAGGCAGCTTTCTTTCCATTGATCCCAAGCTCCTCCAACAGAAAGGAGTTAATCACCACCTTGTTGTGGATGACCCTCCCTCCCTTCACAGACACCCATCAACACAAAGTCCCCCCTTCCCACCGCCCTTGTCCAGTGTGCATTCTGGGGTCATAAGCAGACAGGGCAGGAGCTACTAGGGAGAAAACATGCGTGAAATAATGTGTATGGTTGCCCCTTTCTTAGGAACCTCTTCGGATGCAAATAGACAATTCTTCAGAGGACTGGGGCAGGGCCCAGGGACAGAAGCTGAACCTTATTTAAAACGACAGTGAGATGTCTGTATTTGTTTGGGAGTGTGGATTGCGGGGGCAGGGGGCACTGCAGTGAGGTGTGTGCTATTCTGATGGGGCCTGGGAGCAGAACAGACAGGGCCATTGGTGTCTCATCCAGCCTGAGCCGAGGCCCATGAACTCGCCTATCCTTGGGCAGCACCTGGTGCCGGAGGAAAATCAACCCAAAGCAAGTCCTCTGAGAGCAGCCTCTTCGTGAGAAGGGCCACCGGGGGCATGCGGGAAAGTCATCAGGGTAACCAGCCTTAATAAAGGTAGAAGATGAGATGCGAGAGGGGTGGGTTGGAGCAGGGGGAGTCAGGGGAAGGAAATGATTGCAGGGAAACAGATGCAATTGAACAAGACTCGTGGAGATGGATTTCCCTGCCTTGGTCCAAACTCAAATCCCTGTGCTCAGATTAATTAGCAAGGAAATATTTTCCTGTCTGCAGAAAAAGGCTGCTGGATTGCCAGTGGGACATGAGGGTGGGCAGTCTATCAAATAACTACTAATTAGGTTACTTCCCACTGCTGTTGACATGCTGGGGACACGTTCCTGGGCCAAAATAAAGCAGGGAGGAGGGGAGAAGAACAGAGACAGAGATAGAGGTAGAGGCCAGGATCCTTTCTGCTCATCATAGAAAATTGTTGGCTGGAATTAGGAAGGAGGCCTGGGTCCAAAGTCCAAGGGGAAAGGACACAAGAGGAGCAACATGTTGATTAGCAGACAGTCCATGAACAGTGCTCTGAAACATGTACAGTGTAGCCAGTCATGGGTAAGCCCTGGGTGGGACGGAGGTCAGTGGGGTAGGAATTTGAGCAGTGGTAATAATGACAAGGAGCACTTTTTGAGTGTTTACCACCTGTCAATAGCACTTCACTCATTCATTCATTCATTCATTCACTACACAAGTGTGAGACAGGGGCAAGGAGATTAACATACATTTGCCTTATTGATTCTCATAACTATGGGGAAGGTATTTTAGCCCTTTTTTAATAGATAAGGATATTGGGGTCCAGAGATGTTTAATAACCTGCCCATAGTCACACAGCAAGTAATAAGTGGTAAGGCCAAGTTTTGAACCCAAGGTCAGCCTGATTGCAGCCCTGCCTGTGCTTAACCACTGTTCAATGGATAATGCACATTGGAGAATATATATTGTCTTCTTTTGTGTTCCTTTGCCTAAGTTCCCTAATTCTGCCCTAAGGTTCTCAAGGCATATTCTTCAGTATGTCACATGCAGGAGCTCTAACTATTCTGCTCCCTATTTTGATAAGGATTGCATTGAACATATAGATTGCTTTGGGTAATATCAACATTTTAACAATATATGTTCTTCCAATCCATGAGCATGGAATGTTTTTTCATTTCTTCATGTCTCTTTCAATAAGTTTCATAAGGAAGGGTACCACCATTTTTCCCGAGATCTGAGACTTTGAGGCTGTCACCTCGTTCCCTATGTTAGAGACCCCACAAAGGAGGGTTGGACAACCCATTCCCCTGGCGACACCACCATGCCATCCACATTGTGCCTGTGTGGAGCTTGCCCACTTCCTTACATCTGTCTTCATTGGAGACAGGGCAGTGAATCAGGGGCTGTGCACAGGGGCTCACGGGCATGGCCTTCTCCTGGGCAGACCCACCCACCTCCCTCCACCCTCCGCTGGTAAGCAGAGTTGGACCGCAGGGTGCTCTCCTGCTCGGTGGGAGCCTCCTGCCTGCTGAGGCCTGTTCCTTACTGTTGTTTCTTTCCTCAAAGCCCTTTGTTGTTGTTCCTCCTGCTGTTAAAGCAGTGATTTGCAGCCTGTGTCCTAGCTTGTGAGTTTCTTGAGGCCAAGGACTATGTCTTTCTCATCTTCATGTCCCCCGCACTTAATAGTGTACCAGGGACCTACTGATGAGTGTTCCACGAATATTTGCTGAATGAGGAAATGTATACTGAACGACTCTCTTTGGCTGGCATCCAGCCCCTCTAAATGTTTCTCTGATTTTTAAAAGTGCACCAGACACCCCGCTGGACTACTGGGGTCTCTTAAGTATTCCCTGCTAAGTGTGGCAGAAAGATGGCAGTGCCCTTGAGGTGCCATTTTACCCTGCATGTATCCAGGTTCCCTTTTGACATTAAGCAAGTGGAGACCACAGAAGGTGTTGCTCCTGAACAGATGGAGATTGGAGGTCGGGTGCTGTTGCTTCCCATCTCACTCCTTTGAAAGCTGGACAGAGACCTGAGGGCCTGGGCGTGGGGATGCCAAGGGATGGTATGGGGACATACACCAGAGTGGCTGGGAAGGAAAGAGTGTCCAGGAAGCCTGCCTCCTCCGAGCAAGTCCTGTGCAAGCAGAAGGAATCTATCCACAGAGGGGTGAGATAGCAGAGCAAGTGGGTTACTTAAAAATAGCAGTGCTGATTTCCCACGTTTAGAGATGGGTCCTCTGCGATTCGTCTTGGCTGGTTTGTGCAAGTTTGCTTATTTGTTGAGAGTCAGAGAAAAGGATCAAATCATTCACCTTAAGATGGAAATCTGCAACCCGTTCTTCAATGAGCAAGCAGACAGGTGAGCTGAGTGAGAAGCCCCTGAAACCCCCGGAGGCCTGGGGCTGGTTGTGGGGGAGGTAGATGTGTCCAGCAGTTCCCCCTCAGCTGGTCTCTGCCTTCACAGTACTGTGGATGGTGGGCAGAAAAGGAAAAGGCACATATTTACATGCAATTGCACATAGATATTATGAATGTGTATCCCTTTGAGGGAGTAGATGAGGTGCATAAATCACCTAGCCTAGCACCAGGCACACATAGTAGGTGCTCAATAAATATTAATTAGGGAGTCAATTAGGTGGGAGTTGAAGTAAAGAGACAAGGAGGAGCTTTTGGGGATGACAGAAATATTCAGTATCTTGATGTGGTGGTGGCTAGAGGTCAGCAAACTTTTTTCTATAAAGGTTCAGATAAGAAATGTTTTATGTTTTGAGGACCTTATGGTCTCTATTACAACTACTCAATTTTATCACTATAACATGAAAACAGACATAAATTACATGTATGCAAATGCATGTGGCTGGATTTGGCTCAAGAGCCATACTTTCCTGACCTCTGGTTTAGGCTCATCAAACTGTACTCTTTTTTTTTTTTAATTTTTTTAATGTTTATTTATTTTTGAGAAAGAGAGAGAGCATGAGTGGGGGAGGGGCAGAGAGGAGGGAGAGACAGAATCCGAAGCAGGCTCCAGGCTCTGAGCTGTCAGCACAGAGCCCAACGTGGGGCTTGAACTCACAAACCATGAGATCATGACCTGAGCCAAAGTCAGTACTTAACCAACTGAGCCACCCAGGAGCCCCCTAACTATACTCTTAAAATGGGTGCATTTTATATACATAGATATTACCTTAATAATGTTGATAAAAATAACACAAAAATAATATGTAGCTAATTTTGAAGTTGATTTTTTTGAAAACTATATACAGAAAATGTACAAGGCATATATGTATATAGCTTGATGAATTTTAATTTTAGCCATTCTGGTAGGTGTGCAGTAGTATCTCCGTTGTGGTTAATTTGTTATTTCCTGATGACAACTGATATTACGCACTTTTTCTACAGTGCGTTTATACAGTCTGGATATAAATCCCTGTTGGATATGGGTATAGAAATTATGTTCTTTCGTTGACTTTATATTCTCTTAATGGTGCCTTTTGATGAACAGAAGCCCTTATATTTAATGCAGTCCAACTTATCAATATTTTTCTTTATGGTTCTTTCTATGATGTGTTTAAGAAATAATTTGCCTACACCAAGCTTATAAAAATATTCCCTTGTTTTCTTGGAAAAGCTTTATTATTTTACCTTTCACATTTAGTTATTCAATCTGGAAATGGTTTCTGTGAATGGATATCCAATTGGCCCAGTCCTATATACTGGAAAGACAACTATCTCCTACTTCATGGAAGTTACATCGTCATAAATTAAGTAACCCCATGTGTGTGGGTTTGTTTCTCTATACTGTTCCTCTGGTCTAGTTTTCTAGCCTTCTACCAATACCATACTGTGTTTTCTTATAACATCTTTGTCTGATTTTGATATTGGGGTAATGCTGACTTCATAGAATGAGTTAGGATGTATTCCCTCTGCCTCTATCTTCTGGAAGAAATTTTAGAGAACTGATATCATTTCTTCCTTAAATGTTTGGTAAAATTTACCAGTGAACTCATCTGGATCTGGTGTTTACTGTTTTGGAGAGCTACTAATTATTGATTACTTTTCCTTATTAGATATAGGCCTATTCAGATTGTCTATTATTGTGTGAGTTCTGGCAGATTGTGTTTTTTCTAGAAATTGGTGCATTTCAGCTAGGTTATCAAATTTGTGGGCATAGAGTTGTTCATAATATTCCTTGATTATTCTTTTAATGTGCATAAGACCTGTAAATAATGTATCCTTTTTCATTTCTGATATTAGTAGTTTATGTCCTCTCTCTCTCTCCTTTTTCTTAGTTAGCTTGGCTAGAGGCTTATTGATTTTATTGATCTTGTCCACAAACCAGCTTTTGGTTTCATTGATGTTCTCCTGATTTCTTGTTTCCAGTGTCATTGATTTCTGCTCTAATTTTTATTATTTCTTTTCTTCTGCTTCCTTTGGATTTGATTTGCACTTCTTTTTCTAGCTTCCTAAGGTGAAAACTTAGATTTTTGACTTTAGATGTTTCTTTTTTTTCTATTATGTGCATTCAGTACTACAAATTTACCTCTGAGCACTGCTTTCATTGCATCCCACAAATTATGGCAAGTTGTGTCTTCATTTTCATTTCATTCAACGCATTTAAAAATTTCTTTTGAGATTTCTTCTTTGACCCATGTGTTATTTGGCAATGTGCTTGCTGTTGGGGCACTGCAGTGACTCCGTCAGTTGAGCGTCCGACTCTTGATTTCGGCTCAGGGCATGATCTCACAGTTTGTGGGATCGAACACCACTTTGGGCTCTGCACTGACAGTGTGGGGCCTGCTTGGATTCTCTCTCTCCCTCTCTCTCTGCCCCTCCTCCACTCACATGCGTACACTTGCTCTCAAACATTTTTTAAAAAAAGAAGTGTATAGACTATCTTAATTACTTGAAATTTATGAAAATTCTTGACACCTGCTTATAAGTCCTCAAGTTTGGTTTTTCTACTTCAACATTGTTTGACTTTTATTGAGCCTTTGCATTTCCATATAAATTTTAGAATCAGCTTGTCAATTTCTTTAAAAACTGCTGGGTATCTGACTGGAATTACGCTGAAAATATAGATCACTTCATGAATAATTGAACTCTTTACAATATTGACTCATAATTTATACACATTGTATAATCCCTCCATTTATTTGGATTTTATTTTCTCTCAATAACTTTTTATAATTTTCTGTGTAAAAATTTTTTGCACATCTTTTGCTGTATTTTTTGGAATGTGATTTTTTAAATGCTATTATAAATGATCTTTTTTAAAAGTATATTTTCTAATTGTTTGGTCCTAATGTAAGAGAAGTACCATCGGTTTGTATACTGGCTTTATGTCCAGAGATCCTACTAAACTCCTTTATTAGTTCTAATAGTTTATATGTGTGTGTTTTGTATTTTCTACATAGACAATCATGTTTCCTGTCAATAGTGGTAATTTTATTTCATTTTTAATTCTTACATTTTCTATTTCTTTTCCATGCCTTACTGCTCTGACCAGTACCTCAGTACAATATTTAACAGAAGTAATTTTAGTGGATACCCTTGTCCCGTTTCCCATTTCTCTGACCCCTTTTCTCTTTGTATTGAAGGAAGGTTTTCAATAATTTATGATTGAATATAAGGGGGGTTTTTTGTAGGCATTTTGCAGATACTAATTTTTTAAGTGAGGAAGTTCCCATTTATTCTTAATGTGATAAGAGGGTTTTTTTAAATCATGGGATAAGTTTTATCAAATTATTTTCAGCATCTGTTAAAATGACCGTGTTTCCTCTTTTTTGTTCTGCAAGTATAGTGAATTACGTTGGTTTTTGAATGTTAAAATAATCTTACTTTCCTGTAATAAACCTAACAAATTGTAATGTGTTTTCCTTTTTATATAGTTCTGGGTTCGATTGGCTAGTACTTTATTTAAGATTTTTTGCATGTATATTTGTGAGGGATATGGGCCTGTATTTTTCTTTTTTGTAATTTCCTTATTATATTCTGAATCTGATTATGCTGGCTAAATTATGCTTCCCCCAAGATAAAAAGTTGGGCAGTATTTCCTCTTTTTCTATTCCTTGGAAGAGTTTAGGTAAGATTGGTGTTTTATTTCTTCCTTAAATCTTTGATAGCATTCAGCAATGAAGCGATTTGGGCCTGGAAATTACAGATTTAAATTCCTTAATATATAAAGAGAATTATTCAGATTTTCCATTTTTTGTTGAATTTAAAATTTTAATTTTTTTAATTTTATTTTTATTTAATGTTTTTTATTTAGTTTTGAGAGACAGAGAGAGACAGCATGAACAGGGGAGGGTCAGAGAGAGAGACACACACAGAATCTGAAGCAGGCTCCAGGCTCTGAGCTAGCTGTCAGCACAGAGCCCTACGCGGGGCTTGAACCCACGAACCATGAGATCATGACCTGAGCCGAAGCCGGACGCTTAACTGACTGAGCCACCCAGGCGCCCCTAAAATTTTATTTTTAAAGGAATTTGTTCATTTCATTTAAATTTTCTACTCTATGAGCACAAAGTTATTATAATCTCTCATCTTTTTAAAATCTGTAGGATCTATAATGGTGTTCCTCATTTTATACATGAAATTCATTTTATTCATGAAATATATAAATATGTATACAAATATTGCATATATATATTTGTATGTATATATATGTAATATCTGTGTATACACACACACACACACACACACACACAAATCTTGCTAAAAGTCTATTAGTCTGTTTTAAGAACCAATTTTTGGCTTTGTTGATTTTCTCTTACCCACATTTATTTCCTATTTAAAGAATTTCTACTCTAATCTCCATTATTTCATTCCTCTACTTTCTTATGACTTAATTTACTCTTGATTTTTAAAATCTCGAGATGAATTCTTAGATCATTTGCTTTCAGTCTTTCTTGTTTTATAATATATACAATCAAGGATACAAATTTTCTTCTAAACACATTATAATTTTTGATTTACCACATTTTTATTATCATTTAATTATCAATATTTTCTAATTCCATTACAGTTTCTTCTTTCACTTTTAGACTTAATGTACTTGATTTCTAAATATGTGGGGGTTTATCTAGTTATCTTTGCGTTACTGATTTCTGGCTTACACTGTGATCAGAGAAAATATTCTGATTTATTTTAGTCTTTTAGAATTTTTTGTGAGTTGCTTTTATAGCTTAACATGTGGTAATTTTGTAGACATTTCATGTGTATTTTAGAAATGGTATATTCTGATGTTGTTGGATAAAATGTCCAATATACATCAATTAGTTCAAGTTTGTTAACCATGATGCCAGAGCTTCTGTATTCTTATCGATTTTTTTGTCTGCTTATTCTATCATAACTGTTGTTTTTTTATATTCAATTCTTTAAGATTTATCCACCTTTTCCATTTTTCAGATTTCTTTCCTTCATTTCCTTCTTCCTGAGAAGAGCTGCCTTAAGTATTTTACTGTGGGTCTGATTGCAGTAAAATACTTATTTTCCTAAAAACATCTTTATTTTGCCTTCACCTTGAAGCATATTTTCAAGGAGAATCCTAGGTTGGTTGTTATATTCTTTAAGCACTTTAAAGATGGCATGCCTTATCTTCTTCCTTCCATTGTTTATATTAAGAAGTCAGCTGTCAGACTTATTGGTGGTCTTTTAAGTGTAATGTTTCTGTTTTTACTATGGCTGCTTTTAAGATGTTCTCTTTGTTTTTAATTTTCAGAAGTTTGAGTAGAATGTGGTTGGTTGTGATTTCATTTGTATTTACCTTGCTTGATGTTTGTAGTGCTTCTTGAATATTTGATTTGCTATTCATCAATTTTGAAAATTCTAGACCTTTATTTTTTCAAACAATCCTTCCATTAATTCTGTCTCTTCTCAACTTCTGGGACTACAAACCTATACATTTTAGAACTTTTCACCATACTCATGACCCTTTGCCTTTTTTTTTTTTCACTTTGTGTCTCAGTCTGAATTTTTTTTTTCCTATTGGTCTATGTTCCAGTAAAATAACCCTCATCTTATTTTCATCCATTATGCTGTTTATTTGACATTATTTTTTCAGTGGTAGAATCTTCAATGTTATTAATACATTCAAATTTTCTGATGAAATTTTCCATGTTGACAATTATTTTCTTGAACATTTTTATCACATTTATTTTAAAATCCATGTCTAATAATGCTAATATCTGGCTCATCTGTGGATGTGTTTCTGTTATCTTCGTCCTCTTCCTTTGTGTGCTAGGAAATTTTATTCTGTACCAGATCTATGTAACAGCAATCACAGAGGCTCTGAACAAAGTTATCTTCCTGCAGAAAGGTATTAGTCTATTCTCTGGAA
>CM053560.1:24495670-24672134 GCA_028646485.1 Cryptoprocta ferox | reverse complement strand
TGGGGTGAGAAACAAGGCCAAGGATACCCTAAGGTTTTTGTCCTTAGCAATGGGAAGAATGGAAAAACCATTTACTAGGATGAGAAGAGCAGGTTTGTAGAGGCAGGAAAGGAGGTTGTAGTGGCTCAACTTTGAACATGATAATTGGAAATGTTTAGTAGACACTCAAGTGGAATCAGATGATTGGATACAAAAATATGGAATTCACGGGAGAAGGCTTGGCTAGAAATGTAAATTTAGGAGGCATCAGCACACTGCAAGTATTTAAAGCTTTGAGACCTGAGGATATCTTCAGGGGAGATACAGGTAGAAAAGAGATGAGCACCAGGACTGATCCCCAAGATTCTCCAACATTTAGTGGTCCAGGAAATAAGGGGAAACCAGCAAAGGAGACTAGGAAGGAACATCCAGAGATACAGCAGGAAAATGAGGAGTGAGTGATGTCCAGGAAAGAGTGAGTAATTATGTCTAGTGTCTTGCAGAGAGACCCTATATAATGATGGGCAACTGACCAGGGGATTTAGTGATGTAGAGGCCATCAGTGATTCTGCTAAGGGCCTTGGGTGTCATCGCAGGAACAAAAGTCTGTTATATATGGGTTCACGAGAGATGGGTAGAAAAAGACATTATATACAGTAAGTATGGGTAACTCTTTCAAGGAATGTTGTAGTAAAGCAGAATAAAAAGGAGGGGCAGAAGCTGCATTGAGACGAGAGATCAGAGACAATATTTTCAAATCAGAAAAACAATAGCATATTTGCTATGATGGTTGAAATAGTCCAGTGGAGGGCAAAAATTGATGATGTGGGAGAAGGAGGTATAGAATTATAGGAGCAATGTCTTTGAACAGATGAGAGAGACTAGGATCCAGTACACACACTGGGGCTGCCTCATAGTTGCACCAAGAGTTCAGCAATAGCTATGCAGTTGGCGTGAGCTGAAGACTGCTTTAAGCCATAGATGTCTAAGAAGAGGCTAAGGTTTCTGATCTGTTCATCCTATGACTTCTGTATTTTATGTGCATTTCAATACTAGAGAGTTGACTCCTCCAACAAGATTCAGCAAAAGGGGGCAAAACAGAGGAAGCAGGTTTCTTCCCTCCTACCCAGGCCCTTTGGTTCAGGCTATTTCCTAGAAACTGCAGGGCAGCCTGAAGGCAGACCAAAGTCTATGGTTAGGACCCAGCCCTGAAGGTCAGGCTATCGCTTTGGCCTCACCACAGGGAGGGAGGGACACACCATCTCTTCTGTGATTCAGGTTGTTGTCATCCACTAGGGTCCTGGGCCAGAACTCTCACAGCTACCTTGCCTCTTCTCTGTCTCTCGCCTTCACCACTGGTTAACGATCAAATCTTATAGTTGCTATTTTAGAAATGCTTTCCCCAAATCCCCATTCCTCTCCATTTGCTTAGCACTGCCTACATTGATACCCACAAGCTCTTCCTCATGGCCTATCTCAAGGCCTTCTAGTGATCCCCCAGCCTCCTAGTCCTTCCTCTTCCATCATTGTATGACCCTGAGCGTTATTATCTTAAATCACAAGCTGGATTTGTCACATATCTGTTCAAAAGCCTTTTCTGGCTTGCTTATGGCTACAAGCAGGAATTTTGAACCTGTGGTCTATACATTCCCTGAATTCATAGGTATAATTTTATGTGTATCACTATGTGTGGATTTTTTCTGGGGAAGGCAGTGGCTCATAGCTTTGTTCAGATTCTCAGACATGTCCATGACCTCAACAACCTAAGAATTACAGGCTCAAAGGGTAATGTGCAAACTCTGTGCTTGAGAGTACAAGGTTCCCCATTATTTGTCTTATGTTGTATATGCTGTCACTCTTCAACATTTAACAGAACATTTGTTGAGCTAGGCATTCTTGTACTAAGTGCTTGCTTGGTATTGTTGTGTATGCTGGAGGAGACAGAGACCTACACGATATGGAGCTTGCCTTTCATTAAGGGATGGGCTTGGAGAGGGTATGGAGATAGATAATGAAAAAGAATATTTTTTTAATGCTTATTTATTTTTGTGAGAGAGAGAGAGAGAGAGAGAGACAGAATCTGAAGCAGGCTCCAGGCTCTGAGCTATGCGTACAGAGCCCGATGCAGGGCTCAAATCCGTGAACCGTGAGATCATGACCTGAGCCAAAGTCTGATGCTTAACCGACTGAGCCACCCACGTGCCCCAATAAAAAGATTATCTAAAAAAGAAACAATAAGTCCCATTTGGGAAATTAAAGTAAGATTATATGAATGCTATTGGAAGGTTACTTTAGGTGGTTTTATGAACTGGATTACCCGATTTGGGCAATGACAACTCTTAGGTTCTTTCTGGTTGACTACTCCCTACTATATCACAACAATGTCATAAGAGATGCAATTGCAGACCAAATTATGCCCTCATAGAGATATTCATCAAGTGAGCTTCTCCAAGAGGCAAGCATAAAACCAGTTCATACACCTATTCTGTAGGCTCAAGGAAATCCCAGCTCCCTGGCCTTTCAAGTGCTCCAACAAACACCAAGATTCCAGAGATAGGACTGTTACTACCCTGATAGCCCACCAACAACCAGAATCTTCTAGATTTTACAGCTGGCTGATAGCACTACTTGGGGATTGGCTTAGAGCATCACCCCAATGGGTAAAGCCTACTGACTCTACCGGTTCCTTAGACTCTGCATACAAAGGCAGGTGGATGTTTCCAGTACATTTTAGGGGGCCTGTTGATTGTCTTACCTAGCCATCCCCCATAAGCAGATCCTGAGACAAGAGCATGGGTATAACTATGTTATTTTAGGGATTATTTCAGGAAGTATAAGTGAGGGAGTAGGGAAAAGGAAACCGGAAAGAAAACAGACAGCAAATGGAGACGTCAAAAGGTTTGCTAAGGAGGGTTACTGCTGTGAATGGTTGCACCTTAACCCATCTGGGAGCCCTCTGAGACACCTTGTGAAGCAAACTGCAGAATCTTTCCACCAAAGGACTAGGAGACTGGGCTATTTATCCAATGACTCCTGCCTCCCATCATTTGAAGACTGACCCAGGGGGCATTAGCTCTCCTCCTTGGACCTGCTTTTAGCAGAACCAGCACCAGTGGTGGCAGAGAAAAGAGACAGAAAAAAAGAAAACACAAGGATCCTCAAGGTGAGAGGTGGCCACACTGTTGGATACTGACCATCTTAGAAGCAGCCCTGATCCCCGATGGGCAGAGGGATTTGGGGATGGGGCACCCACACAGCACCATCTCATGTAGATCTTGAAAATTTCACAGAATTCCCATCTAATTTACCAGTAAAAATCCACTTCTGACATTTGCTAGGCTACTTAGCCAGGTGTTTCTCGCTGATCTTGACACAAATACCAGACACTCCAGACATAGGCCTCCTGGCTAATTACCAACCCTCACCCCGAGCTCTGCATTCTTGATTGAAATGCTAGCTGCCCCTGGGTTATAGCTTAACCTAAGCCACACACACATAATACCACACTTACAGGCTGCGATCTCTTAAAGTAAGGTATAGATACTCTGACCAATGAGTAGCTAGGGAAAGCCTCTCAGAGGAGGTGACCATGGACGCTAAGGTCTGAATGATGAGAAGGAGCCTGCCAGACAACATCGAACATTCTGGGCACAGAGACTAGCTCCTGCCACTTCCTCCCTCTTTCCCCTCCTTCTCCAGGCTTGCCTTTTATGATTTTTGTTTGTTGACCTGGAACACAACTCTCGCTGGCCTCTATGCCTGCATCCTCCTCTTCAGGCTTCGAAGCCTAGCTCGAATATCCCATCTCCTCATACACTCTCTTTCCACAACCTCACCGAGTCCTCTGAGCATCCAAGGCGCTCGATCCTACCTCTGCTATGTGGTATCATATTTTCTCTTTCTGTGTTTGCCTTCCAAGGAAGGCTTGCTCATCTCTGTATCCCTGGTCCTTGGCCCAATGCCTGGCTTATAGTAGCTGCTCAATAAACATTTGCTCACTGAATGGTATCAGTGTGCTCGGCAGGGAGGGGCAGTTAGTCAAGATGATGCTCCAGGGTTGGTTGGCTCCTCTACCTAAGTCACTTGCTACCAAGTCCTCACATCCCCGCCCAAAGGCTCATTCCCAGTAGTACCAGGAAGGGAAATATTAAATATGTCTGAAAGGGAGAGGCTTTCTTTTCTGTGCTGAGCACAAAGGCAGGTCTTTGGGGATATGCTGTGGGGGAGGTTCAGCCCTCTCCCATTCTGTGGTTTAATGTGTAACTTGTCACCTTTCCTGAATGTCAATTTCTTTTATTTGCCGGTAACACTTTCACCTTGCTTTGTCTCCTTGGTTACAGTTCCAGTCCCACTGCGGACCTGTCACAAGCTCAGCCACCTCTGCTCCACACTGACTGACAGGGGCTTTGACACCCTTTTCTCCAGCCCGAGGGCCCTGACCAGGGCCAGACTTCCCCAATCCACCCTCACCCCAGGGCCAGCTGTTAGCAACACTGGCTTTTCCTTGAGAGTAAGATCCCTGGGGCCAGGACCTGTCCCATGCCTCCTGCAGAGCCTTGTCCTTTGGAGTTGCTCAGAGAATATTTGCGGAACTGAACCCAGTGGCTGTCCCCTTCCCCTGCTGAGATCCCTTCAGTTGAAGACTGTTTTCACTTCCTTAGAAGAGTTCATACTAACCTATAAGCTCTCCTTCCTACCCCTCCTCCCTCTTCCTTGCCCCCTTTCTTCTACATATACGTATTGGGCACCTAATGTATGTCAGGGACAGGGTAAAAAAGACATCCCAGGTGTCTGTTTTATGATGACTTTACAGTGGGGGACAAATCAAGAAAGTGACCTCAAATTGTGGGAGATACTATAAGGGAAATAAGCAGAGGCCCCAGAAAGGGAAGGAGAGGGATGTTCTCTGGAAAGGGCAGTCAGGGAAAGCACCTTCAGACGAGGTGACAGAGCACGTGATGAGTAGTGTCTATGTCTCGATGTAAAATTTTGTTTCTTAAAAAAAAAAAAACAGGTAGCTAATCATATAAGATTACCATTTATTTGTTTTGGTGTCAAGAACATGGGTATTTATTACCTTTCACACTTTTCTGTATTAAAAAATGTTCTCTGGGAGCACCTGGGTGGCTCAGTCAGTTAAGTGTCTGACTCTTATTTTTGGCTCAGGTCATGTTCTCAAGGTTCATGGGATCAAGCCCCATGTCAGGCTCTGCACTGAGCCTGCTTGGGATTCTCTCCCTTTCTCTCTGCCCCTCCCCTGCTCACATTCTCTCTCTCTCTGTCTCTTTCAAAATAAATAAACATTATATATATAGTGTTTTCTGCATGAAATCATCTAATTGAAAGTTTCCATTCCAACAATCCATAACTTGTAACGCATGAGCCATATAGCTCATATGAATGACGAGTAGCCACCTTGGAGCATCATCAAGGGACTCTGGCCCTTGTCTTGTGGCCATCCTTGCCTTTCACCTTTTCTCTTTCTGTCAGACTCTTAGTCATCCTTCAAAACCCAGCTCAAATATCACCTTCCCAGTGAAGCTTTCCTTTACTTCCTCTTAGAGAGAGTCAATTGTTCCTGATTGTGGTTGCTCATAACATTGCTGATATATTTCTAATAAATCTAAGCATACTCATAGTTTATTTGTTTGCATATATAGAGTCTTCCAAGGCATCCTCTGAATCTTGTTTATCTCTTTATCCTCGGCTTCTAGCACAGAGTACATAGCAGCACATTGTAGATTCTCAATAATGATCCTCCATAATGCTTGTTGGATGAATGAATGAATGTTTAACCTTCAAACAACAAGCTCTCAAAAGAGTATTAATGGAAGATATTTGTATACAAGGAATATGCTAATTAAAATTAGTTTTATTTATTCATTCACACAAACTCAGCAAGAACTCCATTTGGCTGCCATTAATGTTTAGTGTGATTTACTATAAGTACTAGAAATGTAAAAAATGTGGTTCTTCTAAAAGGAAAGCCGCAGTTCCCTCTGGTTTTCCCCCACCCTTCCCCCTATTTGTCTGAATTAGTAAGGCTTTACTTTACTTCAGGTCTTTTCCTGAGACTTGCAGGCTGGTTGCGCGGTAATTTAATTACTTCTAAATCTACTGAAGGCAAATACCAAGCAATCTATGGGGAAAGATTACGGAGTTGCAGATTATTTATTAAGTCAGCCTCATGGAGTCCTCATGGCGTTGAGGGCAACCCCACCCCTCACCCCCACCCTATCTGTGGGTGTTGGCGCTCAGAGGGAAGCCCAATGAGAAAAGTTTAGATCTTTGAGTTATCCAGGGGGAAGACCGTAGAACACCAGCCAAGACACAGGGCTGCTTAGCTCCTCCCAGAACTGTGAAGTTCTTCCTGGAAGGACACGGACTCATAAACATAGAACCACTTTCTTTCAGGTAGGAGTTGCCATCATCACGGGGGGCCTCATTGTTGGGGGAGAAGTGTAGGTCTGGAGTGGGACTGACTTGGGTCCTATCCCAGCTCTGCCTCTTTCAAGGTGGGAAGATTCTAGGACCTCCCTCTGCCTCAGTTTCTGCATCTGTAAAATGGGGATGAGAAAGGCATCGCCACTTCGTGGGGTTGCCGTGAGAACTGGATGACTTAACACACACAGAGTGCTTAGAACAGGGCACATAGTAAGTGCTCAGGTGCACGAGCTCTCCAAGAAACTGAGTTGCACCTCAACTGATTTAGAGAAAGAAGGTGATCTTTGCTTTTGCTACTTATCCCTTGGCTACTTCCTCACCCCTGTCCTGTCTGTGTGGGGGCTATTGTGACTTAACTAAAGGAAAATCACTTTGTAAAGAGCTACAAAAATATGCAGGGTATTTTCTTTTTTTCTGTCTCAAAGCCTAACTTTTTTGGATGGGGGGGCAGGGCATGGATTACAGCTGAAGGGAGACAGTGCCAACTTGTCATATGTAAGGAAGAGAAATGGAATAACCAAAAATATGAAGTTGAGTTCACACCATTAACATAATTCTACCAATGTTTGCACTTGGACTCAACCTGTGACGTCTCAGGGCTTTCCTACTAATTTACATGAATTGGCCGGCTCCCAGCTTGCATTGCCATATTTGCATGACTCCCATCCCCTAATACATCAGTTAGGATGCTTTGGGACGTAAGGAATAGAAACAACTAATCGTGATTTAAGCAATAAAACATGCATCTTCTCTTACCACAAGAAGTGTGTGGCTCCAGGGTTGGTTTCAGTTCAGCAGCTCACCAATGCCATCAAGGACTCACACCTGTTCCCTTCTTGTGCGCCAGCCTCAGCATAACTGGCTTTTCTCCTCCACGCTTTTTTCGTCACGCTTACCAGGTGGCTTCTGCAGCTCTTTCCCCATGTCTCTCTCTCTATCATGGAGGACAACATTGCTCAAGTGTCCTTCTCCCCAGACAGACTGCCCCCTAAGTCTCATTGTCTGACCGGGACACATGGCAACCTCTAACTGTAAGGAAGGCTGGGCAACAAGTGGGTGTTTTCAGCATCTATAGCTTGTGATGGGCCCAGGGTATGCAGTGGGGAAAGACTGTGGGAGAGACAACCCATAATGTCTGCCTAACCTGCTCAAGCACCTCTTTTACACTTCTCATCTATGTTCCCTTCTCCCAAGTCCCTTCCAGCTCATCATAACTGGCTGGAAGAGTCCCCGTGCCTTCGTACACCCATGCAGGTTGTCATCCGCCTGGTTCTAGGGAGTTCCTAGGAAACGTGAACCATGCCTCCCGGCATTGTGTAGTGCACAACCTTCTTAACCAGCAGCCCTCTGGACCATTTCTCGCTCACCCTATACGATCTCTTACCCTCTCACTTTATATTTCCTAATTTGTTAGCTTTCATTCATTCATTAATGAACACTTATGGGTCACCTAATGCATGCCAGGATAGTGACAGACCGGGGATGGAGATTGATATGTGCACCAATATTGATAATACTGTGTGACATAGCAGAGTGTGTCACACAGTCCTGTAAGAGTACAGGGGAAATAGGGAAGGGCTTGCAGAGGAGGTGACCTTGGAATTGGGTCTTGAAGTCCAAATGGTACATTCCAGGCAGAGGAATGGAAGAGAATGCAGTGTTGCCAAGGAAAAGGCTCCACGTGGCAGGCCAGGGGGAGAGGTGTGACCAGGAATATAGGCTAGAGCAGAATTATTAAATATAAGCTAGAGCAAGGCATTAGGTTTTATGCCATGGAACATAGGGAGCCATGCTGGGGATGTAGCAGAAATGCACATAGCAAGTAGGAACACAGGCTTTCAACTCAGGCAGATGTGGGTCCAAATCCTGACGCTACCACTTACCCACTACCCAGTCTTGAGCAAGTCAGCTTACCTCTCTGAGTTCCAGCTCCCTGGATGACAAATGGGGAAAATCCCTGCCCACAAGGGTAGTGGTAAGGATTAAGTAAAGCAATGTAGATGAGGGCCTTACCCAGACTCTGGGTACATGGTAGGCACTCAGTACAATGTGACTTATTTCCATTAAGACTGCCTCATTGTAGCATGAGGCAGACACCCAGGAGAAGTCAGCATGTGACTCAAGGCAAACCGGGATGTGGAGGTGGCTCACATGAGCTGTTCTGTTGGCAGTGGGGAAGAGCCACAGTCGGGGCCCCTGGAAGCAGGGAGTGCTCAGTTCAGGCATCACACTCAAGCTGGACCAAAGAATGAATAGAAAGTAGGTAAGAGAGGGCAGGCAGAAGAGCTAGGAACGCACCCGGGAGGGACAGCTGGCTTATGGGGCGTTATGCAGGCCAGTTGGGTAGCATGTGGGGTCTCTTGGAGTAAAGGGATGGAAGAACTCAGACTTGGGTGTCTGAGGCCTTTCATTTGTTGACTTGGCCCCACCTTGGGTCTCCTGTCTTCCCCTGTCCTGGCACCTCCCCTTCCTCTAAGAAGAGCATAGGCTCCCCTGGGTTGGGGGAGGTGCAGCATATGTCACACTGCGGGGTCTGGCAGTTCCCGGCAAATTGAGTTCCTGGTTGGGGGGAGGGTGGTATTTGCTTCAGTGGGAACCCTTGCTTTCAGGCCCAACCACCCAGAATGGGGCTGGACTGCCCCTCCTATCTCCTCTTCCCATGCCAGCTGTGACCCCCTCCCCAGTCCCAGTAGAACGCCCTCCAGAGGGAAGAGCCAGAGGTGTCCCCAGCTCCAGCTGGCCCCTTGCGTGTAAAGCGGCGCCTATAATGGCCACTCTCAGGTCTCCTGTGTCCTGGCAGATGATTAATGGCCTAGCTGCACTGATGTGTTGTATTTAGGTCTATTCCCAAACAGATAGATTTTTCTTTCCAGATAAAATGAATGCAGGCCCTTCCTGGGTTGTGTGCGGGTCCCTCCCCACCCCTCCCAGTTGCAGTCTGGTAGGGAACTCTGAAAGGTAAATGAGTTGATAAGCTGGTGGGGGCAGGGACGGCTGTACCTTCAGTGGCCCTTGTAAACAGTGTAAAGTCACCTTGATGTGCAGGCCTAATGACGCCCGAGCAAGCCAAACGGAGTCCAGTGGCACCAAGCCAGCACAGGAGCCAGCATCCCTCTGGCATGGAGAGGACTTGTTGGGGCTTCACCTCCCTCCGCCTATGTCTTTTCCGTGGTGACACTCACTCAGCTGTGTCTCATACCGAGTGTAAGGCCTCCTGAACTCTCACTTGCCTCCTCTATAAAAGGGGATGTTATGGATGAATTGTGTCTTCCCCCACCTCAAATAATGTTGAAATCCTAACCCCAAGTACCTATGAATGTGAACTTATCTGGAAATACAGCCTTTGCAGATGATCACCTTACAAAGCGGTCATTAGGGTAGGTCCTAATCCAATATGACTGTGTTCTTATAAAAAGAAGAAATTTAGATACACAGGCACACACGTACAGGGAGGATGCCATGTGAAGTTGAAGGGCAGAGATTGGGGTGATGCTTCTACAAGCCAAGGGGCACCAGATTCCTAGAAAACCACCAAGAACTAGGAGAGAGCACCAGAACAGAGTCTCCCTCTTTCCCTGACAGAAACAGCCCTGACCAACATCTGGGACTTCTAGCTCCCAGAATTGTGAGACAATACATTTCTGTTGTTCTGAGCCACCCAGGTTTTGGTACTTCGTTATGACAGTCCTAGCAAACTAATACAGGGGAATGACAACCCTCCCCATGGGTGTACAATAAGGATGAAACAAGGAAACCGTGTGAAGCAGCTGGCACATCGTGGGCATCAGATCTTTAGGCCAAGAGGGTCTAGCTTGTGGGAAGAACCAAAGCCAGCTCCAGGAATGTGGCTAAGGTGGGCGATGGAGGGGCGGCCCTCAGAATGAGTGCCGAGGCCTTCATGGGGCCTGGTGATGCTACCTGGAGCATTTATTAGGACTCTCCACGTCTAGGCTCGGAGCAAACCTTGATGTTGAGTCATTTTGTCGTTCTGACAGCCTTAGGAGGTAGACCCTTAGAATTTCCACTTCGCAGGCGGGCAAACTGCGGCACAGAGAAGTTAAGGGATTTCACTAGTTTCCTAAGAGCCAGTGGAAGAGGCACGATTCCAGCTGGAGAGTCCCAGTCCAGACTCCATTCCAGCCGGGGAGTCCCAGCTCCCTGTGGCCCAGGGGGCCTGGCCCTTGAAGCTCCTGAAAACAAAGGCCTGTGCTCTTCCAAGACGATGACCAGCATTTCAAGGGAGCCCTGTGTGGTCAGAGGGCTGCCCACTGGTTATCAGCTGCCTCCCCCCACCCCCACCCTCGCCGCAGACTCTCAGGGCCACTTAGAGGGAGCAGATACCAAGGCTTCCTTCAGTTGAAGGAATCATGATTGAAATTCTGGAGTAATTCAGAGATCGGCCTGAAGGTAAAAAACCAAAGGCGAGGTCCCACTAGGCTCTCTAAGGAGGGTGCCTTCCACGAGAAGTGGCTTGGCTCAACCCATTCACTGAGCGCTTTTTGCAGATTAGACTCTGTGCCTCTAGGAGAGGCCGCTGCGGTGAAGAGGAAGACATGTGTGATTTCTGCCAGAAATCAGAGAGGGCCAGCTGGAGGATTTGAGGAGAAAGCAAATAATAAAGGGAAGTCCCCAGTTTGCAAGTGAAGTGAAAGGTTTTCCCCCAAAAAAGGAGCCTTGGCAGTGAACGTGTGCTGAAGCAGCGTTAACCTCAGTCATGACATGGGAATTCTCCGGAGTTACAAACAGAGAGGGAGGCAAACCAGGAAGTCCAAGGATTATAAAGAGCCTATTGCTTACCACACCAGCAAGGGGCCTGTCCTGTGATCTCTCCAGAAGGGGGAACTCACCTGAAATTTCACCTACATCAGTGTGCCCGAGTAAGCAGGTCATCCAGGCAGATGGATGGCCCTTGTGTGGCCAAGGCAAGCGAGGCTGCACGTGGCAGGATGGGAGTCCCCAGGTGATCACACGCTCACCTGGTTCATTGTTGAATGGCTCACACTTCCGTCATTTCTCTGTGACTCTTTTGTCTTCTGGAAATTTTGCTCCATGGCCCCGCTCTCCCAAGTTGGGCTGGCCTGCCCCAGGGAGGCCACCCCACCTTTGCAGGACTTTTGCGGAACTTTGTTTCATAAGAGATCCTTCCATATCTCAAAGAGTGAGGTTCATTTCCCCAAGAAGAAACTTTTTCTTTTTCTATTTTTCGTCATTTAATGGTGTTTTATTCATGATGCTTATTTTCAATGTTTTTAATATGGGTAATTTTTTCACCTCCTCTTTTCTTTTAAATATAATTTATTGTCAAATTGGCTTATGTACAACATCCAATGCTCATCCCAACAAGTGCCATCACCCACTTTTCCCTCTCCCTCACCCCCCATCAACCCACAGTTTGTTCTCTGTATTTAAGAGTCTTTTATGGTTTGCCTCCCTCCCTCTCTGTTTGTAAATATTTTTCCCTCTTCCCTTCCCCCCATGGTCTTCTGTTAAGTTTCTCAAATTCCACATCTGAGTGAAAAGATATGATATCTGTCTTTCTCTGATTGACTTATTTCACTTAGCATAATACACTCTAGTTCCATCCATGTTGCTGCAAATGGCACAATTTCATTCTTTCTCATTGCCAAGTAGTATTCCATTGTATATATAAACCACATCTTCTTTATCCATTCATCAGTTGATGGACATTTGGGCTCTTTCCATAATTTGGCTATTGTTGATAGTGCTGATATAAACATTGGGGTACATGTGTCCCTATGCATCAGCACTCCTGTATCCCTTGGGTAAATTCCTAGCAGTGCTATTGCTGGGTCATAGGGGAGTTCTACTGTTAATTTTTTGAAGAGCCTCCACACTGTTTTCCAGAGTGGCTGCACCAACATAGGTGGTTGCATTCCCACCAACAATGCAAAAGGGCTCCTCAAGGAGAAAGTTTTTCAAACAAATTTGTTCTTCTAGGAAACCTTTCTGGAAAAAGTAGAGGCACCAACACCCCCGAGGCCTTTCAACCTTGGGCAATTCTTCAGTTGGGAATGTGGTCTCCTGGCCTTTTAAAAACCTATTATGTGCTGCAATCTATAATGTGCCGACCCAGCCCAGGTGACTCCTGACTCTGTCCTAACCCCTCTCCAACACATTTTCCCTCACCCTCCAGGAGCCTTCCTCGTGTACCCCAAGAAGCCAGTCTGGCCCCTGAGCTAGGAAAACTCTGTTCCCTCCCTTCCTCCTGATCTGGCAGCAGGAATGGAAATTTTCGTGGAAAGCACTTGCACTGACGACATCTCCCAAGTCTGGACTTTGACTTGGGCCCTGACAGGGCCCAGGGCTTGGGATGGGGCCTCTCCTTCACAGGGTCGAGACCTCCTGCCGGCTCCTCCCCTTGCTCTCCCTGCCCACTGTCATTCATTCATCGGCTCCCCTCTGACCCCAAGTGACTGCTCCACCCCTAGAGAAGGAACTTTTACACTTTCCCCCTTTGTGTGTCGTCCCCCATTTCCGCCCCCCTTTCACTGTGGATTTTTCTTCCCCGCTTTCCAGTGCTGGTCTGTGTGGCTGTGGAGTCTGCATGGGGCTCAGTGGAGTTGAAAGCCCAGAGCTTTTTGCTGTTTTGTTTAAGACCTGGTTATGGTTGTGGGATTTTTTTTTTTTTTTTTTTTTTTTTTTTTTTTTTTTTGTCAGCTGCCTGTTATATCAATCACGGAGTTGGGATCTATTTATAGGTTGGGAGTACTGTGTCCTTAGTCACAAAGAGACACAGACAGGGGACTGTCAGCTGGTGCCGGAGGAGCTGAGCACCGAGTCATCAGCAAGTGGAAGCACCTGAGGGGTAGACCGCTCCCCGCCAGCCCCTGTCCTCCGCCCGGGCCCCAAGCATGTGAGTACGGGAACTTTTCCCTTCTGTCTGCCCTGCGCTGCCCGGGCGTCCTGTCCTTTCCCCCACACCCCCCTTCTCTCTTTCCTTCTCACTCCCTCTCTCTCCGTCTCTCTTTTTATGGATAAAAATATCTCCCCGTGCCTGCTCTTTCTTTCTGGTTTTCGACACTGGGAAGCATCCCTGTGCGGCCGTGGCCGGGGCTGGGTGGGGGGGTGGGGGTGGGAAATGCTGCCTCTCGCAGACTGTCACAGGAAGGTCAGAGGGACCCGGAACGGCTGGGTGGGCCGACTACCCAAACTCATTCGGAATCCGTAGGTTCCCTTTTATTTTTATTTGTTTTCACTGAGAAAAAGTAAGTAAATCAAAAGGGCAAGGGAAAGTTTACATGCGGCTCGGCGGGGCGGTTATGTCTCCCAGCATGAAAACTTTTATTTGCTGGCAGCTCTGGCGTTGGGTGAGCTGAGAAGGTTACAGAGAAAGAGCCAGTTCACACAGGACAGGTGATGATGGAGGGCTCCCGGGGCAGGTTCAGGGGGACCCAGGGTGGTCCCAGGGACCAGCTTTTCAATGGCACCTCAAAGGAAAATGACTTTTTTTTTTTTCTTTTTTCTTTCTTTTTGCTCCACGGAGTGAGTTTGCTTTGAGGAGTCTGAGATGAGAGCTGATGATTTGTCTTGCCTTACAGGCTTTTGTTGGCTCACACGTTTGGTGTATTTCCTTCACCCTGAAAGGGGAACTTGGTGGGGGTGGGGAGGAGGAGTCTGGGAGAGGAGGAAGCCAGGTGCGACATGCCTTGGATGCCAGGAGCTCTGCATCCTTCCCAAAAGGGAGAAACTTAACATTATGATTCTTGTCAGAGCCCTGCTTGTTTTAGACAATCGGGGTGCAAGCTCTGGGAGCACATCAGTGGCTCCCAGGGGTGACAGTCCCCCAGAGATTGTCAGGTGTCCACAGGGCCCACACACCACAAACTTCCTGTGGAAGATTGGGGACTTTAGATTTTGGATAATGCAGATTATTAACTAAAAATCCTGCACTTGGGGAGGTTTGCTGTATATTATTTTCAGAGGAATAGTAGCCCTAAATTTGGGGGGGGGGAATGTGATGATGTTTAATGTCTATTATATACAACTTTTAAAATGAGTAGTCTAATAACACCTGCGTTTCTGTTTACTAAAAACAATGGTTACCATATACTGTATTGCTAAGAACTACTTCTTGATTTGTTTGGGAAAACAGTATCCTAACCAAAAAATAATAATCTTTCCAACAACTTAAAAACACTAAGGATTCTTTTTGATTAAAAACAAAATAGTTTTAACAAATCAAAGTTGGCAAAAGTCAAATAATATGAATACACATATGTTTAGAGGGACCACTTGATCTTGTTTTACTTCTGACCTTTCTAAAACTTCTTCTTTGGGTTCTTTACTTTCAACCGTATTTTATTTAGGGTTGTTAATGTCTTTAATCCACTCATTTATTATTTTGGAGGGGAGAGTGGGGATCAGGAAGGAACAAGAAGTTAGAAGGTCAACTTCACTTCACGCGTTCAGGTAGTAAGACCACACGTATTGGTGGAAAAATTCAGAATAAGGAGTTTGGTGAAAAATGGGGGGTTGGGGGGAGTGTCACTATTTTAAACCCAGTGTGGAAGGTAAAGCCCAGGAAGTCAAGAAAAAAACAAAAAACAGGAGTTGGACGTACTCTGTATGTGGCAATATTATTTTTCTCTACTCCAAAGACTCCACTTGGATGGACATACCCTGCTAAGGTCCCCCACGATAATGCTGAAGTGAGAGTTGGTGGGTTATTGTTAAGGAAAAGCTCAGATGAACCCAGCGATGGAAGACACTGTATTCGGAAACTGCAGCAGTCAGCTGTTTGCAAAAACTGAACTTCTAGCCTAGGCCTTTCAGATCTCAAAGGCTTTTTAGAGCAAGTGTGACATTTTTAATCTTTGAATGCAAGAGCACACCATTCCCTCCCACCTCAACATGCACCCCGAAGCCTGCTGGCCCACGATTAAATGCAATAGGAGAGAGTCCGCATCTCTGAACAAGCTATGTTCTCCTGAGCATGAACAGTCGAGAGAGAATGTGTGTTGGAAGATTTAGGCAAGAACCACTCCTTCTTTTGGCTACTTGTGGATGCTTAGGTGGGGGGTGGGGGGAGGCTTTGTTTGGCAGTGGGATGGAGGGCCTCGCTTTCACTCTCAAGTTCAGGATGCAGTTTTTCCCTTTGGGCTTAGTTCTGGAGATGCAGTTGGGGGAAACTTCAATGCATTTGCCTAAGGCATCCTCTGATTACTTAGTTTCTGCTTCAATAACGATTAATTTTATGTGGACCGAGCTCCCGTCAAACTCATTTTTTTTTTCCACACTGATTTCTTAAATGCAATTGGTCACGGGGCTGTCTGCGACTTCATGTCTGCAAAATCTAACCCATTCCATCCTTGTCATTGTTTTATTTCTCTGAATGTGAGCGTGCACTCGCCCGTGTGCACGCACAGTTGTTTTATGAGTGCCCCCCCCCTTGAGCACATGGAAACCCAGCCCGACCTCCTCCCAAATTGGGGACAGTGGGGCCAATGAACAGGTGCTTTGGAATGCAGCGGGCTCAGGTGCAGGGCCATCAATCTCCAGGAAGAAGGAATCGCAAATACCTGGAAAGCGCTCCCCTAATTCACACAATTTCACGTAGCCGAGGCCTCTCCAGATACCCTGTAAATAAAAGATGGCAGCTGGCAGGGTTTTTAAACCAAAGACCAGGCACTGCTCTTTCTCCCCCATCACTTCATTTCTACAGTGTATCTGTCCATCTTTTTCTTATCTCTATTTTTACATTTCATTACCCTCCTGCTCTCTCTCTCTCTCCCTCCCTCCCTCCCTCCTCCCATCCCTCCCCCTTCTCGCCTTCCCTGAAAAACACATTTCTATCTGGCACAGAAAATAAACTCAGATTGTGGGTAGTTATGTTAATCTAATTCAATCCTCAGCGGGTTAAGAGTGAAATTCTAATAGTGGAGCTGTTGAGGGCTTTTTTGTTAATGGCTTGGGGATTACATTGAGTTAAAGGCTCATTTCCTAATCAAACAGAGAGGGAGAGAGTGACTCCGAATATTTATGAGTCTCCCAGTGAGAGTTTAAACATTCAACTCCAAAAGCAGGGTTTCTGCTGGAGGAAAGAGTTAAAACCCCTCAGGGTTGCTGGGGAAAAAAATTAAACCAGTTAAGCCATCAGCATTTTTAGGCTGCTGTACAACTTCAGCAAAGTGGAAGACGGCGAGAGAGAGAGAGAGAGAGAGAGAGAGAGAGAGAGAGAGAGAGAGAGAGAGAGAGAGAGAGAGGAATCGACCCACAAAGCAAGAATGGAAACTGTGGCAGGGGCTCCTGAAAGCTAGAGTCAGCTGGAGTGTTCAGAAAAAAGTCCCGTGGATCACGGTTCACCGAGGGTCTGGAGGCGATGTATGCCTTCAACCCCCCAAATCAATTCTCCTCCTCTGGTCCAGAGGTGAGAACATGGACGCAGGAATATGGCTCAATTTTCCAGCAATTGGAGAGTTCCCAGGCTGCCTAGTGGAGCAATTCAGCCCCCCTCCCTGCCCTCGGCCCCCCTGCTTTGGTCCTGCAGCCTGCAGCTGTCTCCCCTTCTGGAGCCAGTTCACATCTCTACCAGCCCCTCTTTTCCCCTCTGCTCTGCAATTGGGTCCACGTCCCTGGTCTCCCTGCCCTGCTCTCTAGATACAAGGACCTCAAAGTCCATCTGGTTCGCTATGCCTAAGGGGAGAGCAAGGCGAGATCTCCCTGATCTTCAGCCAGAGAAGGCAAAGAGCAACCTGGCCAAGGTCAAGCAATGTCAAGGCAAAGATGAGGTCAGGAGTCTAAGTTCACACGCTTTCTGGCTGTGCTCTCCCCTCGTTCTCTGGGGTACAGTAGAGGAGAGGGGAAAGTCAGGGCCACATGGCCACCCAAACATGCCTGACTCTTCTAGAGTGTGGTCTCCTACTTGGAAAGGAAAGGCAGGAATCGCTGATACAAGGGGACTCTGAATGCTCTGTGGACACTTGCCTTTCTTTTCTGCCACCGACCAAGTGGGCAATTTCTAGTCCTTTCACTTGGGCCTATTTTCCTGCTTCAGGAGATGAACGGAGACTCCAGACAGCCGACTTGCTATCAGTGGAGACCTCTGGCTTCTTGCCCCCTCTCTGAGCACTGTTCTTTCTCTTAAGGCTTCATGCTCAGTGGCCCGTGAGTCCTCTTGCATCTGCCCTTCCTCATGTCAAGATTGCATTTATAGCACATCCACATCAGCTTTGCCGTGAAGCCTTCCTTGTGTGGTTCGTACCCCCCCCCACTTCTTGGGGCCCCCAACAGATCTCCCACCAGCATCGCATTCATCCCTAGGATGTGACTGTGGGTCTCCCTCATTGCACCAGACTCTCCCCAAGGGCAGGGACAGTATTTCATTCCCCGTTGGATGTCCAGCTCATCGTTGACCATCCCTGCCCGTTCCCTACCAGATGCCTCTCATGGATGGCACAAGTGCGCACACTCTTAGGAGGTGGCCAGGGTTTGAATCCTGGCACCCCCTCTTCTCAGCTCTGAGACCTGAGGTAACTAATCCTTGAAGGCCTCAGTTTTCCCATCTGCTAACTGGACATAATTATAGAGCCTACCTCACAGGGTTGTTGGGAAGATGAAATGCATGCAAAGTGGAAGCCCTTTCCCCCAGTAAGTGGTAGCACTTTTATTGCTCAGCACGGAGCTGTCACTTGTGTACGCATCGTGTCACACCCCTAAAGACAGGCCCCCACGCCTCCCACTAAGGAGCTACATCTTAATCAGCTTGGGCTGCTGTGACAAACTACCATAGGCCAGGTGACTGTAAACAACAGACATTTACTTCTCATGGTCTGGAGCCTGGAAGTCCAAGATCAAGGTGCTGGCACAGTCTGGTTCGGTGAGGACTCTCTGCTTCATGTGCTGATTGGCCGTATTCTCACTGCCTCTTTACATGGAGGAGAGAGCAAGAGCGTTGGCCTCTTCCTCTTCTTAGAAGGACACTAATCCCATCTTGGGGGCTTCACCCTCATGACCTCATCTAAACCTAATTCCCTCCCAAACGCCCCACGTCCTAATGCCATCACATTAGACATTGGAGCTTCAACATATGAAATTTGAGGGAATACAAACATTCTATTTGTAACAGGCGATTTTCCTGAATGTTGGCGAGCAGAACCCTGGGGGCAGCAAGACTTCCATCCTCATCCTCCAATGAGCTATTCCATTAGAAAACCAGAGATCAAGGCCTATCAGGACACCTACCCCCTTCCCCAACCTAAAAAGAACTCAGAGCTTTTAAACTACCACGGGAGAGCAGAGGCTGGGAACCAGGCTTTGGACCGCAGTCCTAAGTGAGGAGAAGGCGGCCTGATTCTTTTCTGCTCCATAGAAACAGTTTGGTCAGCTGTCCTGGCCCTGGCTCACATCCCAACAAGCACTTTTGTTCATAGGTCCCCAGGCCACTCGTGCACCACCGCTCCCCACCCTACATTGGCAGGGGGCTCTATCCACAGAGCAGGCCAGGCCTGGGCTGGCTGTAAAGCCAACATGGCTGTGCTCTCAACATGATCTCTCAACGTGATCTCTTGACAAGTGAATACAAGAGCCAAGGAGGCCTCACCACAGTTCCTGAGAGGTGTCCTCTCATGGGAGGCCCATGCATCCTCAACACTCCCTCTGTATCTGTGTGGGACCCTCCTATGCTGCCAGGCAATAAGCCCTACTCCTTTTCTTTCCCCACAGATAAGCCACTACTTCCTGATTGACGCAGGGATCCAGAATGTGAGTCCCTGTGCCACCCAAACTTACAAAGTGCCCATATTGTCCTCACTGCCCCCCTCTCTGCTCTCCCTCCTAGATTTGGGGGGAGTGCCACTATTAAACCTGCCTCCCATTTGCCTCCTCACTCTTCATTTTTGAATTCTGCAGTGCCTGGTACAGTGCCTGGCACATAGTGTATGTTCCATCAACACATGCAAAGTGAGTTGCTTGGAGTTACTTCTCTCCAGGGGGCCCCACTGATCCCTCAATCCTGGGAGGAGTGATTGGAAGTGGTGAATGTCCAGCTGCCTTAACCACATCAGCCTGTGACCCATTGATCGTGGTCCTCGCCCTAGCCCCTCTCCCCTCTGTGCCTCCTGCTTTCGTGTTCCTCTGTCCAGAAAAAACAAGAGAGAGAGAGAGGAGTGTCTTTTATTTCGATGTGCACAAACCTTCCTAGGAATTTTATTCCGTTCTGTAAAGAAGCTTTGTCTAAGCCGATGTCAAATTTAATTGCTACACTGGCATCTCTCCTGTGACTGTTTCCCTCACTTGTCATGCCCTCTCCTCTCCCCTTTCTGGGCTGTACCTGCCTGCCTCCTCTGGCTGCTGGCCCTCCACGGAGCCCTCATTCCCTTCCTGCTTTAACTGCACCGGTCCCGGGTGGTACACATAAGAGGGAGACCTTCCTTCTGAAGTGTTCCAGAGCGTCTGCTTCCATTAGCACAGACAAGGCTTTTGAAAGGTGGCAAGATAGGAACATCCTCTTAGGTGCCGGAGTCTTCCCAGGACAGTATTCCTGCTCTCTTTTGGAAGGCAGCGAATGAAAACTCAGGCTGCTGAGGGTTAAGTGATAGCAATGAAAAGTCTAGGCATCTCTGGGGGACTGGTGGCTGGCTGAGACGATTGATTAGCTTGGCTTAGTGATCTTTCCAGCAATGTTCAGGAGTGAAATTATTGCTGATTAGGCCGTGTGTGTGTGTGTGTGTGTGCGCGTGTTAGGATTCAGGGAAGTGATGGGGTGGGATAAGATCTGAGAAGGCAATGTCATTTGCTCCTAAGTCAGCCTCAAAAGTGACCTGTCACCCCATGTATATCTGCTGCTACATTAGGACTTTGTGTGTGTACAAGTCAGCCAGGGAGGGGCAACTCCTTGTGAATCTAGAAGTATTTTGAAATAACAAGTTAAAAAACAAAGTCAGTAGGGGGGAGGTCAAATGTGGAAGGCCACTTGCATCTGCGGCTTCTGTGGTGCAGTGGATGGAGGTAGGGGCCAGGTGGGCCCAGCCCAGTTCCCACCTCAGACCAGTGATCATTAAAGTGCACGTGCTGTCAGGGCCTCAGTTCCCTGATCATAACATGGTGGATTGGAAGAGGTCTCTTAGACCCTCCCATTCTAAAAGTTAACATTTTTTTAAGTTTATTTATTTATTTTGAGAGAGAGCGTGAGTAGGGGAGAGGGAGGGGCAGAGAGAGAGGGAGAAAGAGAGAATCCCAAGCAGGGTCTGGGCAGTGTGGGGCTCAGTGCGGGGCTCGAACTCACAAACCGTGAGATTGTGACCTGAGCCGAAGTCAGACGCTTAGCCAGTTGAGCCACCCAGGTGCCCCTTTTAAAGTTGACATTTAGAACCGTTGTTCACGATGGGGCGATACAATGTGCTCCTAACTTAACTGATGACCACAGGTCAGCCCGCCTGTGTCCCTTTACCGCAAGGCCATGGGCCTGTGGCTTTTCTCTGGCTTCATGCCTTGGCCATCCTCTCTCAATTTCCTATCATTTTCCTCCATTTGTTCTTGCTCCTCAGCTCCCCCTCTATAAGGATGTCTGGGCCATGAGCAGAAAACTGGTCAGACCTACTGTTCAAAAACAGTCTGTAAATTCTGCATTTTGTTTTCCATTTGTACAGACCATTGTTTCACGCCTCCACGGTCCTAATATTCTGCTCCCACAATCCTCCACCACTGAAGTTGCATCTAGGCTTCCACACGTCTAGAGGAGCCCCCGCACCGGGGCGCCTGCCCCTCAGGGTTTGCTCAAAGTCCTTTGGCAGCCTCTGAAGAGGGAAGCAGGCTTGGGATCTGGAAGAGGGTTCCCAGTCAGGGAGGCCTTCGCAAGTGCCTCACCCCTCCCTGCCTTCATGTCTTCACCCGCGGGGAAGGGGGCTGAAACGTGCTCTGAGTGCCTCACGCAATGGGCGAGAAGCTAAAATAGGAACCAGAGCATCAACATTCCTTTAAAATGGGAAGTGCCCACCAGTCTTGAACTAACTTATTCCCCTTCGGTGATCTCTGCGAAGTGGTTCGTGTGGCCACCACACAGGCTTCAGAGCCATGCTGGACTCATGTCCACCTCATCCTAGCTGTGACCTTGAGCAAGTTTCCCAGCCTCTCTGCTCCACACCCGACTTCCTCATCTGTATAATGGGCATAATGAGGGCACCTCTCCCGTGGAGGTGTTGGGTAGATAAAGACGACCCACACAGAGGCCCTTGGAGCAGTGGCTCCTAGCTGATAAGCTCTCAGAGCCATTGTTGGGGATGATGGTGGCATTTCGGCTGTTGCGATCATTTTCTAGGACCCTATGCCAAAAAGGCCAAGGAGAGGGAAATTTCAAAGCCGCCACATTCCTCCCCCCAGATGGCCTACACATACAGCAGAAAGTGGTTCAGAGACACGCCCTGGTCCTCCACAATTCCCTGGACTCTCATATCCCAGGCCCACGTGAGCATCCTCCCAGTGCCTGCCTGGGGTCTGGAGAGATCTGACCAAGCCTTTCATGGAAACGTGCCCTCCGTATCCTAGCCCAGTCCAGGCATGAAAGCTGGAAATGGTTTAGATGGTTTCGTGCGTCTGCAGGTGTTGCAGTCACTGGAGTGTATTTTTTGCCCAGGGCTAATCCCTCCTCCTCATAGAGTGTGACTAGGCAAGGATGACTTGTTTTCCGCATAGCTGATGGTGCATCTTTAGGGAATACTTATCGAGGAAAGAAGAATGGGAGCAGGTAAGGATAATTTCTGACGTCTCCAAGGCAATCTGATTTGTGTATTTCAAGGGATTGTAGAACACCATCGCTCTTCGGGGAAAACTCCTAATCCAGACTTGTGACCAGCCTCTGTTTCTGTGCACACATGTGTACGTTAAGGGTATCGTGGTCAGCCATCCATGACTCTCTTCCTTCCCCATCTCGGGCTGAGAGTAATCTTGAAGGAACATGTAATTACTATTTACTCCAGGGCACTCAACTGAGAACACCCTCATGTAATGACTCTTGAGTTAATTCTGTCTTCAGATGCCCATCTGCCATTGCTCCTTTGGAAACCAGTGGGAACCAAGCACCACTTTTGAACCCAGGGGAAAAGATCATGAGAGAGATATTAGTCCCTGTAAGTTCAGGCTTTACTCTTGATCTACTCTTGAAAAAATATGGTGGTAGCATCTTTCTCATGCAGAATTTTCCAGATTTCTGCGCTTAGCGATAGAAGTTTCAGAGCAGAATAAACCTTAATCTGATGAGCAGTCTTGGTGGATCTGGATAGTCAGCAGCACTGACAAGGGAAGGGCATTCAGAAAGATTCTAGAGGCAGGACTGTAGCATTTATAAGAAGTTTTAAAACATGCAGAGATGCTACGTATTGCCTAGGGATCAGACACAGACATGCATGAGAATGAGAAACAGCAACTCCAGGAGAGGAGGGCTACATGTCATTAGAGTGTATTCTCTATACCCGTTTGCCAAGTGTGCATGTTGGCTTGGGCTTCCTTGGGCTCTTCTCTTGCTTTCTTTCCCCATTTATTTTTGGGGATGAATTTCCCTAATCAATGAAGGTGGGGAATGGGGGCAGAGGGAAGGCCAGTGGATGCATTATAACGAAGCCTGTGGAATCTAATTGCTAAAAATATCAGAAATATTACCTTGAAATACGACACTCTCCTGATGCAGACGGACACTGTTGTGGAGGCTACCAAATTGTTTACGGAAACAAAACTGAATTTTACGGCCACACATTGAGCAAGCCTTTAGATGAACTTCCAGAAGGCCCCCGTTCTAGTCCTAGCTCTGACACTGCCTGGTAACTTTGTACAAGCCACTTGATCTCTCTCTGCCTCCGTTTCTTTACCTCTAAGAGGAATGGGTGGACTAGCTGACCTTTTCAGGGTCCTGACCTTCTCCTGTGCCCCACACAGGCGGTGATCATCTTGCATGGCTACTGTTTGCCTGGTGGTTTCCTCTCCAGAGTTAAGGCTCTCAGGGCAGGGACCACTTTCCCCATTCCCCAGTGCAGTGCCTCAACACGAGTCACCCAACATGCCTTTGAATGTTCTAAATGCCAGGCTCCCCAACCCAGTGTGGACTTGGCTGTCTGAAAACAATGGTCCAGGCCTGGCTGATTATCCATAATGGCCTCAGTTTCTACCCTCTGTCCCCCTCATTGTGTACCCCTCATGCCTCCATGGGGTGAATTGGAAAACCTCTTCACAGTATATAAGTTGAGCCAACTCATGGAAACCACCTCTAAGGAAGGACATTATTTCCCCACTGCCATGACTACTTCTCTACTTGACTGTTCTGCTGTCTCTTTCTGTTCTTCCCCTCCCCCTTCACTTCCATCATCATATTCTATTAATTTAAAAATATTACATTTGGAGGCTTGCTAAATAAGGAGACCTCAGAGCACAAAGCGTCCTTATCCATTTTCTGGGTCCTCGTGTGCTTCCTTGTAAAGATTTCTTTCTTATTTTTTACTAAATGCCTTGATTTTTATCATTAATTGCTGTGTGAGCATTCTTTTTACTACATCTAACTTACTTCTGAAACATTCTCCCAGAAGTCTTTAGGTCTACTTCGATTGATCCCTCGTGCCACTTTTCACTTCTGTCTTTGCCATTTCAGAAACTTAGAAAGTGACTCCTTTATACGTTGGACCCTTGATCCCGGGCCTTCCCTAGCCCTGCACCAAAATTTCCCAGAAGAATGACTCTTACAGTTGGACTTCCACAGTTCAGGCCGTCCTGGGTCTCTGTTATTTCCATACTGAGCCTGGGGATATACTTTGTTCTCTGCCGCCTAAAACCTCCTATGCCCTTTAACCAGTACCTTCCACACTGCAGATGAACCACATTATGAATTGAAAGCCTTAAAAATTCTTCAGCACCTCTCTTTTGCACTCTATTGTGAAAGATTCCACCTTCTCCCCCCCTGACAATAATCTCGACTCACATTAACTGCACCAGTACCCGGTACCTAAACATGACATTTCCTCAAGCCATTTCTTCTTTATTTCTCAGTACTTCATTCCTTTTTATTGTCAAATACTATTCCATAACATAAATACAAAATATTTTCTGCTTGCAGTTTTAAAAAGATTTTTGTTTTGGAAGTATAGTTGACATACGATGTTATATTAGTGTCAGATGCCCAGTGTAGTGACAGAACAATTCTGTACATTACGTACTGTGCACCGTGATATGTGTGACTTCCATTTGACACCACGCAACGTCATTACAATATTATTGACTGTATTCCCCGCACTGTACTTTTCACCTCCATCACTTATTTATAACTGGGAGTTGGTACCTCTTAATCCCCTTCACCAACTTTGCCCATCCCCCACACCCTCCCCTCTGCCAGACAGCAGTTTGCTGTCTGTGTTTAGGAGTCTGCTTCTGTTTTGTTTGTTCATTTGTTTTTCAGATTTTGACATATGAGTGAAATCATTTGGTATTTATATCTCTCTGACATATTTCACCCGGCATAATACCCTCCTCGAGACATTTCTTTACTGTTGCGTCTTACATTGTTATGTTGTGCTTGCCTAGTTTCTTGATGTTTTCCTGCATCCTACCTCTGCAACTACTCTTCTGAGTGTGGGGAAATGAAAGAGGCATCTATTGAGGTCATGTTGTGTGCTGGAAACTTGACATAGTTCACCTTCATTGAGCCTTATGATGACCGAAAGATTGGAGTATTCTTCTTCTTCTTCTTCTTCTTCCCATTTTACAGAAAAGGAAACGGAGACACAGAGGTTATGGAAGGAAGTATGGTCTGACATCATCTTCCGCAGTATGTCACAGAGCAAAGTGCAGGAAGGCAAGCAATAAAAACCATACCAGTACCTTTGGTATCATTTACAGAAACATTGAACTTGGCCCACAGTTCCTAAGTTTTAGCGTTCTTATTTACTTTCTTGGAAAAGTGTCATAGACTGTATGAGAGATGCTGCAGCTCTCACTTCCACCCCCCAGTCCCCTGCATCCCTGCATCCTTGTAAATATCACCACACATACACACACCCACACCCACACCCTTGCATCAAGTGAGACCGCCTTTAATCATCCTTACCTCTCCTTTGCCACTGCTAACGATCTTGCTTCTCCTAAATAAATGTTTAAAATTCTCTCAGGAGAAGCTGGCAACCATATTTGTAAAATGGATACCCATCTGTGGCTCAGTGGGTAGACTTCAAGAGCTCTTGGGCGCAGGGTCCTCTTTCAGAAAGCACGTCCCTGTTCTCTCCTGTCTTATTTATGGCTCCTTCTTCCCATTCCTTCTTAAATCCTCCCTTCAGTCAACCCAAGGACGATGTTCTTGTTGCCTTTGTTTCCTATTTTGTCTTTCCCCACCAACCGTAATCGACAGTGTGGTTTTCTTATTGAGGGAGCAAGGGGAGGAAGAAGGGGTCTCTTGCCAATGCCATCCCCTCAGAGCTGGACTCCTTGCCCAGTCTCCTGTGACGTTTGTCTCCTCTTGATCCAGTCACCTGGGTTCTTGGGATGCCCGCCACATCCCTGAGCACAGTTATAATATATCCCCGCCTTGGATGGGGTCCAGCAAGCACTCACTGTTTGGGACAGAGTACACGTTCATCAGGGTTCTGCCTTTCCTCTGGCTTCCCTTTCTTTTAAGCGGCCCCTCACAGCCTGCAGCCTGCCTCCTGAATACAGTGGGTAGAGGCAGCTGGGGGTCACTGACTTGGCCTTTGCAATGAAATGCTAATGGATGTTTGATAGTCAGGGATATGACTCCCAATGTTTCCTACTTCCCTCTTATCCCTGAGCCCCAGGGTCACATTGACAACCTCTGTTAGGTCACTGAAGTTCCTTACACAATTTAGTTGGGAAATTTTCTTTTATTTATTTTTCTTTTTTTAAATGTTTATTTATTTTTGAGAATGGGGGTGGGGGGAAGAGGGAGCGGGGGAGGGGCAGAGAGAGAGGGAGACAGAATCTGAATCAGACTACAGGCTCTGTGCTGACAGCTTTCCATGGAGGCCACTGGGTCCACAGCTGGGTGGGACTGGGTATTAGGGTGACCTGTAGGATCTGTTGGTTTCCTGCATCATGGCCTTGATCCAGGCTCTAGTTCTCCAGATTGGAGACCAGTGTTCTCCCCTATTCTTGGGGCCTTTGCAGATCAGACATGCCCCCCAGATTGGGTGAGTCTGTCACTTAATCTTTGCCTTTTCATCTGATGGGCATGCAAGTGTCTCTACTTGATGGTTTTGGCATATCTCCTGTTTGTGTGTTCACCTGACACCCTGGCTGTTTGGGGGAGACTCCTGAGAGGTGGTGAAGGCAGTGTTCCCGGTCAGTGACCCTAAAAGCAGAGCCTGAAACGGGGATTCTGTGCAAGAGATATATTGAGGGAGTGCTGTCTGGAGAAACCTGCAGGAGAGCAAGGGAAGAGAGATTGGATGGGGGAGGGGCTATGGAAGGGCGTGGATTCCCACGAGGAGCTCTGGAGCGCAAATGCCACCTGTACCCCCATATCGACCAGTCATTGGCTACGCACTGCTCTTAGGGTAGGGAATAACCTCCTAGGCTCTTTTGGACCAAGGGGGGCTCCCACTGGTCAAGGACAATTCTCAGGGGAAGGCTCAGCCCTCTGCAGCTGAGGATGGGTGCACAGGGATCTAAGCAGGGCACCAGCAGCACCTACTACCCCGAGCTTACACGCGCCAGGGTCCTGGTGTGGGCTTCTGTCTCTCCATCTCCATGCGAGCCGCTCTGGAATTTGACAATGCGCTCCCATCACTTTCCCGGAGGAGCCCAGGGAAGAGCCATGATAAATCCCTAGGCCCGTGGGTATGGAAGACGGCAGGTTCCAGAGACAGGGTCTCTGACGATGTCAGTGCCCAGAGACTGCATTATTGCATCTGAGGGCCACAGTGGACCCTGGAGGACTTGGCATCTCCAATTTACAGCTGAAGGAATAGAGGCTCCCACATCAGCCTACCTGGGGCCACTGTAGACCTACAAAATGGTAGAGAGAAGTCTCGAACTCAAGCCTGGTTGATGGCCTCCATAGCCCCAAGTCATCTTAGCCCAGAACCAGGAAGGCTTGTTCTGGGACACTGGGGTCAGGTCCCTGAGGGCATGCTGGCCTGATAAGTCCAGGTTGCCCCCCTCACCCCAGTCCCCCGAGGGCTTGATGCTTCTCCCAGGTTACGCTCCTCTCTCTCCTGAAGCCCCTGCTTGCATCCATCCACCTGTCATGCACGGCCATCACGCTCCCTTCCCCAGCCTCAAGCCAAACCACGGCCTCTCTGTGTTCTTGTAAGATACTTCCCCGCCGAGGCTGCCCTAGTGATATGCAGGCCAAGGGTAAGGCACCCCCATTCTGCACGTCCAGAGACCATCGCTGACTCCTACCAGATGCCAACATACAGAAAGCACATACCCATTCACATCCGTGCTCCTGGCAATGTGCATTCACTCTCGTGTGTCAGGTGCTCAGAACTCCCTCACGTACTCGCTCAGACCACCCCTCACAGGCCTGACCCCACCCCTGCCCTGTGCTCTGCACCGTCAAAACTATCAGAAAAGCAACAGCAAGACACAAAGCTGTCCCCATGCCGAAGGAACCCACAGGAACCTTGTGGCCTGCCACCAGTGTAGGGGGCGGCAAAAGTCCTGGCTTTGGACTAGGGCACATCTGGCTGCGGTTCTGGTTCTGTGGCCTCTCCTCTTTATGGTCCCCGGATGCTCATCTGCTCCTTGGCGCTCAGTTTTCTCTCCTGTGCAAAGGGGATGACGGTCACATCCAGTCTCCTGGGTTCATTGCGAGGGTAAGTGAGGTGAGGCAGGAGGAAGCACGAGCTCGGGGCTGGGCTTGGGAGCTCCGCTGTCCTTGTGACAAGGTGGTTAAAACCCATGGACAATAAGTGCCATGGAGTTCCTAGGGACACAGACTCTGGGGGGAGTGGGGTCCTCAAGGTAGCATATAAAATGTTGGTGACTCAAGAATTTGATTGTAAACATGGGGAGAGGGTGAGAATGATGTTCGGAGCCGTACAGCTACCCACTCCTCTCCATTGAGGACCCCAGGACGCTCTTGAAAAGCCACACTGCTTCCTTCTCTGGCTGTGCCAAGCACAGAGTGGGGAAGAAAGCACCTTCCTGCCAACAGCGTTTTCCAGTGTCTGGCATGTTTGCTTCCCTGGGTACAGGGAGGCTCTGGGGTGCCCAGGGCCACCATCTGCTGGAGCCACCGTGCCTAGGCCCTGCACCAGCCCCACCTCCAAGAGGACCCCGGCCCCAGCGTTTGGCAGTCACCTGAGCCAGGGGAGCCTGGGCCCGGGCTGGATGACCTCACAGCTGTGGCTTCTGCCCCCCAGGGGCCTGTGTTTCCGTCTCTCTCAGGGGCCCATCCCGGCTGCTGGGCAGAGGGCCCACTGTCCTTCAATACCAGAGGCTCACATTGCTTGGCCTGTGCCAGCACTTGGCAAAGGACTGTCAACCAAGAGGCCCCGTGTCTCTTGCATCCGCGGCTGCCTGCTTGTCCCACCAGAGGCACAGACCCCAAGTGGAGGTGGGGCTTTGCCAGCTTTTCCATTTCTCTTTGACAGGTCTGGAAACTCCGTGAAAGAGATCTAGTTTCACATGCGTCAAGAGGGGAAAGCATGCAGGTGGCTCTGAAAGCAGAGACACTTGTTAAATTGCAGTGAAAAGATACTGACACTAAGCAAGATATGAGTTTTCTAACCTGACTCTATGGAAGAGTATATGGCTTGTGATGAGAGGGGGCAGAGTGGGGGTGGTGGATGAGGAGGGGAAGTGGGGGAGAGGGAGCAGGAGAGTCAGGAAGAGGAGAGAGGAGGAGGAGGGAGAAGAAGGGGGGAGGAGGAGGGAGAAGGAAAAGGGGGGAGGAGGAAGGATGGGGGAAAGGAGGAGGGGGCAGCCCCATTATGGAGCACACGCCGTGAAGCAGGCGCCCCATTTGGTGCCCCACTCCTGTCGATCCTTCTCAGCAAGCATAGAAAGTAGGTGCTGTGATTTCCCCCATTTTACAGATGAGAAAGATGAGGGCCAGAGAAGTCAAATGATTTGCCCGAGGCCACACAGCTGCTGACTGGCTGCAGGGGATTTGAACCTGGTCTCTCTTTAACACACTTTTATATACATTTTAATATTTGAACCACAAATATATATTCAAAAACTTAAAGAATTTTTAAAAATCAAGTGGTTGATTTATGTTGCAGATTTTTGTTTGGTTTTGCTTGCCAGTTTTTTTTTTAATTGTGATAAAATACACAGAACACAAAATTCACCATCTTAATCATTTTTAAGTGTACAGTTCAGTGATACCAAGTTCGTTTATATTGTGCAACTATCATCACCATCCATTGCCAGGGTGCTTCTCATCTTTTAAAACTGCAAGTCTGTCCCCGTTAAACACAACCTCGCCATCCTGTCTGACCCCCAGCCTCTGAAAACCACCATCCTGCTGTCTGTCTCTGTGAATCTGACGGCTCTAGGGACCTCATATGAATGGAATTCGACAGTGTTTGTCTTTTTAGAACTGGCTGATTTCACTGAGCATAATGTCCTCAGGTTTCGTCCGTGTTGTAGCCTGTGTCAGAATTGCCTTCTTTTTAAAGGCTGAATAATATTCCATTGTATGTGGAGACTTCACTTTGCATATCAGTTCATCTGCCAATGGATGCTTGGGTTGTTTCTACATTTTAGCTTTTTGAATAATGCTGCCAGGAACATGGGCGTATAGATATCTTTTCAAGACCCTGCACTCAGTTCCTTTGGTACATACCCACAGCAGAATCGCTGGATTGTCTGTTACTGACTTTTTGAGGAACCACTATAACTGGTTTCCACAGTGGCCATACCATGTTGCATTCTCACCAACAGTGTACAAGGTTTCCAATTTCTCCACGTCCTCTCCAACGTTCATTATTTTCTGGTGTTTTGATCATAACCATCCTAATGCGTGCGAGGTGGTATCTCACTGTGGCTTTGATTTGTACTTCCCTGAGGATCAGTGATGTTGAGCATCTTTCCACATGCCTATTGGCCATTCATTTATCTTCTTTGGAGAAAAGTCTATTCAATTCCTTTGCCCACTTTCTTTAAAAAAATTTTTTTTAATGTTTATTTATTTTTGAGAGAGACAGAGACAAAGCATGAGTGGGGGAGGGGCAGAGAGAGAGACACACACAGAATCCGAATCAGGCTCCAGGGTCTGAGCTGTCAGCATATGGCCCGATGTGGGGCTCAAACTCACGAATTGTGAGGTCATGACCTGAACTGAAGTTGGATGTTTAACCGACTGAGCCACCCAGACACCCCATCCTTTGCCCACTTTCTAATCAGGTTGTTTGGTCTTTTAGGCTTTTGAGTTTTAGGATTTTCTATAGATTCTGGATTTTATCTCTTATCAGAGGTATGATTTGCAGATAGTTTCCTTCATGCTGTCCATTGACTTTGACTCTGTTGATGGTGTCCTTTTACGCACAAAAGCTTTTAATTTTTATGAAGTCCAGTGTGTCTCCTTTTTTCTCTTGCCATCTGCCTTTGGTGTTCTTGTCAAGAGATCACTGCCAAATCCAATATCATGAAGCTTTGCCCTGTTTTCTTCTAAGAGTTTTATCATTTTGGCTCTTACATTTAGGACTTGACACATTTTGAGTTAATTTTTTGTATGGTGCTAGGTAAAGGTCCAGCTTTCTTTTTCGGCATGCAGATATCCAGTTTTCCCAACACCATTTGTTGCAAAGACTATACATTCCTTGTTGAATGGTCTCAACACCCTTGTCAAAAATCATTTGACCGTATGTGCAAGGGTTTATTTCTGGTACACCTATACATTTAACTGCTTTTTTTTTTTAATTTGTTTCAAGTTTATTTATTTATTTTGAGACAGAGAGAGAGCACAAGTGGGGGAGAAACAGGGAGAGAGGGAGAGAGAGGGAATCCCAAACAGGTTCCACACTGTCAGCACAGAGCCCAAGGCAGGGCTCAGACCCAGGAACTGTGAGATCATGACCTGAGGCAAAATCAACAGTCAGACTCTTAACCAACTGAGCCACCCAGGCGCCCCTTAACCACTTTCTTGTACTGGGTCTCAACACTGTGCAATACTCAGTAGAATTGTGGAATATCAGAGCTGCAGGAAAACCCCGAACAAGTAAGGAGCACTTCCCCATTCCGCAGGTGGAAAAAACGGGCCCGTGGACAGAGCCCTGTCAGTACAGTGCTCATCCCAGTACAGGACACAGTGAGGGTCCTCACCTCCCTGAGCAAACTGAGGGCTTCATGTGATGCTTTTCTTGCATTTTAGCAAATTTTCGTTCTGTGGGCAAATGCACTCATGTGTCTTGGAAACCGAAAGTGTAGAAGATGGAGGAGAGAATGGAAGCAACTAGAGTTGGCCCCGGGGGTGAGGTGTGCTGGTTGGGAGGCCACTTAAACCCCTTGAGTCAGGCTCCAGGACCACCATCTTCCGGGTGGCTCTGGGCGACTCCCCCCTAATCCACACACAAGTGCAGCAGGCAGCCTTAAAAAGCATGTGCATGGGACAAAGAGTACTGCTCCTCCGTGGCCAGGGTCCCCAGGGGCCCCTAGCACATGTCCTACGTTTCATGCCACCTCTACCTCTTTCCCGCCTGTCACTCCCCTTGAGTCCCATGCTCCAGCTATGCTGAAATACCCTATTTCCCTGAACAAGGGCCAGGCTGGGTCACACCCCTGAGTCCCTGCTCACACAGATGCCTTTACGACTCTGCAGGGTTATCCTTCTCAGAGCCTCCTTCACTGTCCCTCCTCTTGTAGAAGTCATCTCTCTAGCCCTGGTCTACGCATGTACTTGGGGCCCCTTCCACAGAGGCCCCTGAGTTACCGCCGTGTGTCTGTCCTCCCATCAGGTCTGGGATGTCTTGAGCCAGAAACTGTGTTGCAAATATTCAAAAGAATGCCCTGAAGAACGTGTGTGTGTGTGTAATCCTCAGTGCACACAATAGTTGCTCAATACACTTGTGAATCCAGTTCAGAAAGGGAGCAGTGGCCAAAAGGCCAGGAGTTGAGAAAATTGAGCACTTAGCATGGGCTGGGGGTGGGGTCGGTGGGAGAGTGAGGTTCGGGCTCAACAGCCAGTACTTTATTTAGGAAAAAGCAATTGGGTATCTTTCTGGCCACCATGCCCCACTAACTTTAGTGTAAAATTAGATTTTCATTCTGGGAAAGGGGCCACCAATGAACTGGTTTTCCCAGGGCTCAAGGAGGAGTGGGGAGAGGGGGTGGCGTCTGGGCCAAGAATAAATAATCAAGCGGATCTCAGGTTTTACTTCCCCTTCTGCCTCACTTCCCTGACTGTCACTGCCACCAGGTGCCAGCAGGTCACCTCTGTCCCTTGTCCCTGGCCCCTGCAGGGAGCCGGAGGCTCTGTGTACCCCAACACTGGCCAGCCCGGCTGGAAACAGCTGTGCGCAGTGCAGACGCGCCACTGACCTATGCAAACACAAGCAGAATTATAGCCACCCATAAACAAATTAGCATCCTTTAAAAGGTGAAAAGCTCCATAAAATGTCTGGGTTTTGTTTACGGCTTCTAGGTGGGGGTGACAGAGCCTTGGATTAAATCACCCGGTGCCCGTGTGGCGCTGGCTCTCCTTGCTTCCCCTGGCCTGCCCCCAGCCTTATGGGCGCGCAGACCGGGGCGCGCTCTCCCGCACACAGCCCGCCTTCAATGGCCACTCAGTACGTCCCGCCATCGTTCCTGCCAGCCCGGGTCCCAGCAGGTGTTCCCTAATTAGCAATCTCTTCATTTCCAATCAAAGCACAAAGCGGCCCCAAAAGCCTGTCTTTATGAGGGAGCCAGCAGCGGCTAGGGATGTGCGGGGGGATAATTGTCTTCGCCAGTGGCGGCAGTAAGCGGGCTGGCTAATTCATTATTGTAATAACTTTGCTTGTCCTTGGGGAGGTGGGGGTGGGGTAGGGAGGGGGGAGGGGACGGAGTGGCTGAGGGTGGGACGGGGTGAGGGTCTGGGGCCAAGGGGTGGGAAACAGACGAGCAAATGAACCAGCCCGAGCTGGCGCGCACTGGCTCTGCACCCACTTCCCGCAGCGGCTGAGTGGCCCCGCTTGCCAGCCACCGAGCCGCAAGGAGTCCGGAGTGTCCATGGTCCGCGGAGGATCCTGAGTTCGGAAGGAAGGCTCTGGGCTCTAGGAAGCGGATGCTCAGTTACCCTCCTGGGGCCTGAGGGACTGCGATCCCGGAGGGGTCGGGGTCACGACTGTGTGGTGGGGTCCCGGGAGCCAGCTCTCTGCCTTCCCAAGGGCTCAAGTCCTGTCCACTCCTGGACTTTGATTGTCATCCCGCCTGGGCACAGGGGCGGAGGGTGGCTAATGAGAATGCCTCACAGGGCTGCCTTACACTTCTGTCCGAAGAACAGTATAGGTGGCAGACCAACTCCACAGGGACCACAGAGGGGCTGGCTGCATCCCTCAGATAAGGCTGCCCCTCACAATGTCCTGGAGCACTCTCCCTGAACCATTTCTCCCGCAGCCAGCCGGGCCTTGTGAGGACAACGTTGGAAAAGCCCCGCATGACAGCCTTTGGCTGGGTCCTCCCACGTGGCTTTGTGGAGGGTGTGGGACTCCCATCTGAGCCTCCATCCACAAATGAAATGCCGGCACAGAGGCAGGAGGGGAGGGTGTCCTACGGAGGCAACAGCAGGGGCAGAGGCAGAGGCAGAGGGTGAATCCCGGGATCCGGGTTGAAAGGAGGCAGGTCCTGGGGGGCAGGCAGGGGTGCGGGGGTGTGCACCGCACCTGAGGACTCACAGGAGATTTGGGAATGGAGGGAGGGTGAGGTTGGCCCACGGACTGACTGGCAGCCTTTACCTCTCATGCCCCCAAGTCAATAGTAACACAGCCCCTGCTGGAGAGCCTGTGGGGGGAGGGGGGCTTGCCCTGCCCTGGAGGGAAGGCATTAGGGTAAACTCTTGGCTTTCCACTGCGGTCATAGTTTAGAAAAGGCCTGGATGTAGGGCGCCTGACTGGTTCAGTCAGTAGAGCGTGGGACTCTTGATCTTGGGGTTGTGAGTTTACGTTGGACATGGAGTTTACTGAAAAGAAAAGAAAAGGCCTGGACCTGACCAGAGACCTTCCAGGGGGGCCAGAGGGAAAGGAGTTGGTGCCCCAGCCTCCTCTCTCTCCCCCTGCAGCTGCAATCTCAGATCCCTGCCTCCTGGTACTTGCCGCGGGACATTAGAAATGGATTACTGACCAGCTCTTGCCCGTGGCTCTGAGCTCTGAACGTTTCCCCAGGCCGTAGTGCACAGTGGTTAGGGTAGTGGCCTCTAGAATCAGAAGACCTGTGATCAAATCCTGGCTCCTTCAACTAAGTCACCACTTCGTGCCTCGGCTTCCTCATCAGTCTGTAAAATGGGGGTGAGAAGTCCCTACCTCACATGAGTTAACACAGGTGAAGTGCGGTGTCCCCACAGTGCTGGCTGGTAATGAACTTGTGCTCTTAAAGACATGGGGATGGGGGCAGAGTGCAGGGGGGCTGTGAGGGGCCTGGGGAGGGGTATTCACTGCTCCTCTTTTCATTGACTGTGTTCCTCATCTGTGCGGTGGGGCAGGGAGGCTGAACTTGGACACTCTAAGGGTCCCAGGTTGAGGAATGCTGGGAGGAGCTGTGGCAGGGAGGGTTGTGGGCTAACGTGGAGATCTCTACATCCACCTGGAGGATGAGGCCCAGCCTGGCCCCTGTCTGTGTGGTTCCGGTGGGGAGGCCCTGAGGCTGGCTCCTGCCTCCTGCACCTGTGAGATGGGGGGCGGGGGCCAGGGGACTGGCCTCCTGGCCTTGGGTCTGGTCTGGCCCATACAACAGAGTCGGGGAGGCCAGGTGTCCAGCCCCCAGCCCTCTCAATGGACATTTGCTCCGGCTTTGATCCCTGGCTCTCACACTGGCTTCAGAATCCAGAAAACCAAAAGGCCAGTCTTCTTTCCTCACCCCCAGTTTACAGATCATTCTACAACAGACCTTCAACAATTTTGTTTTGTTTTGTTTTGTTTAATATTTATTTATTTTCGAGAGAGAGACAGAGCGTGAGTGGGGGAGGGACAGAGAGAGGGAGACACAGAATCTGAAGCAGGCTCCAGGCTCTGAGCTGTCAGCCCAGAGCCCGATGCAGGGCTCGAACTCACAAACCGCGAGATCATGACCTGAGCTAAAGTCGGCGCCCCTTCTTTCAACAATTATTTGTGAAGCATCTATTATGTGCTGAGCAGGCGAATCCAATGCTAACAGTGAATGAGGGAATAGTTGGGGATCCCCTTCTCTCTGGGGATGGAGAAGGCCACTCTGAAGAGGTGACATTTAAGCTTCAGCCTGAATGACGGGGAGAGAGCCAACTTAGCATCTGTATGGGCCAGGGTAATGCTGTCTGGTAGAAGTATAATGCAAGCCACAAATGGGACCCACGTGGGTAATTTTAAATATTCTAGTAACCACATTTTTAAAAAGTCAAAAGAAACAGGTAAAACTAATTTTAATAATATATTTAATTTAACCCAGTATATCAAAATACTATTTCAACATGGACTCCATATAAAAATTATTACTGAGATTTTTACATTCTTTTTCTTGTACTAAATCTTTGAACTCTAGTGTCTGTTTTACACTCACAGCACTTTTCAACTCAGACAAGTCGCATTTCTAGCACTCAGTGGCTCCATGTGGCTGGGGGCTACTCTATTTGACAGCACAAGTCTAGAAGTTAAGAGCACCGATACTTGCTGTGTGACCTTGGGCAAGTTGCTGAACCACTCTGTACCTTGGTTTCTTTATCTATAAAATGGGGTAGTAATAGAACCTGCCCCTTAGAGCTGTTAGGAGAATTAAATAAACTCATAAACATAAAGACCTAACGTAGTGCCTGGCAGGCAGAAAGTTTAAATGTTAGCTATTAATAAGAAGAATTAGAAAAATGAGACTTTAATAAATCTCTGAAGAAAGAGCAGCTGCATGCAGCAGAAACAGCAGAAAGAAGAGCAGGACAGTGGGGGAGGCGGGGGGGGGGGGACAGTGCTGGGGTGGAGGTGGTGAAGGGGCACAGAGGGGGCTGGCAGCGCGGTATCCATACACCCAGTCTTGAAGAGCTTGGTTTTCAGCTCTGTGAGCAGACCCTGAGAAACCAGAGAAAATTCTAAGGGCACCTGTTGCCATCTCAAGGGATGGGGTATGGTCCCCGAGTGGGGGAGGGGCTGGTACACCTCTCCGTCCTCTCCTCATCTTACTCTCACTCCAAAACTGTTGCATTCCTTCCCCCCCCCCCACCCACCCCCACCCCCAGCCTACCGAGAGGCCGGGGCATCAGCTGGAGGGGGAATATTAATGATTCAATTTTCAACCGGGTTCCACTCCAGGGCCTCGCCTGCGACATGCATTTTTAATCATAACAAAACAGAATGACAAAGGGAGTCATTTGCAGCCTGGCAGCCCCTGCTGGCTGGCCCCCCTGAAGGGTCTGCCTGGGGGGAGGGGGAGCTGGCTTCCCAGCCCACAAGACATTCCTCATTCTGGTGCCCGACTTCAGAGAGGGTCTAGCTGTGGGTCTGGCCACGCCGTACCATGCAAGTCATTCTCTCTGGGCCGTGACTCTCTTCCAGAAGGGGGTTACCAGGTTGAGGGAAGCAGAAACAGTTGGGTGCCCATGGATTAGACCCGGTAAGCTGGGGTAGCAGAGACAGACATTCCTACATTCCAGCGGATCCACCTCAGGGTCGAGGAGCCCTGGGGTGACGCGGGGCCATGTGGATATGGGGGTTGCAGAGGATTCTACCTGCTCATCCCCCAAAGCCTGGACTCACTCTTCGTTCTCTGAGCTTCTGTGGGGCTTGGGGCTGGATACACCCGGGCGGGCAGGTGCCTTCTGAGCTAACCTCGCCTCAGTGCTCACTAGTGATTGGCTAGCCCCTTCTGATGGAAGGGGCACTTATTAGTTCCCAACTCGATGACGTTCTGTGGGCTGCTGCGTCCTAGCCCATCCTGTTCGGGGGTGACCAGCTTTGCACTGAGTCAATCTTTCAGTCTTCCTGATATCCACGAGGGCCCAGCTGGAAGCCCATCTCTGTGAGCCTTTCCCAGCCACGCAGCCACCACGACAATCTCCACCAACCAGTCTCTCCCTTCCAACCACATGCCCCATGTCTGCACTGCTCTCTTGGTACTTTCGCCGCCCTCTGACCATCACCCTGTCCTCTTTCCCAATCTCAGAGCGCCCAGTATGTATCTGGGGCTACGTCTGCTCGCTCATAGAGTGGGGAAGGCACACGACCCGTAAACCTTTCCATCACACGGAAAGTGCTGTAGCTGGGGTGTAATGCAGCTACAGGGCACAGGGCCCAGCACGCTTACATGCATCATACTATTTATTTCACCAACATTTATGAAGCACTTCCTGTGTCCCAGGCACCGTGCCAGGTGCTGCCACTACAGTGGCAAAGACGGTCTCCACCTTCGCAGAGTTTACAGTTAGGCGGAGGAGAGTAAACAAACCAACAGGTGTCCCATACTCCTTTTTATATTCTCCCTTGTGTCTTATACACAGCAGGTGCTCAATAAATGCTTGCTGGCTGGTTGGTTCCAACTTGGCTAATTCTCTGACTGTGCTGCTTTCTTCCCCCATGAGGTATGTTTGTGAGGCTGGTTCCTAAGTTGGGCTTTTACGTATTTCCCACCAGAAAGTCCCTGCCTTGATTTGGTTAACTCTGTTCTCAGGTGTAATAAATTAATAATAGCAACCACCACCATTTATTAGGTGCTCGTTATGTGTCAGGTGCTAAACGCTTGGCCAATACAGGTAATCTAGCTAATATAATCTTTAGTCTTTGCGACGACTCCATGGAATAGGTACTACAATTTAGTCTGTTTTACCAAAGAGGAAAATCAGGCACAGAGAGGTTAAGTCACTTGTCTGAGGTTGCACAGCAAGTAATGGGCTTAGAACTGGGATATAAACCTGAGCAGTCTGGCTCCAGAGTCTGCTCTAAACCACACTATGTCATTCTGTAGCTGCCTCCTCTCATAGGAAACGGGTCAGAAAGACCTATTTTCTCCCCCTTTACAGAAACTTGCTGCCTTTTGGTTGACAGCCATTGCTGAGGCTCTATACCGCACCCTCCAGGAAATCATGGAATTGTGGTGCTCAGGGCCGTCCGAGGTCCTCTCCTGCATCCTTCTCATGTTTCAGCCAAGACAGCCAAGGTCAGAGATGGGGAGGGACTGGTCCAAGGTCTCAAAACTAAGTCTTGTCTGAGCGACTTTCCTGGCCCAGACCATCCACAGCCCCCGCTGACTTCCTGGGCATTGTTTTACTGGGTTAATAGAGACTGGGCAGCAGACAGCTGGTCTCATGTGGAGGGGACAGAAAGGCCTAGAGTGGCCCCTGACGTCCTGAGCCTGTACCTGCTTCCCGGCAGTCCTTGCAACTCCAGGAAGCCTTATTCCTGGGTTCCCTGGGGCCCCTGCTTCCTGCCCGTCCTGTTCTGTGCCATCTACACCACAGCAGGCCCTCCTCCCTCCTTTCTTCCCTTTCCATTGTCCTCTCCCTCAGGAGGCAGGACCGGGGCACCTGTGTTTCCGGGGTGGGAGTAGGGCCAGGTGTTCCACAAGGTGAGTCCACCCCAGGGGCTCTGCTCACTCAGCATTCATTCCAGCTTATGTGCTAGCATGTTCTGGGTGTGGGGAATTCAACAGCGAACAGGATAGGCAAAATTCCTGCCCTCATGGAGCTTACATTCATTCGTGTGTTGGGGGGCAGCAGGCAGATAAAAGCAAGACAAAACAAAAGCTAGGATAAGTGCATTATTATATGGGTAAGTGTCATGGAGAAATAGGAAACCAGGGAGAAGGGGAGCCTCACTGCAGTCGAGTAAAGACCTGAAGGAGGCGAGGAGGAGAGCCCTGCAAAAGTCTGGGGAAGAGCCTTTCAGGCATAGGGAACCACAGCAAGTGCAAAGGTCCTGAGGTAGAAACAGGCCCAGTGTGTCCAAGGCACAGCAAGGAGGCCAGTAGCTGGTGTGGAACAAATGAGGAGAAGCGTAGAAAGAAAATGCAGTGAACATCTAAAGGTGGATACCCTCTGGGGTCACTGACCAAACGTGCCAGAGACAAACAGAAATCGCTTGCAGTGGCCCAGACTCTGCCGGGGCTGAGGCTTCCTGTCCAGCAAGAGAGGAAGGCATCTGGCAGCAAACTCGGTGGAGGCAGAGGACTTTCCCCATGCAGCCGGCCTCCCGAGGCCACCCCGCTTGTCTCAGGATGATATATATGAGAGGTTTGTGGAAACTAACTGACGGGGAGAAAGTACGTGTGGTGGTTGATGGTTCTTTTCTTTTCCAACCGCTGTCTCATGACCAAGGGAATGCCAGAAAAGGGCTAGTCCACTTACACCTCTGCCCGCCTCTCACCTTCCTCAATTCTGCGGCTGGGATCCATAGAACTTTCTAGGGACTAGGTGATGGGGTGGGGTGGGGGGCAGGTGCTTGGTGTTTCGTCTGGCTAAAGCTCCACCACCTGGAATTCTTTACAATGAACATTCTCTTTGCTCCAGAAAAGGACTTTCCAAAGCTCTTGTCCCCACAGCTGCTTGCTGAGGAAGGAGGCCCGAGTCAGTCCCTGACTTTGCAAGAACTTAGGAGACCCTGGTCATTGTTCTAAGGCCGGACGGGGGGGGGGGGTGCTGCTGAACGGAGGGGACCTACTCTAGGAACACGGCCTTCTGCTCCCAGGCTTGGCGGGAGCCCCTAATGGCACTTCGGCACTTACGGTCTTGTGGGGACACAAGCCACGGGGCTAGAGGAGCCCCTGATGGCACTTTGGCACCTAGAGTTTCATGGGGAAGCAAGCCACAGGGCTAAGGCTATTTTGCCCGTGGAGCCTGAGGCTTTTGCTTCCTTTGCTTATGTTGTCTCCTCCTTCCTGCCTCCAGCGCCTCTTCCTGATTTAAGGGCAGGTTTTATTCCCGAGCTGCCTGAGGGCTCCTCTTTCTGATTGTATTAAAGTCTCCCGTAATTCTCCCCTCATTAATGATTGGCATATTTTTACCTCTCACTAAAGGAGCTTCTAGGCGACTCCCGGGGGGCCCTACTCTCCGAATGAAACAATTTCATCCTGCTCCAGAAAACGCATTAAAAAGGGTTTGTCAGGATCTTATCACCAGTTAGAGAAAAGCTAATCAAATTACTTCTATTTATTAGCTGGGACAGCAGCGTGTCATTCCGTCAAGCCCGGGTCCTGGCTTCAGCCTGGGGAGGGCGTGGACAGAGGACCCTGCCTGCTGGCAGAGGGCAGCGCTGGACCGACGGCCTCTCTGCGGCCGGCTGGCATCTTCCCACCAGCCCTGCCCGCCCGCACAGCAGGCCTGGGCTGTGGCCTGGGTGATCTGTTTCTCATCAGTAACGGCTCGGTACAGGCACCTGCGTGGTCTCCTAGCCAGGGCGCCTCGCAGCCCCAGCCCTCCTGTCCTTGGCAGAGCTGGGCAGCATATTTATAAGAACACATGTATTCTCCCCTACTTGGGGAGAAAAGAATATAGACGATTTTGTTTTCCTTTGGGGCACAGGGTTTTAATTTAAAGAGCTTTTAGTTTATTTTTTTTTGGTTTTTAATTTTTAAAGCAAATAGTATTTTTGAGGGAAAAACTACAGAAAAGAGCATGTACCTACCACCCCAGTTTGACAATCAGTAATATGCTGCCATGTATGTTTCGTGTGTTAGTAACGGAATTAAGATTGCAGGCAAGCTAGAGACTCCTTTGTGCCCATCCCCCAGGTGCGTTTTTTCCTCTCCCCTCCCCAGTGACAAGTATCATGAATTGATTATGTATTTTCTAGGCCCTTAAAAATGCTTTAAAGAAACATGTGTATCCAAGGATGGTATACTGTATTGGGCACGGTTGCCCACCTCCACCCTGTAGCATCACAGCTATCAGCGTGGACCCTGGCATCAAATCGCAGGATGCAGCTCTGTACCCTTGGGCACATAACGTAACTTCCCTACGCCTCAGTTTCCCCGCCTCTAAAATGGGGACAATAACAGCACTACCCCCTTAGGATTTGTTGCGAGGATGAAGGGAGATGGCCTAAGCACTTAGCAAAGCGCCCGGCGCTGGTAATGCTCACACATGCCATCCTCAGTCCCCCCTTCCACCTATACGTCATGGCGGGGGGGGGGGGCATGTGGCTTCTGGGCTCCATCTCAGGTGTACTTGGGCTGCCTAAGGATGTATGGTGTGAGGTGTCCAGACGGGCCCAGCTTGTCACAGAGTTCTGGTATTGTACGGAGAAGGCAGGCTGGGCGGGAGAGTCCCAGCATCCCCTGGGGCAGACCCAGGCTGCCCAGGCTGAGGCAGACCCAGGCTGAGGCAGAGGAGCAGCCCCCAACCCGAGGCAAGGGGCTCTCCCAGCTGCACTGCTGCCTTCCTGGCCCCGGGAAAGGTTCAAAAGGCTGTGCCGCATGCCCCATCACGTCCCACAAAAGGACATATTGATTGGTTTGTAGGAGTATTTCCTGGGGTCCTTTATATCTTTCTCCCTTGTTGCCGTAATGAAGAGGCTGAGAGCACAGAGGAGGGGATAGGCCAGCACACATCCATCCGGGTGGGATTTCTTCATCTTATCAATCAGGACTTTAATTAGACACGTCCGAGAGGGCAGTTCCATCTTGGGGCGGGCGGCAATCTTTATCAAGCGTGCCACATCTCTAATTACTGTGTACTGACAGATAACAATTGGGGGGCAGGGTGGGGAGCCCAGGAGGCAGAGAAAGGGCAGCAGGGCCCAGAGAGTGGCCATTTACCCAACGAGAGCGTCCTTCCTAAGCGACCTGGAAGGAATCGCTCTGCCTCTGATACCCAGGGGCAGGGGCTGAGGTCTCAGATAAGAGCCCTCAGAGTGATTGCAGGAATGCGGCGTGGAGAGTCGCCGGGTCGGCAGATGGACAGATGTAAAGACCCCCAGCCCCAGTGTCTGTGCTCCTGACACACACTTCTTTCCTCAGCTCTGAATTTCAGTTTTGCTCAGTGTTTTGAATGACATCATAGAAAAAGCAAGGAAGTTCTAAGTTTGAATCCTATGGCTTGGCTCCAGGTCAACCAGTCTGTGTTGACCTTAGACAAGTAGCTTAACCTCTCTGGGCTCAGTTGCCTTCACTGGTAAATGGGGATGGTCACACCTGCTCGTAGGCTGGCTGTGGCCATGAACCGAAATGAGGTGTGTGCAGATGTAGATGTTCTTCCCAGCCTTTCCCGCTGTCCTGTCTGTCTGCTGAACAGTTTTATTGAGGGATTTAGGGGACAGTTTAGATGATCAAGGGCTAAAGACAAAGGCCTCTGCCTTTTTAGGGTGAGTTTTCTGCTCAGCAATGTGGACCGATCATCAGAGACAATGGGTCCGGTGGGCAAATGAGCTCCAGACCACAGGTTGACAAATTGATTTGGATGATGTTCACTGGCTTAGAGGTGATGGAAATAACACGCACAGAGGCATGGACCTGAATTGGAATGTTCGCGCTCTGCTAACTGAGTTCAGTCATTTATTCTCTCTGAGCCTCAGTTTCCTCACGAGCAGAATGGGTGAGATCATCCTCCTCCCTCTCAGGGCCAGCACGCATGGGAGCACATGAAGTCCCCAGACCGGGCTAAGCCCTGCACCAGTGGGTTAAGCTGCTCAGTGGGTTAAGCAAGACTGGGCTGCCCCAGACCCAGCTCTAATGCCCACGCCCCAGCCTCCCGAGTGTGGAATTTTCCCTTCTCTATTTCTCCAGGGGTTGGTTCTCCTCCTGGGCTCCACCCTCCGCGGTCCCGGGACCTGCCATTTCTCCAAGAGAAGACTGCGTGGAGCTAACCCTGTCTGGACACCATCCCAGCTCCTTGTTTACCAGTCCTCAGGCAGGGGCCTTGTGTCCTGCTGTCCCCCCCCCCCCCCCCCCGCCCCGCCAGCCACCCAGCACCACACTCTGATATCTTGCAGAGAGACATCTCAGAAGCACACCCCTTTGGCTGGGCCTCCAATAACCAGTTCCTGTGATTACTCCCCAGGGCCTCCTGTGCCCTAAAGCCTCCTGGTTTCCTTGACACCATCAGAGCCCTTGGTCCCAGACCCCTGGGTCCAGCATTTCTCTTGAGGGAGAGACTTGGCTTGAAGGCTTTAAATGCTTCTGGCCTTCAGGGTCTCAGCCCAAGTCCCAGGAAGGAATGGGTCCTGGGGGTCCCAGGGGTGGAGTGGGGACACGAAAACTGAGTGCTAGTTCTTTATGAATTGTTGACTCTGTCAGAACAGCCTTGCTAAACAGAGATCCTAATCCCTGCTCAGAGACATAAATCAACAGCCATAATTTGAACCTAGTTCTAGAGGTCAAGTTGGTATTCTTTAAACTATGAGAACATAGGCTAGGGGGTAGTTGAGAATGTCCCTGGATGAGAATCCTTGTGAGAAGCTTGGATAAGCCTGCATTCACATTTCTCCACACTGACGGCACGCTATCTGTCGGAGAATGGCGTGGGAACGCGGTGCCCTGGGAGGCGAGAGTTACTGTGCCTCCTGAGAGTGCCTCTGAGGCCACTGGCCTGGTCGACCCCAGACTTGGGCTGATGGAGACCCCAGAGTGGAGGTTGTGAAGGACAGGCTGGTTGGGACATGGGAGGACAGGTGGTTGATGTGGCCATGGGAGAGTACAGAAGGCACGGTCTCGCCTTAGAGACCTCAGGATGTGGGTGGGGACACAGAGCTCACACGCAAGACCCCGAGCGAGACAACAGCGAAGGGCTCACTGGGTGTGGCATAATGAGAGCTCACAGGAAGGAGCCAGCAGTGTGGGGTCAGCATCAGCTACCCTCTCTCCTCCGCCCCGCTAGATCACACACCCTCCAGAAGAGGTGGCATTCTAGCAGGGAAGAAGGAGCATGAGGAGCGGAGTTGGGCGGTTGGCAGTGAACTTGGTGAGAGCACTAGACACGGCTGGGGAAAGCCGCCTGAGCTCCAGGACCTTTTCAGGGAAATCCCCTGCTGATCGCAGCAAAGGTGCCTCTTGACCTGATACCTAACACATTACACACACTTCCACTTGCAGTCTTCCCCAGGCACTGGCCACCTTGAGAGGTAGGTGGTGAGATCAACCCCGTTAATCCAGATGAGGAAACCAAGGCAAGTGAAGAGGCGGGGGCGGGGGGCACAGGTGGGTAAGAACGTGGGCTGTGGAGCCAAAGAGTTCTGGTTTGAATTCGGTCCACTTGAGCTCTGATTTTCTCATCTTTAAAATGGGAATTAGTGATGTTCATGCCACAGAGTGTGTTTCCTGCAACAGAGTTAAAACCTGATAAACACTAACTGCTTGGATGTTTCACTCATTCATTCATTTGCTTGTTCGTTCATTCACGGATTCATGGAGAAAATACTTGTCAAGCACCTACTCCATGCCAGGCGTGGTGCCACATCCTGGAATCACTGCAGTAAATGACAGCCAAGTCCTACTCTTGAGGTCCTTATGTGCCAGTGGGGAGATGGGCAATGACCAAGTACAAAGGAATGAGATAATTACAAAGTGGAATAAGGAGCGATGAAGGAAAAAACAAGGTGGTGGAGAGGGTGACAGGGGTGGGAGCGATTGGGGAATCTTCTAGATGATTCTAGTTCTCGCTGAACTTTCTGTCCTCCAGCCTGAAGTATAAGAATGGGTCAGTCATGGGAAGAACAGCTCAGGCAGAGGGAGGAACAAGTGTGAAGCCGGGCTCTTTAGAATATTCGAGGGACAGAACTGAGTGAGCCCAGTGAGGTGATCTCAGGGGAAGGTGGTCCCTGGAGAAGTTGGACAGACGGACCAGGCAGGATCTTGTAAGTCATACTTTATTCTAAGCACGGTGAGAAGTCCTTGCCTGGTTTTGAGTAGGGGGGTGAGGGCATTCTGCAGTGCTGAGGGTGTGGGATCTGAAGCCAGGTTGTCTGGATTTCAGTCCTATTAAACCAAACCTGCCTAGAACTTGTGTTTTAAGGCAACAGAAATCATTAATTTTGCTCACAAATCTGAGATGTTGGTAGGTGGCTCAGGTAGGTGTCCGACTTTTGATTTGGGCTCAGGTCATGATCCCAGGGTCATGGGATCGAGCCCCTCATTGAGCTCTGTGCCGAGCGTGGAGATCCTCTCTGCTTAAGATCCTCTCTCCCTCTCCTTCTGCTCCTCTCCCTGCTGGTTTTCTCTGTCTCTCAAAGTAAATAAATAATCTTCAAACAACAACAACAACAAACAAATCTGGAATGTGGGTGGAGCTTGGGGACAGAGGCTCAGGTAGCAACAGGCTGGGATGGAGACCCACCTTGCATGTCTGGCAGGTGGTGCTGGGTGACCAGGAGCCAGGGCGAGGGGACTGTCAGCCACGGGCCTCAATTCCTCTCCCAGTGGGCTGCCTGGGCTTTCTCCCAGCGTGGTGGTTGGTTTCTAAAAGTGAATGTTCCAAGCGATCTAGCCTTGGAAATCATACATCATCACTTCTGCCTCTATTGATTAAGCTGGTCACTAGGGCCAGCCTACTCCATTTTAAAATAGGAGGAGTAGTTAAGAATTAGTAGCCAGGTACTAAGGAGTTTGGAGAGGTAGGTCAGAGGTTAGGTCAGAGACAGATCAGGCAAAACCATGTCCGCCATGCTAAGGAGTTTTTACTTTATTCCAAGTGCAGTGTGAAGTCATTGGATGATTTTAAATAGGAGGTGATGGCAAGTGTAATGGGTAATGACATGGATTCTTGAATTAGGCTGCCTGGATTTCAATGGTGCCTGTACTACTTATTAGCTGTGTGACTTTGGATATGTTTCATAACTTCTCTGGGCTCAGTCTCCTCAGCTGTGAAATGGGATTAGTAATGGTACCTGCCTTAGAAGGTTGTTGTGAGGAAATCAATTTAATTCTTATAAAGGACTGGAGCCATGTCTGGCACATATTAGGTGCTCAAAATGTTCTCTATGGCTATGAGATTTATGCTTTGAAACACTTGCTCTGGCTGCCGGGTAGAGAAGACATTGGAGGGCAACTAGAATAGGACCAGGGACACCCGATTAAATGGTAGAGCCAAGACCTAAAGGCAGACCTTCCCAGCACTCTGCACACTTTCTTCTGACTAGGTATTTAGATACTTCTCAGTGTTAGTTTCCTGGGGTCATTCTGACAAATTACTACAAATTGGGTGGCTTAAAACATCGGAAATTTATTCTCCCACGATTCTCGAGGCTAGAGGATGAAATCAAGGGGCCTGCCAGGGCCGTGCTCCCTCTGTAGGCTTTAAGGAAGGATCAGGTCCGCGTCTCTTCTCTTAGCTTCCAGTGGTCGCGGAAACCCTTGGCACACCTCAGCTCATCGATGTACTGCTCGTCTCTGCCTGTGTGTTCACATGGCCTTCTTCTCTGCTTGTCTCTGTCTCCGTGTCCAAATTTCTCTCTTCTTATAAGGACACCAGGGCCCACCAAATCTAGTATGACCCCGCTTTACCTTGATTGCATCTGCAAAAGCCGTATTCCTAAAAAAGGTCACATTCACAGGGCGGCCATAATTTTGGCTGTAGAGTATTCAATCCAGTTCACTGCCAGGCTGTCCCTGGGGCTGGGAGGATCCTGCTCTTAAGGTGGAGAACTGCTACAGCGGCCTCTGTGACGTCTGATAGGAAACGATGTGCCCTAACGGGAAAGCGAACACCCCTGATCCACTGAGCTGCCCGGAATCCGGCCTTCTCTAAACACCTCAAAGGCCAGACCCTGAAATGACCCTACCTGGCCAGGCCAACACACTTGGCTTCCTAGGTTCTAAACCAGGAGACAGAGAGGACGGGAGTGTACAGGCCACTTTGTCAGCCAGAGGGACTCCTCTGGGGACAGGCCTCCAGATGCCCAGGGGGCCGGGGGCCGGTGGAGCTGGCCCGAGCCTGGCAGAGCTGGCTGGGGATGCCGGCCGCCGTGCCCCTCCTTCCCGTTTCCCAGGCAGCCAGCTTTGTGCACACACGTCCACTGGGCCGCGGCCTCTGGGGCCCACTCTCCACACGGCCCTGGCGGGGTGGGGGCCGTCTGTCCCAGCAGCTCCCGACGAGCTGTCTCCAGCCAGGCTGAGCCAGGGCCCCTGCGAAGGCTAAGGAGTAGGCCCGGATCAACCAGGACTCCGTAATTGGACTGTTGTTCTTTCATTTTGCCACGTCGTAGCGTGCGGATTATAGACACCACATGCTATAGATTTCCTGTCAGACCTCATGAATCAAGCCCCACTGTCTTATTTACTGTTAGCCAGCGGCTGTGAATAACAGCGCCCTGACGCACACGCGCACGGCACGTGCAAACACTGCCCGCAGAGCCGAGCCCCGGGGGTCTGCAGACACCGCTGCGGGAGGTGGCGGGGGCGAGGCTCCCCCACTCCCCCCTGCGCGGCCCTGGCCTCCGGAACAAGCCAGAGGCCTGGACTTCGGGGCTGTCGCCCCCCGCCGTAGGGAGATTGCTTCACTCAGACTTGGTTCTTCTGCATCCTACCTGGAGTTATTCTCTGTGGGCTTAAGGGGGAGTCTAGACTCTAGACCAGCCTGCCATCGGCTTATAGCTCTGTAAGCAGTGAGGAAAGATTAATATCGTGCACTGGCTCTGGGGCCAGAGAGATGTGGCTCAAATCCCAGCAAGGCCTCTTTACACCTATGTAACCCTGGGCTGGTCACATGTTCCCTGAGTTTCCTTACCTGTAAAAGGAAGTAATAACAGTATTCCTTCATGAATGCATGTGTGTGTGTGTGTGTGTATGTGTGTGTGAGTGTGTGTAGGAGGGAAAACAAGGGGGCAAGGGGAGAATTTAATGAGAACTCATGGGAGCTCCCAGCCTGGTGTGGAAGGCTAGCCGCCATTAGCTATCACCGTGGTGTTAAGTGCATGTCTGCGCAGTACCCACCGTAGATACTGAGCTTGCTCACCAGCCTGCCCAGCGACTGTTCCAGGGAGTACAGCTTCATTTTGCATAGAAAGAGCCCGAAGCTCAGAGAGGTTAAGTAATTTGTTCAAAGTTGCACAGCTATGAAGTGATGGAGCCCAGACTCAAATCCAGCTCCGTCTGGCCCTAAAGTCCAAGGTATCTCCATTAGCCCCACTTTGAGGTCAAGGACTCCGGGCAGACAATTCAGAAGGGGACTCTTCCCCCCCACAAACCAGTCTAGTGACCAAATCCGCAGCCCCTTCCTTTCTTTCCGCTGCCCATGCAGGGGCCACTCAGAGGGACATTTGACCCCTTGTGGAGTTTAAACCCTGTTCCTGTTGCTCTGGGCTGGTGAGGGTCAGGGATGGAGCTTATGAGAAGTTTGTCTTTTTGTATAGAGCATCTTTATCACTTGTAGTGTGCACGCCAGACTGAGCTTCTGAGAGCATGTGCCGTGTGTGTCCAGTTCTCCCCACACCTAATACCTGGACAGGAGGTATCTGGATGGATGGATGGGCATGCCCCTACCAGCTTCATAGGAAAGCTATCTGGGTGCATTTTAAACTAAATGCACGCCACATTTCCCACTGAACCTCTCTTGTCCAGTTTCCTTAATAACAGCCGCTTCGAGGTGGCACAAACCTAGGGAAATCATCATTAAAATGCAAATTCCTTTGCCTTAGTTTAAACAGAGATGCCGGCTCCCAGAAGAGGAAACACCAATGACCTTTTCTGCCCGGGTTCAGGACTGGACCCCAGCCCAGGGCTGGGGGCCCGGGGCTTGACGCTGCTGCCCTCCTACCGGGAGACTCGTGGGGCTGACCTTGGCAGACAGCAGGCCTTTTCCCACCTGGAAACCGTTGCCTCAGGGCCACCGTCGGCTGATTTCTTACTTTTCTCCCCTGACATCTTCAAAATGCAAGTCAGGAAAGGGGACTAAGGCTTCAGGCTTTTCTGGGTTGTCCCCCAGCCACCTGCGCAGGCCTCAGAATCACTTTTGACTAATTTCGTTCTTGAAGGCAGCGTGGTTCCTGAGAAAGTGGGTTGCCTCATCTCTCCGAGCTGTGATTTCCTGATCCATAAAATGGGACTAAGGACACCTGTCTCACAGGGACATTCTGGAGCTTGGGGTCTTTGAATCCTCTCCCAAGTCTAGGATGAAACGTCTTATTTCATTTCTTCTGTGTCTTGACAGGCACACAGAGTGTGTTAAATGCACATGTGTCATCGAGCTTTGGGTTGCCACCTGGAATTCAGGAATTCTAAGCTCGAGTGCTACCCCAGGGCCTGATGTGACCCATGTTGATGTGTGCATTAGGCCCCTTTGCTCTGGGAAGGTTAGACCCATTTTCTTCCTTCCCCCAAGAAGAGAAACTCCCACAGGGTAATAAGGCCCACGGGTAGATAAGGGTTGAGTGAGCCCCACCTGCCCTTGGGGAACCACCAACCTCAAGGCCTGTTCCGTGAGTCATCTCCAAACAGGGCTCCTCCCCGCTCCCCCCCAGGAAAGCTTTCACTGGCTTGTTCTGTGCCCAGAGGAAATGCTTCATCCTCAAATGTAATTGTGTCTGAGAAGGTGTCCTCTGCAACCAGGCAGGTCACGGAGCCCACGACTGAGTCAGCGCATCCGAGGCGAGTTCATTAAGGTGCAAGGGCTGGGGGGCAGCTGGAGTCCAGAGCAGCCTGGCCACTGGGCAGGAGATGATTCCCATCAGAAAATGGGTCCAGTGTAAGCCAGAGCTTCCAGCTGGGGCCTGCTGGGCTCCAAAGGGTATGGGAGGGGCCATGCTCATGAGAGGTACAGTCTAGGTCTAGGCAGGTAGGTGGAAACAAGGAGGGAGGTGGCTCTCCAAATTAGCTCAACACTTTGGTTTAACGTTGGCTATTTCCACTTTCCTTTGGATTCTGTATACAGTATTCACAAACCATCAAGGGTTTTCTATGACTTCTCTGTGCCCAGTGACATGGACTGGCATGGCGGCCAGGAGGTAGTTCTCTTAGATGGCTATTCCCCCAGGAAGGCGTGCCCTCCTCATGGGTGCCCAAGACGTCCAGAGCCTAGAGGGGTGCCCAGAACATCATAGGCACTGAACTGACATCTTTGAATGAATGAGGTTTAGACTCCCTAGGTGGGCTTATCTTAGCTACTAATAGCTGAGTGGGTAGCAGGAGAAGAACAGAAGAAATGAGTTGTTAAAAGGGAAAGAGGGGGTGGATCTCCTGGAATGTAAGTCCACAAAGGCAGGACTTTGGTCTGTTTTCTCCCTGCTGGGTCCCTGGCACCTAGAACGCCACCGGGCTCAGAGAGGTGCTCATTAACAGTTTGTTAAATGATGGGTGGATGGAAAAAAAAAAGAAAGAGAGGGAGAGAGAGAGGATCCAAGCAACTGGGGCAGGCCTAATGAAAACCAGGGAGGCTCAGTGAGAGCGGTACCGTTCTCTGTACCGCCCTTCCTTTCTCACCCATCTCATGGGGAAGATAGATACTCTCTTAGTGAGTGATGCTGGAGGTTTCTTTTCTTTCTCCACACCCTTCCTGCCACCTACCAGCCTGCTCCAATTTCGGAAATATCCACTCCAAAAGAGGTTTCTGGCAAGAGCTGTCTCCAGTCCCAGACGGGACATCTAAATGGAATTTCTGCTTCTTTCCCTCCTTCGTAAACTGGGCCGGACAATCCAGAAGGAACCTCTGCTTCTCCCAGAAGGCCTGTCCTCTCTCAAGCCAGCTGGGGCTGTGGATAGGGCAGGCCACGTGCCCAGCTTCCTTTGACTGTGCGGCAAGGCTCTGGGCTGGACCCAGGGCGAATTCACGGGAACCTTGCCCTCTGCAAAGTTCACTGTCTTCCTGGAGAGACAGGGGATCTGCATATGAGAGCCCGAGTGCCCAGAATTCCAGTTCACCGAAGCGGTTATAGAGGGGCTTACAAGGCTGCTCAGGAGATTCAAAGTGAGCACTGCAGGGGCCCTAACCTCCCCGCATATTACAAGCCAAGCGCCATAGGCATCCACGGCATCACGGTGAAGGACTGGGCCATTCCTCAGTTTTCAGTTTTGGCACGTGGTGCATTTCCAGGCTAGAATATCCTAAGCCAAGTGAGTCCATACTCTGCCTTCCAGAACAAGCCCTCAGAGGAAGCAGGAACGGCGGCAGGTGTTATCAAGGCACTTTGTGGGGTAACTGTTGGTGAGAGGGACCGGGCCATCCTGACTCCCCATGGGGCTAACGCCCTCTGTCTGCCACTGTGGTGGGCCACCTGGACACAGCTGGATGGACTCGCATGATGCTGCCTCTCCCTGTGCCCCGCCCCTCCCTAGGAACCCATGAGCAGTGCCTCAGCCACATGGGGCTTTGGCAATGTCGAGTGAGGCTGGCAGAGGGAAACTGGCAGGTGAGGTATGGGGGCCTGGGCACACCTGCCTGCTCTCTGCCCTGCCGCTGCCAACTGGATGCACCTTTATCATCCTGACTGGGAGCCATGGGCTAGTTCAGACAGGCAGAGGACAGCAATGCCGAGATCATGGGCTTGGGATGGATGTCACTGCGGCCAGGGAGCTTTGTACATGGGCATGGCCGTGGCAGTCCCCCTGACTGTGACCACTGTGGGGATTGGGTGAGAGGAACAGTGGGCGGATAGGCCAGGCTCATGCCCATTAGTGGGGAAAAAATGAAAGTTAATACCATGATAGTAGTTTTCTAGGGCAGCTGTAACCAAGTACCACACACACTGGGTGGCTCAAAATGACAGAAACTTAATGTCTCAAAGTTCTGGAGCCTAGGAGCCTGAAATCAGGACCATGTTCTCCCTGAAACCTGTAGGGGAGAAGCCTCCCTTGCTTCTTCCTACCCTCTGATGGTCGGTGGCAGTCCTTGGAGTTCCGTGGCTTACAGAGGCAGCTCTTTAATTTCTGCTTCCTTTGTCACACGACATTCCCCGTGCACGTGCGTGCACGCGCGTGTGTGTGTGTGCTTGCTCTGTTCTAATGAGGACGTTAGTCACAGTGGATTAGGGCCCACCCTACTCTTGTATGACTGCATCTTAACTTGATTACATCTGCAAAGACCATATTTCCAAATGAGGTCACATTCACAGGTACTAGGGGTTAATCAAGTTTACACAAATTTGGAGGTACACAATTCTACCCATAACAACTCTCGATATCTTCTCTTCCGGGTGAAGGTCAGGAATATTATCTCATGTACAGAACAATATACAAACAGCTAGTTTTCCCTTCTGTTCACTACACATGGCTTCTTCTCATAAACCATCTAGAAACAAGAACTAGGCTCATGTCAGCAGGGCGCTCCCTATAACTGATGACGAATGTATGCTAAGAACGAAAAAAAGGGTTTTTGTTTGTCCTGTTGACTGTTGAATCCCTAGCATCTAAACAGTGCCTGGCACAAAGGTTTGCTGAATGAATGAATGAATGAATGAATGAATATAGGTTGAATGAAGAAAGAATGAATGAGTTTGGTGGTGGGAGCTCCAGAAGCCGTCAGGCTTTAACTATGTGACCCAAGGAAAATCATTTACCGCCCTGACTTTGTTTCCATATGTAAACTGGAAATAAGAATGGGCACCCATAATTCACACATTATTGGGAATATTGAATGAGAAACTGTGTAAATACATTAACTCAGTTCCTGGCACATAGCAAGTATTCAGTAAATGCTGATTAAATCAGAATCTGTCGGAGGCCGAGGTTTGGTCTTTGAGTTTTACAGCTGGAGTGATGCCCACCTGCTGAGTGGAAATGTAGCTACACAACTTCGTTTCTGCGGGGAAGGCTTGAGCTAATTTAACCAGGGATCTGCTAGTGAGAAAGTGATTAACCCGCAGGTGGAAGGAAGAGAATGGATCATTAGTGAGGGATTATTGTGTTGTGCTGGGTGAGGGGACAGGCCCTGGGGTCAGTCCCTGCGGGTTCAAATTCCAGCTTTGGCTCTTGCGAGTTGTGCGGCCTCTGGGACACCGAGGCTCAGTTTTTCCGACTGTAAAGTGGGGGCAATAATAGCGTCTACCTGGTGGGGTGTTCATGAGGATTGAATTACAGTGTGTGGTATATGCTGACAAATTGGTAAGTTTAGTATTACTAGGATCACTTTTGTAAGTCCTCTGCCCTGGTTGCTCGGGACCGGATCATTGGAAAACATACCCCTCGTGTGGCAGGCTGACTCCTGCGAACACAGATTCCTCGCTCCTTCCCTGCCGCCCCGCGCGCACACGGGCGTGCACCCTGGTACCCGCGCCCTCGCCCCGAGGAGCTCTGCGCACTCCGAGATTCAGCGCGCCCTCTGGTGGCGCTCGGCCGATCCGCGGCCGCGCCGGGGCCCCCATTGCTGTCAGGCAGACAGCGAGGGTCCCCCAGTGTGCAGTCCCGCGGCCCCGACGCATCCCGATCCAAGGCGCCCTTGACCATGGCATGCGGTGTATAGGAGAAGCTGTCTCTCTGTGCCACCTCCCTAGCGAGAGTGCCACTGTCCCAGAGAGAGCAGGAGGACAGAGGGCACAACCTCCTCTGGGGTGTCAGGGTCAGCCCCAAGGAGGGAACAGGGCTGTGGAGCGGCTCTTTTACAGCCCACCCCCAGCTACCTTTTTCCTTAGCAGGATGCCCAAACCGACTGTGCAGCTGAAACGCCCTAGTGTCTGCAAATTTGCCTGTTTTAAGGTTCACACCATATATCTTGGGCTCACCAGCCCTTTCCAACCTCTGCGACTAGAGGATGAGAATTCTGGCCGTGTCTGTTACTGCCAGGACCTATTCTGGCACCTTCAGCAGCAGCAGCAGCAGCTCTAACGTTATTTAGCACTAAGCCAGTGCCAGGTGCTGTTCTAAGTGCTTGGTGTGTATACCTCCTTTTGCTCTGACAGCAGTAGGACCTATGAGGAAACTGAGGCTCAGAGAGGTTAGTGACTCACTGCAAGACCACACAGAGTGGGGCAGTCTGGCTCCAAGCTCATGTCACCACCACCCTGGACTACCACACCCCGGCTGAGCTCTGTGTACTTGGTCTTGCTCACCTGCCCTTGTGTATGTGTTCCCTGGACTTCCCATCTAGGATGCCCTTCCTCATGCCCAGGAAGGACACCTGCTTGGCAGACTCCTCTGTGAGTTCTTCCCTGCCTCTCTGTGGCCTCCAGGACCCCCACCCCCACCCCATCTCTCCATGTGCCTGTCACCCATGGTACCTTGCTAGCCTCTGCTGCTAGGCCGTGGCGTTGGTGACAGCTGGGGCCGCTCGCTAGCTGTCTCTGCTCTCCCCCTCTCCCCCTGCCTAGCACAGCGCCAGGCACACTCCCTGCTCCCTGGACAGAGCCAGGCGCAAGCAGCAACTGCCTTTTTCCAGGGACATCTCTCACCATTGCCTTCTGAAGTGAGGAGAAAAAGTACATCAGTCCCATCTTAGAGGTGGACATGCCAAGGTCAGGGGCGTAAAAGGTTCCTCTGGCTCCACAGAGTGAACCAAACAGAAGATGTCCTTACAAGGACATCTAGCTGCTCGGGCTAGAGACTTGTGAGGGACACCCCACAAGGACCTGGGGAGTGGGGCATGGGGATGGAGGAGTCGGGTGTCCGTGCAGGGAGGTCCTGGGCTCTATCCGCACAGGCCATGGAGGAGAGAATTTGAAATGAACACTTGTTTTCTCCTCCAGGGTCTCCCCTTGAAAGACCTCATCCCTGGGGCACATCTTCCTCCCGGATGTGTCTCCTTTCCAGGCAGCTTTCTCTGCAGTCTGGGGCAGTGGAGACCCAGGCAGGGGCAGCTGGGGGCCCAGAACGCACAGTGTGTTACCTCACCCCTTGTTCCTTAATGACTACGGTGCTTGCCTCGCTCCCTACTCCCACCCCCAGGGGGTTCCCAGCCTTCAGGGTCCAGTCCAAGCCTTCCATTCCCCTTCTGATCCACCTCTACCGCACTCCACTGGGCCAGGTCACCGAGCACTGGAGTCTGCGTCCCTGTGGAGCACTGCAGGCATTTCTTAGGCCAGCCCTCTTTCTCTTGCCATAGTGAGCTCTTAAGGAGAACCATCAGTTCTGCTGTACTGTCTGCCTCTCCCTCGGTGGCCAGAGCAATGGTGGGCACTAATTAATGCTCAAGAGGGAGCAGTCTCTTAGCCTCTCTGAACCTCAGCCTCCTCTGTAAAATGGGGATAATATAGCCACATGTGTGAGACTGAACCTCAGAGTACCTAGCACAGGGTCAAGCACCAAGGAGGCAGTTACTCAGTGTTAGTTCCAAATGGTGCCTGGCAACACAGGCCTCCTCAGCCCCTGACTTCCTGCTCTGACCTGGAACGACCCATGGTGAATGGCACATGTGCTGTCTCCCCACCCCTGCCCCAGACCCAGGTGACTGGGGTTCCGGGGAGGCCTTCTCTTGTGTAGTGCCCCTCCCCCACCTTGGGGGCCTGGCAGTGAGGGGCAGGGGCCTCAGTGGGCTCCAGCAAATCTTAGGGTGGGTCTTGGTTGTTCCTGAGCACCCAGCGGGAGCCCTGAGAAGCTGGAAGTAGAAGTTGTGGGCGTGGCTGTCATTGACCTGATCTGTTCCAGATCCCCTTCCCCCCTTCCTGCCTTCTCAGCAGGCAGATCCTTTAAGAATGGGTAGAGGAGTTGGGGATGGGGCTGGGACTTCTGACTGGGCACTCCTGTATTTGTGAGCAATGGCATGAGGGTGAGACCAGACCCTTCTTGCACCTGGCTGTTACTTCCAGCCACCACACTGTTTCCACGGTGTGCTTGGGGCGGGGGGGAGGGGGGGGTAGGTTTACCAAATGTGATTTCCTGCATTAACTCACTTAATCTTCACTATAACCCTATGGGCCTGGTATAGTATTTCCCACATTTTACAGATACAGAAACGGAGAGAAACCAGCTCTGGAAGCTGTCTCCAGGATGACAGGCAAACATTTTCGTGTAAACCCCGCAGCCTGATTTCTTCTAGTCCCAGCCTGCCTTCCTGGCCCCTGTCCAAGGGGCCTGCCGGTCTCACGTGGCCCATGTGAGCACTCCCACCTCAGACCTCCCAGCTCTGAGCTCGCCACAGACTCATCCTATCCTCTTGGCACTGCCCACCTTTCTTTTTTTTTTCTTTTTTTAAAAATTTTTAAAGCTTTTAAAAAATGTTTATTTTGAGAGACAGAGCGGTGAGAGGGGGAGAGGCAGAGAGAAACAGAGACACAGAATCTGAAGCAGGCTCCGGGCTCTGAGCTGTCAGCACAGAGCCCGATGCGGGGCTCCAACTCAGGAGCCATGAGATCATGACCTGAGCCAAAGCCAGAGGCTTAACCGACCGAGCCACCCAGGTGCCTTGGCACTGCCCACCTTTCGAGGAGAAAAGAAATGTCCCCTGGGGATGGAGAGCAAGCAGCACTTGAATAAATACCCACTCCTGTCCTGCCCCATGCTTGGGCAGCTGGACTCTTTCCGTGGGTTTGAACTCTGTCTTACTCTTGTCCACCTTTATGCTCCCTCACTGCATCCCTCTGCCATGATATCCGTCTCTCCTGAGGACACGACAGGACTTTGGTGAACCTTTGGATGGCCACTAAGAGCTTCTTAAGGGGGTCCCCAGGGAAGGTGTACACTCTACTTGATCACCCCACCCGGAGGCAGAGTTGTCCTGGCCTGTTCTCTAGCCAAGCTGCAGCTGAGCTCATGGGGCTAAGTTACCAGCATTCTCCCACTCCCATTTTTCTGAGTTCACAGGAGGATGGGAGAGAAGAGTCTATATTCAGAATTCTCAGATGCTGGGAAGAGCTCAGAAATGCACAAAGTATTACCAATATGTGATGGGATATGCATTTGAAAAAAAAAAAACAGTGTAAATAATAAAGAGCTCTAATAAAATGTTCAGGACCTTTGACTCAGTGACTTCACTTCCAAGAGCTGATTCTAAGGAAGTCATTCCAGAGAAGAAGAAGAAGGAAGCATGAGGTCCAAAGAGGTTCACTGCAGAAGTGAAAAATGAGAAACAGCCTAAATATGGGGACATAGTGAAATCAGTGGACGCTCTGATACAGTGGTATGGGGGATCATTTTAAATGATGGCCATGAAAAATATTAACAATATGGAACATATGTACATTATAACTACAGAATACATATGGGTGTCCAAACTATATAAAATATATGTTTACAAGAGAATGGGCACAATGAAAATAATTTCAGTGTAAGTGAGGCGATTAGGAATTTCATCTTTAAAATAATTCTCCTTGGGGGACCTGGGTGACTCAGTGGGTTGAGCGTCTGACTCTTGATTTCAGTTCAGGCCATGATCCCTGGGTTGTGGGATTGAGCCCCGCATCAGGACCACACACAAGGGTGTGGAGCCTGCTTAAGATTCTCTCTCTCCCCTGCTCGTGTGTGTACTCTCTCTCTAAGATAAAAAAAAAAAATGATAATAATTCTCCTTGTTTAAACTATTCCTACAATTAAAAAAAAAAGAAATGCATGGCAGGGGGCAGGGATAGTGACCGGAAAGGGGACATTGGCTGCCGGCAACGTTCATTGTCTTGATCTGGGTGCTGGGTACGTAGATGTGTTCATTTTATGAAAATTCAGTGAACTCTACCCTCAGATATGCTAACATATCTGTGTTTGTGTACTTCAATGAAAAATTGAAAAAGAAAAGAAAAAAAATGAGACCTTAAAAACAGAAAGGTGAACACCATGTGTTCACAGTGAACTGTGGCCTGTATGATCAGTAAAGGTCTTTTTTTGCCCCTAATATGTACTCTTATTAAAAATTAGTCATGACTGTTTTCAAAAGTCCTTTTGTCTGAGCTCGTTTGAACCTGAAGACATGGTCTTCAAGAAGGTAGATGTAAGAGCTTATTATAATTAATATTCGGGAAACCTTGAAAGTAGCAGTTTCCAAACCTGTGCCTGCGTCCAAATCTTCTGGGTGACTTGACCACGTGTTCAAGTACAGATTGCTGGGCCCCACCGGGTGGGCCCAAGACTTAGCATTTTTAACAAATTCCCAGGTGATGCCAGTACTGTAGATCTTTGGGACCCGCTTTGAGAACCGCTGCTCTGAAATAACCCTCTAGAATCCCATGCACGATGGTAGGGTAGGACCACTGCTGATGAATCTTGGGGCATATTCTTCCTTCTGCAAAACCAAAACAGGTGCTAAGTCTTCCTAATAACAATCCAAGAAGATGGAAGTGTTGATGATCCTCTGGCACCCTGCTCTGTGCGGAATGGATTGATTTTGACTGGCCCTGTTGATGCCTTCCTAAAACCGTAGCCGAAGCTGGTACTGGTGTTGTCAGGTGTGAAAGGGACGTAGAGGCAAAATTACTCAAGCATGGGGAACGTACAAAGCAAAACTCTTGGCATCATACCAATAAACACAAGCAAGTGATTTCCTTTTAGAGGCGGAGAAGCAATAAGCATTTATTGAGCAATTACTCTGGGCCGGGTGCTAAACTGAGAGCATTATACGCCTTGTTTCAGCTCATCCCCCGAACCACCCTCTGAGGGCCAGTACTATCATTATCCCCATGGCCCGGAGACTCAGAGAGCTGAGTGGCCCATGCAAAGTCTACGCATACACGGAGGAATCGGGATGGAAGGCCTGCTCCAGAGCCTGTGGCCCCGTCCAGGCAGAGCCAGTGGACGCACAGTCACCTCCTCCGGGAGTCACCTGTGGACATGGCCAGGGGAGGAGGGACGCCAGGGCCGTCTGCATGGGCAGACTAGGGAAAGGATGGCTGTTGTGGGAAGACACGGTGGAGGAGGTAGGCTTGGGGGAAGGTAGTTATGAGAAGGGAGGAGGACGAAATAATGCATGGGGCGGGGGTGGGGGGTGGGAGGGGGACGATCCAGGAAGCAAGGCACCCTGGGCTGGATATGCCAGTACCCCGAGGGTAAGAAATGCCGCTCACAGAAGCAGAAGCCCCAAAGTCTCACTTATGTGCAGATCCTGTCCTCAGGAGTGGCCTGATCATGGCCATCAGAACTCCACTGCTCCTTGTTTTCTGACTTTCTACAAGGGACATAATAGAAAAAGAAAAACAAAGTGGCCAAAGGCACCCTTGAGGCAGCCGGGAGGCTGGTTTTTAGCCACCCGAGGGTGCTGCTACTGTGTCTGGGCCTCTGGGTGGCCACACACACGCACACATGAATGCGTGCCTGCCAGAGGTTGCTCTTCCTCCCTTCCCTGGGGAGTGTGCCCTGCTGGCAGCTTGCACCCCTGTTGCACCATCCATCCCATGGCGCTGCTCTGCCTTTGGGCCCTTGTGTGAGGGTGGCAATCTGTCCGTGCTGCACAGTAGGGCTCCTGTTGGTACCATCGGATTTCCCTCGGGTACCTGCTTGCTTTTCACTCCTGCTCCCTCCCCACGACTCCCAGCTGCCCATCTTTGCAGCAGCCCCTGACCTGCTCAGCTGCAGACAGAGGACCTGGGAGAAGAAGGCAGCAACTTTGCCTCTAGGAGGCCGGAAGCTCTGAAGATCACAAGGTCTGAGCAGCCGTGCAGACCTTTAACAGGGCGCGGCCCTGCCTCTAGCAGAGTGTGCCCAGAGCACGTCCTGGGCACTGCCCGATCAGATTAACAACTCTTCTTTCTTTCTCGTGGGCAGAGGTAGTGTGGGGCGAGGGGTTGACAGTCTCTCTTTCTCAGGAGCGTAAACCGTCAACTCTTCTTTCTTTCTCGTGGGCAGAGGTAGTGTGGGGCGAGGGGTTGACAGTCTCTCTCAGGAGCATAGACTGTCGTATTAGTCAGGGCGCCTCACCAAGCCTCCTGCTCTGCAGACTGCTTTATCACGAGGCTCTATCCTGTTAGCAGGCATTGAGTAGAACAGGACTTAACAGACTATAACGTCATGCTACTGCTCTGTCCCCCTGAGAGCCAGCGTCTGCCTATCTTTTGGGGCTGTCCCATCTCAGACTCCAAGGACAGACATGTTATTAATCTTCACTATCTTTTCATTCCATGAACCCCACCCCCACCCCGCCACCAAGAAGGGACCCAGGAGTGTCACGCAGAGGGTGACTTGACTTTATTTATTTCCCCCTTGCCAGGTGGAAGGCACAGTTCTGCCTCTGATCATGAGCTAACACAATCCGTGGGACAATAAGCAGCCAGGGCTTTGAAATGGCGAGGCGCCTGATACACGTAGAGCTTGCACCCTGTTTGGAGGGGATGCCACCTGGCTCCTCCTGCAGATGTTGCACAGGGAGCCCTCTCACTCAATTGGCCATGGAATCATGGAAGGACACATTTGAGAAGCCATCCCTGTGTTTTCATTACACTGCACATCCCTCCATTGGAGATGGTCCCAACACATTCCAGATGACCTGGCTGCCGGACAGGTGGGGTCAGGGCTCATGTGCCTCTCTGCCTGGGCTGTTGTCTGATGCCATTCAAGGTGGCTGCATTGAAAGGTCCCCTGAGATGGGAGGCTGTGGTGTAAAGGGGACCTCAGGGTAGTCGGCTTCCTCTCTGCCACAGCAGTGAGGTGAGGTGAGCTCGGCTGTGGGAGATTAAATAGCCCTTGTCTCTCCATTACCTGCAAAATGTTCTTGGCGGGGGGAGAAATAATCAGCGTTTGGATTTTTACATATTGATGCCTCTTCCTCCAAGATTGAGAAATGGGTGTGGAGCACCTGGGTGGCTCAGTCGGTTAAGTGTCTGACTCTTGATCTCATCTCAGCTCAGGTCTTGATCTCAAGGTTGTGAGTTCAAGCCCCGTGTTGGGCTCCACACTGGGTGTGGAGCCTACTTAAAAAAAAAAAAAAAAAGAAATGGGAATAATACGTACACTTTTGAGGGCTGTCTGGGTAACACCTGGTGGTATTAACAGGTGTGTAGAAGGGAGGATTTCCAAGGGTAGAGTAAGCCTGAGGCTACCGGAATGGCAATTCTTCTAAGTCCTGTTGAAGAACTCGGATCCCAGTGAGATGTTAGAGGTCAGCATGAGATTCCATGTTTGAATCATAACAAAGACTCAGAGACCCCCCAAGGGCTTCTCTAATGGGTGGTCCTGACTGTGGCCTTGACCCTAATGTTGCACGAGCATCTGCAGCTTACCATGACGGGCCAGGCATTCAGCATTTGGGTTATGTGGTTGGGGGCTAATGATAAGTTGGGCAGAAGGCGGCTGGGCTCTAAGGAGCTATGCTCCAATTATGGCTGAGAAGGCGCTGTTCCATACCCTCGGGGGGGGGGGTCGGTGAAGATAAGATGGGACAGAAAGGGAGCAGGCAAATAGGACGAATACGGGCCATCACAGTGAACAGTCAGCCACTGGCTAATACCTCAGTTGTACTCCGCTCCCGGAGGCCGAGTGTAATGTGGACGATGGATATGTTACAGGGAAGGTCACTGCAAGAAGCAGACCTCCTTCTAGGAAAGGATGGAGTAGAACCAGTGTCCGCCAACCAAATACTATGTGCAAAGTGCTGTATACACACTACCCTGCAACAAATCGTTGTAAAGATTTGAGGAAACCTGGACGGGGTGGGGGTGGGGGCGGTTGGGAAACATGTCCCAGAGTCCTAAAGCTAATGACGGGCAGAGTGAGGATTTGAGCTCAACTACTCTTTAGTCTGGCTGTGCTTCCCAGCTGTTTCCCCCAGATACTTAAGACAGGAAACATTTACCCGGAGGCACTCTCCCATCAGCCCATGGAGTCTTCCTTGTAATGCACAAAGCATTTGTTTGTGTCTTGATTCACCCCTAATGCTCCCACTCAAGAAAGCATGCCCCATGCAAGTGAATGAAAGTGACATCATTAAGTACTACGGTGGGAAAGAATACTGAGCTCACAAATGTTGGTACTTTACCAATGTTAATATTCCTAGCAGCTGTCTTCGTACCTGACAGGAGATCCACCTGTGTACATGATGATGCTGAGAACCACCACGCGGCACTGCCCGTGATAATGAGCTTGGTCCTCGCTCACACGTGCACTGCAAGGCCAGCCACCTACACGGGGTTGGCCTCATTCTGAATAGTAAAGGACATTGACACAAAACGCTGGAGTGTTTGGGCACGTTGCTACTTTTGAACCACGGCTTCTTCTAACGTGGCCTCCGGGACGCCAAATAGGGGGTGTCCAGAAAACCATTACAAGTGTGCATATTGCTACCGTTTCTTAATCTCGGAGGACTGATCAAGGTGATCGAGTCGATGCTATTTAGAGAACACTGATTTTAGAGATATCCTTTTTATTTTCTGAGTGTGCTCCAGGGGAGCCTAGGGATTCTATAGAGGTAGCTTGTGGACTCCCTGGGGGTGCAGGTGAAGGATCCACTTGCCTAAACCAGAAAAGCTACTCTTTTTCTGCTTCCTATAACAAAGTTCTACGTACGGTTCTGCCTGAAGAAAGACTCTTTGGGGCCCTTTTTTTTTTTTTTTTTTTTTAAGTTTGAAAACCACCGCTTTAAAATGATGCTTTTGTGATCCCATAGGTAAAAAACGTGCCTGCTTGTGGGTGAGTCTCTCTGGTGGACCACTCGGTTGGCTGCCACTGAGGAGTTGTTAAGGAACGAAGTCTCTGGAAAGACCCATCATGGGCCCATCCTTTGATATTGAGCCAAGAAATGAGTCTCCCTTGTTGAATGGCTAGGATACCTGGGACCCAAGGGATGAAAGGAAATGTGCACCTGTCGATGTTCGAACAAACAGGGCAAGAAAACCACCTATTCCATCTCTCCGTGGCCTTTCAAGCCATGGGGAACAGGGAGGGGAAGGAATATGAGGGAACTGGATCTCCTTCGTTTAGCAGGGAGTTTACTCTACTGGCAGAGGGGACCTCCAGATTTCTTGGGTGTGTCTGCCGAAATCACTGAAGCGCATCCAGCTGGTTTCGAAATTGCTTCCCATTTGAACCTGTTCCAACCAAGCAAACTGTCCCTAATGAGGAAATTTTGCTTGGCAGTAGATTGTCTTCCTTTTCATCACCTCCTCCCCTTCTTCCGGCTGCCTTTCACCTTCTCTAAGCCATAGAAAGTTAAAATGTCCTCTTGGGCATCATTCCGTAAAATCAGTTGGTTTCTCCCCCAATGGTACACTCCTTCTCACATTCGCCCCCTCCAGTGCTGAGAACACACTCATTCCGATTTGAAAGAACTTCTCTGTTAGGAATGAACATGTCTTGCTCAATAGACGAGCGTGGGGATGGGTCTGGCCCATACTGACTTCCCAGGGGCTATGTTCCTAAAGGCCTCTTACAAATCAGTTGGTTGGACCTAAGCACATATTTTCCAGTTACCCATTACGCTTAGGTTCCTGGGCTAGCCCACGACAGCCTCTTCTATTGTCATAGGATGCAGCGTTGGTAGGGACTCCGTTAAGGTGACGTGGAATGGCCAGAGAGCACAGGTTTTGGGGTGAGCGAGAATTGGGTTCAAATCTCAGATTATCTTCTGGCCTTTTTTTTACCCCTCAGAGCTTCAATTTTCTCTTCAACAGATAAAATGAGAGGGATGGTACCCACTGCAGGCCTAAAGCAGGCTTGAGGGCCCTGTGTGAGAGCCAAGTGGCAGAACAACGCTGAGTGCCCAGCACAGTGTAGGTGCCCAGTAAATGTACCTCCCTACCACCCTCTCCAACTCCGGTTGATGAGTCTGAAGACTCATACTACGGTTGGTGTTCTCCATTGAACAATGGAAAGGGAGGAGAAAATAAAAATGATACAATACTAGTGATGGTAAAACAGAAAACCAACCAGGGAGTAAGGAATAAGAAACAGAGTTTCTGTCTTCATTTCTGAGATTTGATAAAAGGCAGATTTATTCAACTGGAGGGGAACGGAGTGGATGGGAGCATGGTGAAGATGCAGAGGGGATTTGGGGGCTCGGGTTATCATTGGTCTGTTTGGAGATGAGTTCCTTTAAACATATCTTAAGGAAATGTAGACATTTGCCTTTTTCTGGTTCTCAGGACCACTGGCCCAGCTGGGGGTGGGCGAAGACAAGGGACCTGGCAACAGGAGGGATGGTGGGCAGAGACCTTGAATATTTGATACCCGGACCCACGGTCTTCTGTACAACAAAATTATACTTAGCATAATCATGGAATTGTTAATAGTCAGCATTATTTTCCCGATTTGTTGATTAACTTAAAAGCTATCCATAACACTACAGAACAAAGAATAAATTTCTACATTAAAGATACGATGCAGGAGTGCCTGGGTGGCTGAGTCAGTTGAGTGTCTGACTCTTGATTTCAGCTCGGGTCATGGTCCCAGGGTCATGAGATGGAGTCCCGTGTTGGGCTTTGCCCTGGGCATCAAGCCTGCTTAAGATTCTCTCTCTCTCTCTCTCTCTCTCTCTCTATCTCTCTCCACCCCCCCTCTTTCCCTCTGCCTCTCTCCCCCACTTGCACTCTTTCTCTCTCTCAAAAAAAAAAAAACAAACAAAAAAAAGCTATTAAAAGTCTTTGTTAAAAAAGATATGATGCAAACTTTGAAACTTTTCACGTGGGAACTGTTATTGAGCTAACAAATATCACAGCTCAGAGTCCTGCTCCTTCCATTGCTTTAAATTTTAAATGCAAATGAAAACTCCAAGAGGTCACATAGAAGAACAAGACTGAAGCAGCTCGAGTGCCTTCTCCATCTTCAGAATCTCTGCGCTGTTTATTTTAAATCCACCAACTGAACACAGGATCTACACAGCACCCCAGGGACTCAGACACGCTGCCACTTACCTGAGCGTGAACAATTCCGCACCACTAGGAATCTATGCTTGAGACCTTCCCCCGGAAGCTAAGTAGGACTAAATTAGTGTGTGCATGTGTGTGTGTGGTGTGTGTCTGACTCTGTAACTCCCACGTGGGATGCAGTTTGTATTAAAGAATAGGTAACGAAAACATGCTAATTTGGAATTCCTGATTATTAAAATCCAACAGTGATCACAACTCAGACCAATAAGAAATTTTCTTGGGCAGAAATATTTTATCACTGATTGTTTTGACTCAGTGGAGTAGGCAGTCACACAAAGCATTTATTATTACTGTGTTTCTGTCTGCACAGGCCATGACCCTCGTACTGTTTGCATCCATGGTGGCTAATGGCTACCATCCGCTCAGACGCTGTCGTTCTGACTCGGCCCCGCCAGGCTTGGCAGAGGCTGTTGCTAACCCCACAGCCATTCCTGTTTCCTCTTCTAACAGAAGTGGGTTCGTTTGTCATTGAATACTAACGTGCTCAGGAAAAGTGAGACTCCCCTCAGCTTCAGGGAGTCAATGTATTTGAAAGCAATCATGGTGATCCATTTCTCCTCTGAGAGTGATTGGTTTGGGGTGAGCATATGACTGGATTCTGGCCAAGAAGATGTGAGGATAAGTCCACTAGGGTAGGGATGGGGAATTCTTAGGAGAGATTTTCCTCTGGATTAAAATTAAATCCAAATCAACAAATGAAAAAGAAACTAAAGGCATAAAGATTAAACACACGCATGCACGCGCGCGCGCACACACACACACACACACACACACAACTGAAGATCAACATTGTCCCCAACAGAAGCGCACATGTAGACATACCCTTCCTGGATTGGGACACAGCTGGATGAGAATGTGATGCCAATGCCTGAAGAACCATTCTTTAACCATGAGGGGGCGAGGTGGAGGTGAAAGCCAGCATGCTAAAGATGGCAGGCCAAAAAAGGTGAAACCACCTGCCCCTGGCATTGTGCTGTGTGAGATCACAGACCCCTCCTCCCAAAGCCACTAGGCTGTCCTGGTGCTGGGAACCAAAAGTACCTTAATTTTTTTAATGTTTTATTTATTTTTGAGAGAGAGAGAGCATGAGCAGGGGAGGGTCAGAGAGAGAGGGAGACACAGAATCCAAAGACAAGCTCCAGGCTTTGAGCTGTCAGCACAGAGCCTGACGGCAGGTCTCAAACCCACGAACCATGAGATCATGACCTGAGCCAAAGTCAGATGCTCAACTGACTGAGCCACCCAGGTGCCCCGCCAAAAGTGCCTTAGAGCTAGGTGTGTGCATGAGGGGCGAGGATGGTCACCAGAGGAAGTAGCTGAGCTCAGTATGAAGAAAACCAAGGAAGGGAGAGCATAAGATGTCCTGGGACTCCCGGGTATGGAGGAAGAAGAAAGAAAGGCAAACGGGGAAGGGGAAGGAAGCTCCAGATGTCACCATTGATCTGAACTTTGGCCGCTGAATCAGAACCACGGTGTCTGAGTGGATGGTGGGGGGGTGGGGGGGGCAGGGTCTACGGGGGCCTTCCTAACACAGCGTGTCCGTAACTTGTGTAGTGACTAGCTGAGGTAATCCAGCGATCCTTGTACCCATTGTGCTCCCCCTCCTCTAACCAAGGAAGGGGGTAGTAGATAGTAACAAAGTTTCATTTGAGAGAAAGTGGGTGGCCCTAAACCTTTTGCAGACTGTCTTTACCTTATGCCCCCTCCTCCTCCCCCCGTCCTCTCAAAAGCAGAGCCTGAGGCAAGCATTAAACTGCTGATACTGTCTTTGGGAGGTGTAAGTCCAGGGATAAAAAAGAGGAATTGAGGTGAGGACAGACACCAAGCCTGTGACACGCTGTGCCACCCTGCCAGCCACCATTTCCTACCCAGCCTCAAAGAGACTTAGTGTGTCACTTGGCATGCATGTTTTTTCTGGAAGGTTTATACAAAGAACTGACACCATGAAACAGTGCACAGAGGACAGGAAAAGGGAGGAATCGGAGAGCTACCCTCTCCTGCATTTCTAGGGTTCATTACCCAGCCCCTTAGTAACCCAAGCCTCCTGCACCCAAAGTAGAGGAGAGACAGCCTGAGGGAGTTTCTGGCCAAGAGAGAGAAAAGGAGGTGGTCAGAGGAAACTGAGACAATCCCTACTGTGTGTGTGTCTGTGTCTGTGACATGGTGTCTGGACCCAAGCATGTGTCCTGCACACAGGGACAACCCACCGCTCCCCATCCCATGCTTGTCCTTCTCCTTGTGGGGCCCAGGCACCCTCCAGGAGGCCTTTGACACCTTCTCCAGCCCTCTCCAAGTCCTTTCCACATCACCTTTCCAGTCTGCCTTCAAAGCAAGTCCCTCAGGGCCACGCATAAAATTCCATCTGTGCTTTTAGTAAGGGAGAGTAAAGAGGAATTATTGCTGCTCCTTGCTCGGCTGGGTTTTGTAGAATTACCCCAAAGCTGTGTTTGTCATGCCATTGAGCTGGAGGCCCATGCTTAATGTGCTATCTGCTCTGACCCCAGATGTCTCTCTGCATCGCTGCCCTCCCGCCAGCTCTCCTGCGGGCCGGCTCGCTCTAGGGTCACTGCTGACAAGTGTGTTACCGGTGTTTATCCATATTAAATCTTGTACCGCTGACTGCCTTTTACCCACTCCCGTAAACTCTATTTGGTTCTTCTGCAGTTTCCCCTCTTGCCTTGTCTCGTCCTTCTTGGGAAGGCAAACCCTTCTAAGTCAGGGATTCCACCAAAGCATCACGTTCCCAACTGTCGATGAAAAGTGAAGGTGTTAGAGATGGTCCTGCTACAAAGCTCCTCTGAAACTGGTACTGACCCGTTCGTAACTACGTCGTTCAGAGCTGTGGGGCGGGGGGGTTCACCACTGGGCCCGGTTTCATTACCATATACCTCTGTGCAGGTCGAGGTCGGGCAGCCCTTTTCTTGTGGAAGGACACGGGTCAAAGCCCTCATCATCTCAGTCATGATTTATATAGGTTGAGCACTTTACAGTGTATGATACACCATGGACATTTGATTTTTTTTTCTCAAACTTAAAAGCATTTGCTGTTTTTCCCCCCTCTCTGTAAGACATTTTATTAGAGCAAAAATAAAATGCATTTTATTCTGAAAAAAAAAATCATGAAATCAGAAGCTCCACCTTAATTGAGCCATTAGGAAATGAAAACACGGTTTGAATGTTTCCCGTTTTGAATCTGGTGTCATTAATGCTGGTGAGACACACTCAGCCAACATGTTTTTTTGTTCCCACTTAATGACACTTTACACGTGTGGTGCTTTAGAATTAATTTTCTGAAAGTTTCATGTATCGTATGATTTCTCTAAGAGATTTATCCTTGAGAAGAGAAATGTACACAGCCCCTGGCTGGCTCAGTTAGTAGAGCCTGCGACTCTTGATCTCGGGGGTCGTGAGTTCGAGCCCTACACGGGGGATAGAGATTACGTAAAAACAAATAAAAAATACATAAAAAATAGAAATGTGCATGGAGGCATAATTTGTGAGCTTGCAAAGCAAACTCTTCATTCTTTCTGTGGCCCGGGTTGACCGTGAGGTTTTTTTCAGTTAAAACTGTCATCAATCACAGAAGTTTTCCTTTTCCCAGTGATGAGACCTTAGAAACAAACTGCATGTCCTACTATTCAAAACCAACTATGTTTTATACTTAAATTGATGCAAAAGTCACTGAAATTGGATGATAAATTAATATGTGACACAGATGAAATAAGGTCAAAGTTCTTTGTTTTAAGGAAAAACCCACAATCCACTGTAATGGAAAATATTTAATTAGATCATTCATTTAATCAATAGCTAGTTATTCAATGCCTCTTAGGTCCCACGTACTATCAAGACATATTCTTCTTCTCTCCTCCTCCTCCTCCTCCTCCTACTCTTTCTCCTCCTTCCCCCCACCCCCAAAATTTGGCAGAGGACAAAGCTATTACATTCCTGATGTGTTCCTATTCTGCTGCCGATTAGGAGGGAAAAACATCTTTGTTTCTGTGGAGAGAAAGATCTCACTCTCCTCATCTCCCCAGCCCACCTGTTCACTGCAGTTGCCGTCTTGCATAGGACCTGCAGGAAGAAGGAATCTTTGATAGACAGAGAACTTTAATATACTATTTAGCTGTGTTACTGAGAATGGGATCTTGAGGCTCAGAAAAAAATAAACACAGGAACTTTGAAATATCTGGAAGCTATTCCAAGACCCCCAGTAGGGATTTCTGGTAACGAAATGGATGGCGGTCGTAGGAGGGAACCCAAGCATTTATTCACTCAAGACGGCCCCTTCATATTTTATCTTCGGTGTCATGGCGGCAGTGCTAATATACACGAGCCTTCTTGCCCCAATAATGGGCCATTACAGCTTCAGGAAAAGCCATCAAGTTTCTGCGGCATTTATCTGTCAGCAGGAGACTATTATGGGAGCACAAACTCACATTGTATTAGCGTTATCAGTTAATTATGATCCGTGGGACATGTGCCAGCCAATGGCTGACAGTCTGCTGACCACCACTCAGGAATATAACCCCACACCCCAAATTCAAGCATGGGAGAAGGAAAGGGACCCAAAGAGGTGTGTGGTTGGGGATACTTTCCCTGGCCAGGAGTCCATGGAGCCCCAGGCCGGCCAGTACTGTCCCCAGAGATGCACAAGTTAGGCTCACTGTCTAGGCCAGGCCCACCTTAGACATCGTGGATGGTCAATGGATGCACTTCCTGGACTCACCTCCCCCAGCCCTTACCCTGGGGTGGATGACAAACAAGCTCCGAGTGTGACTGAGACAGTTCCACGGAGACATCTTCTCCTTCCTGGGCCGGTGGTAAGAAGCGGTTATGCACCTTGTGTGTTTCCTAAGGTGTCATCCTGCCTGGAAACGGGGGTTCAGGGAATGTAAGGGTGAGGGACAGGCATAGGGTAACCAGTGTCCCCCATTCACTGGACTTAGGGAGCGTGTGGCAGACTCCAAAAATTCTTGTTGGCTCTTATCTTTTAGTGATGAGGCCATCAAGCCCTCTGCTCCCCCAGGGCCCACGCTGCATTCACCAGCTCCTGCTAAGCTACCTGCTTGAAAGATGGGAAAAGCATCCTCTTGTGGGCTCAGAGCAGCACACCACAGGGAGGGGATTCAAGAATCCGAGAGACACTGCTTGCTGCTGCCTCACGAGTGCAGAGATGACTGGTGTCAGGGAGGCTGCCGCAGGAGCGGGAAGACTAGGCTCTACCAAAGGTGGGGGTTTCCACCAGACCAGTGGCAAGGGGTGCTGTATGGGGGTCAGCGGCAGAGATCAAGGTCATTTGGGTAGCCCTTGGGGTCCAGGGCAGGTGTTCGGACAGCCCCTCTTTCAGGACTTAGCCAGGCTGGGATGGGAAAGAGTGAGTGGATGGTCAGCGTGGATCCGTGTTCAACTATCCATGACACACTTGGTGCTTGCTGTCCCTGGGGAAACACAGGTTTGAGGAACAGGGTGGGCCAGGCTAGGTCTGGGTATGTTTTCCTACTTACCTGCTAGCTGGAGCATTTCTCCCGGCAGGACGGCAGGTCAGGAAATTGGTGTCCACCCATCAGTGCTTCCTGTTTCTCCCAGGAAACCAGGCGGGGAAGGGTGTGGTCACATCAGCCTGGTCCCCGCCACCTACCTGGCGAAGAAGTGCCAGTGCCAATGGCACTGCTCTGGTTTGGCTTCATATTCCTCGGCAATGAACTTGGACTCGGGGAAGGAGTAGGGAGAGAAAGTGAAGAGACATGTGTACAAAGGTTTAGGAGTGGAGTAAGAAGAAATCCAGGCACCAAGGATGGCATGCTTTGCAGTTACTCACTGTGTGACCTTGTGTAGGTCACTTCTCCACACGGGGAGATTTCTAAGTTTCCTCATCTATAAAGTCTGATGGTGATTCTAAATGATTCTCCAAGCCCCTCTCAGCTGTAAGGTTCTGTAAATGTAATAAATATCTAGTTAAAGGAGTTTGTCACAAGAACTAAGTGAGCTGCTGTCCCCTTACACCATCTACAAATAACTGTTTCTAATGCCTTCTGTCCCAGAGCCCCCTTTGGCTGACATGCCCATCTGGGGGCACCAGGATTGGGACACAAGACAGTGAAAGGGTGGATGGCTTAGAACTTGGTGCTGGGGTGGATTACAAATTGCACCTGCTCTAGGTAAGGAGTGCAAGAATGAAATGATAAGTGGTTGAATGAATTTCAGGGTGGACGGAACCCACGAGCCCAGCCCACTCATTTTACTTCCCCCTGCCCCCCACCTTTGTGTTCCAGAGAAGAGAGACCTTGGTAAGGTCACACAGAGACGTAGCAGATCCTGAGGTCTGCTGCACTCTCCAGCACCGCCATCTGTCCAGCTAGAGGCATGGGACCCGACCCTGGCTTTGGGAAGGAATACCATTCTCAGTGAGCTGGGTGAGGGCAGAGTGGAGAGAGGCCGGTCCCAGGAACAGTGTAGGACCCCCCCCCCCCCCCGCCACCAAGGTTGCCTGGAGAACCACAGGAAAAGCCACACCTGCCAGGCTGCATCAGGTCACAAGGGTATCCTTGCTGGTGGGCCCTGGTCTCCCCTCCAGCAGGGTCTACGGGCTCTCCTGCCAGGGAGGGAATGAGAAAGAATTCTGCCTCGGCTGTAGGTGAGGTGACTAGACAGGCACCGGTGAGGAGGAAGAGGAAGTGGGGTCTCCAGGACCTCATTCCCTGCCTGGAGGGCAATCATCTAGTCCCCAGAGAGAGGCCCTCAGCTACCTTCCTCCTGCCTTAGATGCAGACAGTGATTGTGCAGGAGCATTAGCCCGATTTTTAACCAATGAAACTTCTTGTTTTCCCTCATTTGCTCCCAGTGGCTTTGAATCCACTGCCCGGGGCTGTGAAGTTGTCTTTCTTTTCTTGTTCTATCAAGTGTCTTCTGTCTCCAGTTAAAATTGGTGCATCCACACAGAGCAAGGAGCCACTGATCCCATACAACCTAACCCCCCTTCTGGGACAGCCAGCCTGTCCCTCAGCAGGCCCACCCCAAATTGCTATGCTTCAGTGCATTCAACAAAATAGTCTTCAAGTAACTGCTCTGTCTCAGGATCCATTACTCACTGGGGATCCTCTGGGAAACAAAAACAGACACGGTCCCTCCCCTCATAGGGCTTATAATTTAGTGTGTGTGGGGGGGGGTATTATGCCAATCATATATAATTGCAGACTGAATAGCAGAAGGTTCTGGTGCGGTCCAGAAGGAGGGAAATTCTAGGTGACAGGTACAAAGACTGAGGGTAGCATGGTGCGGGATGAGGACGGGTGCAGAGAAACACACAGGAGTCTGTCCTGGGAGGCTTCCTTGTGGGGCCAAGGGAAGCACCGGGACTGTGTGCATTTTACAAGGAGCCCCCTGGCTGCAGGGTACTTGGAGAAGGGATTTCAGGGGGCTGGAAAGGATACAGAGAAACCAGTCACTGAGGTCTTGGCAAGAGGTGGTGCTTGCGTAGAGGCCCTGGTTAAGGACAGAGCCTCTACACCCTGCTTCCGTCTCTAATACAACCAAGTACCTATGTGATTAAAAAAAATCCGGGGCTGCTGGGGGTTCTGCTGACAGAGCAGACATCTTCATCCATCTCTCTGCGAGATGCCTGCCTGAGCCCCGAGCCCGGAGAATCCCATGCGTTCCTCCACTTCAGCACATATGAAAAATCTCAGCTCCGTTTCCCAGCCTGCGCGCGCTTACATTTATCCAAGTCAAGTATCATCTGTGGTCCCAGCGCCCATTCCCCAGCCCCTCCAGAGCGCCTGACCCCTCCTGGGGTTTCTCACCACCTTCCCTGCTTTTATTCCTGAAGTGCTTGAAAACTGCCTGCAGTTGCATGCCATTTAGACCTTATTTTGATGATAAAATTATGTCTCCCCCCCCCTCATTGTCTTCTGTAGAATATAGGAGAATAAGGTGGTGGTCTCTCCTAAGGGCTTCCCCATCCCCCACCCCCTCCCGGGCTTTTAAGTAATTCTATACCTATCCCCTCCCACACTCATTTGAATCCTCACATTATTATCTCTCTGTGGCTGGCACAACTCAAAAGATGAAAAGCCCCAGCAGAAGGATGGGGGCATGACTTATAGCTTGTTTTGGTACAGTGGCAGCCCATAATATTCGGGTTCACGGATGGAGCAGACAGGGATGCAGGTGTGTTCGTGGCTGGGGATTCAGGTGTGTATGCTGAAACATCAGGTGTGTGTGCCTCCAAGTACCATGTGGCAGGTAAGCCAGTTGTTTTAACCACAATTGTGTTTTTCCTAAACAGGTAGGGATTTATTTGCTCACGTCTGTGTCCCAGGTACATTTCTGAGAGTTGCCAATGGCGAGCATCATTTTGTACATCTAGAGAGCATTTTATAGACGCACACCCCGCATCTAGCCATATGAGAGTGGTTCAGAACCAACTGGCCCAGGTGATGAGAGCTGGGAAGGGAATCTGCTTCCTTCCTGCTCTCTGCGGCAGTGCCTCACCTGCGGGCCTGACCCTTTGCACTTTTGTGCACCAAACACAGGTCTTGAGGCTGTGAATTTCTAAGGCCTTCTTGGCCTCTTCTGGGTGGGAGAGTGGTGCACAGTGACTCATTTTTAATTTGTAAAACAGACCCATTCTAAAAGGCTGAGAGAGAGAGGGGGGAGTGTGGTGAGGCCTGCCAGTTAACGGACAGGATGCGGGTGGGGGGAATATGTAAACAGCACATCTGTCACACACACACACACCCCAGTCCCACCAGCCAGTTGGACAATTTTTTTTTCCCTTTAATGGCCAGAGGACAGGCCTTGCCACTCTACAGCTCAGTCCTCTCACTCCTCAGGAGGTGGGGACCTCGCCTGAGCGTCTGATTCCATTGAAGTCTCTCTGGCTCACCCCCCTCCCCCCACCCCAGCTCGATTCTGTCACTTTAAGTCCAGCCCCTGAGAGATAGCCAATAGGAGCCAAACCATACATCAGTCTCCCAGCCTTAAAGCTACAGTAGGGTTAGTGGGCTCCAAGTCTCTGGTGCCCGAGCCTCCTCCACGGCTTCCCATCCCCTCTGCCCGCTGGAGTGTGTGCATGAGTGGGAGCGCTGGGCTGTGCGCGCACGGCTCTCTGCCTCCCTCTCGCCCCGCCACGGCGCTTCCTCCCACTCTGCCTTCTCCCGCTCACTGTGCCCCTGCCCGGACTCGCACCTCGCCTGTGCCCTTCACTCGCTCTTCCGCGTGATTTCCCCGCCGCCTTTCTCTACCAACTGGGAATGCTAAAACGGGACTGATGGACGTGTCAGAACTCTGCATCCCGGACCCCCTCGGCTACCACAACCAGTAGGTGCTCTGTTTCTCGGTCGGTCGGTCGATCTGTCAGCCCTTCTGCCAGTCCGGCTGCCTCTGTCCTGGGTGTCGCAGTTCTCCTTCCAAGCATTTTTGAAGTAGCAGGAGCCCCGGGGGCACTTGGGGGACGTCGGAGGGGGGAAAGCCGCACACTTCCTGGGGTTCCTTCTGGGGCGGGGGTAAACCGCCTCTAACTTTTCCCGCACCCCTTTTACAAACCCTTACTTTTAAGTAAGAGCAGCGCTTTCTCATTCACTCTTTCTCTCTGATCTTCCCCCGCGGCGAGAAAATATTTTGAGTTTCTGTGGATTAGGAAGGAGCAGCCCAGAACAGGTGCGGGAATGGCGCAAGGATGTTCTGTCCCGTCCGAGAAAGCCTCCCCCGGGGGCCCTTTGACTTTAATGTTTATTTCCATACTGGAGACCGAAAATGATCCCGGCAAGGGAGCGAAATCGAACGTGCCGCGCGGGTTTGGGAACTGCTGGCGCCCAGCGCTGCCTTGCCCAGCGGTCCCGGTGGGGCGCCCCGAGGGCGCGCACGGGGCGCCGTGGATCCAAGGCGCTCCAGGGCTGTGGGCTGCGCGGCCCCGGGCGCACTGCGCCCCGCATCCCCTGGGAGGGGATCCCGCATCGCGCCAGGAGTGGAGACAGCCGGCCCGGCGGTGCCTCGGCGGAGGCAAAGTTGGTTCCCGGCTTTGCGGGAGGCTGCGGGCGGCGGAACTGACGGGCGCGATTTCCGTGCCCCGCGGCGGCTTAGCACTTGCCTTTCGGGATCCCAGGGTTGTCCGAGCGGCGCGGGCGTGGGCAGCGGAGGGGGCTGCGGGACGGGACTCCCACTGGCCCCGGGCTCGGGCGGTGCGCCAGGCGCGCAGAGTGGATAACGCGGAGAGCTGATCCCCCGGAACGGCGTGTCCGGCCCGGATTCTCCGGGGTCCTGCCCCGGCCACCCGCGGTTTCCCTCCGAGGGCCCCCCGCGCACGTCCCGCCACCTGCTCGGGTACCCGCCCGGCTCTCCCCCTCCGGCGCTGCGCGTCCCGCCGCGCTTGCGGCTGCTGTCCCTGTCCCGGAGGCTGCGTGTGGGCGCGCGCAGAGTGGTCCCTCGGAAGGCTTAAAAGAGTAATAAAATGGAAACTCTAGGTTCTCGCGGACCTGCTTAACTTGGTGCTCTTCTCCCTCTTTTTTTCTCTGAAGCGAACTAAACTACCAAAGTCAGTGCCCGCTCCACCATGCTTTCATTTTTGTACCCCACCCCCAAGAACCACGACATCCCTGAAATAAATACACTGGATAATGTGGGGTTCCAGGAAGCGTGCTTAATAACCCTTTTCGCTGCACAGACCCCCTCCACCCGGGTGGACCACGCGGGAGCGAGGAGGCAACTTCGCAGCAGTCTCTCCTGTCGATGGCCAGACTGTCCCAGTCTCCACGCTGACCTGGGTTTTAGGATTTCCCTGGGCAGAGGGTCCTTTAGGTGCCGCCAGAGTGTCGGAAGAAGAGGAGTTGGGATGGGAGATGCGAGGAATCTTTAATTCTAATGGATTCAGATTTCCATCAGCTTGAAAAGTGTCTTTCCGTTCTCTTTAAAGGTTATGCTAATCCCGGGTTGTGTGGCTGGTGGGGGTGGGGATGGGGTAGTACCCTAAGATGCCCCCTCCCATCATAGCAGGGGGTGGGAGCCACCAAAGAAACCTCTGGGTGGGTATGAGTGAGGCTGTGAACAATGTTTGATGCTTGTGGGGCATTTCTTCACATAAAATTACCAAGTACGACAAATATTGGATATTTAAATTATTTAGGCTCCCTCTCGTCAGGGTGACTTCTTTAGCTGAGCTCGAAATATCTATGTATTTGTCCCTGGCTCAAGTCATAGCCAATAAATATGAAAATTCGAATGGGGGAAGTACATCCTTTGATTAGGTTGACCAGAAAAGCAAGGAGAGAGGGAGGCTTTAGCAGCTGGGTAATTCATCGAGGTGACGGCCTCCCTGGCTTGAGTTTGAGGAGAAATATGGGGCAAAGAGGGACTGTCAGGGAAGCAGCAAGGGGGAATGAGGGAGCCGAGGTCCTGGGTGTCTGGGAAGGGTTTGGAGTGGAAATCCTTTATAAAGTAAGCCTGACAGTAGTTTGGATTCCCTAGCCTTCCTGGTTTCTTTGCAAAGAATTCACTTCTCACTGCACGGGGCACCGGAAAAGCCAGAAATCTACCCGGCAACTCCAGTGAGGAACTAAGGATCCACGTGAGATGCCATTTTTCAAAGCCCAGGACGTGCTGGGTGGCAGCCCCGAGCACTGGTGAGGTGGTCCCGGGTACAGTTGCGTGCCTCCAGGCGAGCGTTTGCATCTGCTGTGGTGCAGGGGCACAGTATTTCCAAGGAGGAGCTTGTGGAGGTCAGAGGCTGGGGGGTGGGGGAGGCCTCTTTCTGACCTCAGCGCTGCCCCCCCCCCCATGTCAAGTAGCTTTAGAGCCACTGGTAGCAAAGTAACAAAACCAGGGACTGCATTCTTTGGTGTGTTGGAAGCACAGTAGGATGAATCCATTCATTACCAATGGTGCTGATGTTTCTCCGGGAACATACGCACAAGTGCGTTCGTGAGCTCTGTACACGGTTTCCACCCATGTGGCTTAGTCGACATTCCCGGACTTGAGAAAACGCAAGGGCACAGGGACCTCAGTTCCGCGAGGAAGAACTCTCCAGCCCTTCTTCTCACTTGCTAAGACACAGAGAGCATTTTTTAATGCGTTAGTGTTATTCTCACTTTCCCAGGTGAGAAATCAACACACACGCACCACCACCACACACAGATACATCGTATCTTCATACCTTTCTCTCCTTCATTTTCATGTTCCTGTAGCCAGTCCTGTAGGTGACTCCATTACCATTTCTAATCAATATTTTATGTACATATATAATCAGCCAGGGTAGGAGTGAGCGGGCTGGCCTGCATGTGCCTGTGTACAGATGTGTCTGTGACCCAAACGGCTGGAGACCCTTGGTGTGAAACCCAGGGAGCAGAGGTGGGGGGGGGAGGGCGGGCTGCCTCATCCACAGTCCGATGACCACTTTGCTGTTGTTAAAGAAACAAAGGACAGACTATCCTGATGGTAAATACGTGGGTTCACACGTGGGAAGAAATGCCACATGGTAATTCAGAATTAGTGACCCAGAGAAAAACAAAGGGTAAATTAATTTTTAATGGTACATTTAAAAATAAATCAGAATGAGGACATTAGTCTTGGTTTTCCATGGGAGGGGCTTTAGGAACTAAACCTGTATGTGCCCGCCGCCCTCCTGGGTGTGTGGGCGGCTGTGGAAGAGGAAGATGGGGTGGTGGGAAGCTGGACTCGTTCAGGTCTGAAGGCAATGAGTTAGGAGGAAGCAGGTCAGTGTCAAGGGCCCCAGTCCCAGGGAAGGGCCTTTCCAGCTCAGTGAGATCCTGACATCAACTGGAAATTTCCTCTTGGAGCTTATGGTTTCCCCAACTCCGTTTTAGAAACAATCCTCTATCTTACCAATATTTAAGGAACTAGAAGATGTTTCTTTAAAAATATATGTATGAAGAAACAACCTGGTCCCCCAAACAGGAACCTTTTCATTCTGGTGATTTGGAGTAACCAATCAATATTCCATTTAGTCTGAGATAGGAGGGACAGAGGGGACTTTCAGGGCAAGTGCTGCCAGGGAGGTGGCTGTGATAGAGATTTTGAGTCACCACCCTGCCTTCTCAGGGTGGCCCCCGGCCCTTGCAACTTTGTCCCGAATGCTTGATTCACGTTCCTGAGAACGATACATGTGGCCAACTCGTTTTTTAAAGATAATCTAAACTCATGGAAAAAGTTTGTCCCCTTCTTTGGTCCTCTGTAAAATGCCTTGTTTCTTTGGAGCATTTGGTACTTTAAAGATCAGCATGAGTCTAGCAGGCCAAAGGAATGGTGTGTGTGTGTGTGTGTGTGTGTGTGTGTGTGTGTGTGTGCGTGTGTGTGTGTGAGAGAGAGAGAGAGAGAGAGACTGAGAATGTGTGCGTTGGGGTGGGCTGTGGAGTTAGCTGTGTGAACGAGCCGATCCAGGAGAGAGAATTCAGAAGACAGGCAAGCAGTTACACAAGATACAGGATGCTTTTGACGCAGTTCCGCAGTGCCCTTCTCTAGAACTTGTCTTCCCAGATGCTTGAAGTGGCTTCCCCAACATGACTGACATTACTTGTGGTTTGAATTTAAGGGGAAGGAATAGCATTATTTAGACCATAATCCAGTCCTTCAAAGTGATGCCCAATCCACACCCTCAGTACCCCATGCCGATGCCATCCCACATCTACCGGCCATCATCAGTCTCTGTCCATCCCTCCCCGAGTGAGACCCTCCGAGTCCTCTTCCAGCTTGAGCAGGAGGTCGGCCCAGAATCTGCCAGAACTCCTCACAGCTCTGCTGGGAGCTTCTGTCTTGGAGTCTGGTGGCTCTTGACTGAATGTTCCTATGGGAGAGCCCAGCACGGCTTGAGCGCTCAACCTCTAATGTCCTCTGCACCTGCTGGCATTCCTAGAGGGAGTGTGGGCCCACCAGGGGGCTTTGAGTAGAGAGTACACACACCATTGCCAGGAAGCCGTCAAGGGCACAGCTCCTGACTTTTTGCCCTTGAGGCCATTTGCTGATTTCTAGGGATAATCAAAGATCTTTCTGAGTACTGCAAGTGCTGGTGACCCCTGACTGGGCTACCACTCTGGTGAGTTTTCCTTTCTCAGTCCCAACCGCCTCCTACCTCCAGGAAGCTGTCAGATGCATGGCTATTCCTTGGAGGGGGAGCCCCTAGGCTTCTGCTGGTCCTGGTGTCCCCTGGTGTGGCCTGGGTGGCCTGGGGTGGGATCACATCCCGGTTACACCATCGGCTGGTACGGCCTGGTCCCTATGCAGGGAGGTTGTGGTGTTTATAATTGCAAATGTAATTAGCAGACCAGCTCTGGGGGACTGGGATGCTCAACTTCTGTGCACATCACGGTGACCCCTGTGCTGGCTGGCCGGGCAGATTAACCCTCACCGGGCCAGCCTGTCCCCTGCTTCTGGTGAGGCTGCTGACCTCTCACTGATGACGGCAGAGTGTCCTAGGTAACTGGTGGCCGGGTCAGACCCCTTCCTCAGAGGGGATGTCAGGGCAGTGAGTGGGAGAGGTCTCAAATTGGGGGGTTATTTCTTCCCTAGGCCCCTGGGCAAGTGATCCTTGCCTCTTGTGACAGGGTGACCCTGTGTAGCAGGCTGCTCTGGGACACTGTCTCCCTCACTTTCCTGGCAACACTAGAAGGATGTGCCCAGAAGACTTTGGGTGCATGGGGGCCTTGTGGGAGAAAGGAGCTCCCGACGAGACACATGACAGCTTTCAGCAAGTGCTCCTGGGGCTCTGCGGACAGGGGGCAGTGGCTGCTTGCTGGCTCTCTGTTTCTTCTCTGTTCCAGTCCACAGAACTGGACGGCCACGGCCAGTCCCACTAAGGACATGTGGGGAGGGCCATAGGAGGGCATGGGTTTTAGTTTGGCCCAGAGACCCTGCAACCAACCATCTGACAAAAGACCTCAGAAAACCAGACAGGAAGGGAAGGGAACATAGAGCCAAATGGTCTCTGTCTCTTTTTTTTTTGTATTTGCCCATCCAGAGCACCTTTCTGTACTGATCAGGATTAGAATAGAAAGGATCTTAACAGCACCTTTATTTATAAGCGACGGCTTAAGGGAGTGTCAAGCCCTTTCCTGTTGCTGTTAGAGCCCCTCTTCTAGAAGGTGACTCTGAACCCCAAAACACTAGAGGCCGCGTCCGTTCCTAGGAGAGCTTTCACTGTGTGCACACGTGTAAGAGTGTGTTTCAGTGGAATTCCCCTTGAACGTGGGAGTAACGGGGGGCCAAGGGGCTCTGCTGTTGAAACACAGCCCCTGCTGCCTGCCATACCCCTGGCCTGGGCTGAGGTCAGGCTGTGGCTGCATTCCGGGGGGCTGCCGAGCCTTGGGGTTTTTCCATGGAGCAAAAGGGAACTCCTTAGTACCCAAGGGCCGACTGTCGGTACAGGCAGAGGAATTTACTGTTTCTTAAGAGCGCCCTTCAGTCTTCTGGCCTGGGTAGGGCTGGGCAGAGCCCGGAGAGGATGAAAAGGCAGCGCTGTACTTCCCTGGAATGAGAGGTGGCTGCACTTAGAAGAGCATTTGGGCAATTCTGATCCTGGTTCCCAACTTCCCCTTCTCTCTTGGGTCTAGCCATTGACAGTTCATAGCCTGTTTCCTAAATCGAGGCCGTTGATGGTTCCATAGGACTTTCAATATGGAGTTGGGCAAGGTGAAAAAAATCTCCTGGCTAAAGGTCTTAAATTCAGAGTTATGTGAGCTTGGGTTAAAATGAACCCCAAACAAAAGTTTTCCTGGGGATTAGAGGCATCATTTTTTCATCCTTATTTTGCTGTGCTTTTTAACTGTACACATTTTAGTCCCCAAAGAAGTCCCCTCCTCCCCGCCCCCCGCGTTTAAATTTCTCTCTTACGTTCCTTAGGACTTTAAAATATTCTACTCAATATTGTCATTTAGCGTCCCCGGGATTGTGCCTTTCCTGGGAATGGTTTTCTGGATAATGTTATTTTATTTTCAATGTCATTTCATCCAGAGGTCAAAAGGCAGTTAAACAAACTCCGACAAGGTTTTGCTTTTTATTTTCTGGGTTTCAAATGTGATCAATTTTCATTTAAAACTATATCAGGGTCCTCTGCTGCCAGTGACGGCAGCAGTCAGCCTCACGCCTGTCTGTCCCTGTTGACGGAAACGCTGCATTTAAAACTGTACGAATGTGAAGTGGCCAATTAGAGTCAAGCTTTTCCAAGCTAAGTGTTACTTTAACTTGGCTCTTTTTTTTTTTTAATTGTTTGAATTCACTTGAAATCCTAAATTTTTTTTTTTGTTTTCTTGTTGTCTTCACATTTTATTGTATTTATTTAGATTCACGTTTTACGCATTTTCACTGGGTTCGTAGTTTTATAAAAAGGCGCCTGGCAGAGGGGTTTTGTGCATCACAGGTCTTTCCGTGTTCTTGGTTTCCGAAGGGCAAAGAACAAGGAAATACAGACACACTGCAATGCCATAGGGCCAGGTGGAGGGTGCGAAAGCTGATGTTTCTTAGATGAGAGCTCTCTCATGTCTTACAGCGGAACCTATTCCTTTGTCTTTGCTTATTTTTCCCCTCTATTTTCATTCCAACTTGCTGTAGTTTGCCCTTGTCCTTTTTTCTCTCTGTGATTGTGTAAGTTCCGGGGAAGGGGCGTAGGTTTCGTGCGTCGTGTCTACCTTCGTGAGCGTCTGTCCACCTTCGCGAGCGTGTGCCCACGTGCATCTGTGCGCGTAGGAGTGTGTGGGTGTGTTTGTGCTGTTTCGAGGTGCCCAACATGATTACTCAGGGGACATCCCAAAGTGGAGTGAAAGAATGTTGTCCACCCAGTTCTGATTCAGCCATCAATACCTTTATCCACTGTCAGTCGCCTGCTCTCATGTTTTGGGAGAGACAGCAAGAAGGGTAAAGACCTCCTATTTACCGGGAAATTACGGGTAGTAGTGTCTGTTCCCGTGAGGAACAAGGCAGTAGGGACTGGAGGTGTGGGTGAGGGCGTCAGGAAGCTCTAAACTTTATTCAGAACCAATTTTTATATCTCTCATCTCCTCTTCCAAGTGCTTTGAGCTTGAGTTTGGGATCTTGGTGATGCAGAGTGAACGAGCTGGTGTATGCTTTTGTTTTTTGCCTCCCTAATCGATCAGCAGAAAACATTCCCTTTTGATGGTGAAACAGCCCCTCAGCACACATGCAGAGCGCGGTATTTATCCTCTTGCTTTTCTCCTCACTCTTTGTCATCCGTCTCTTGGGTGTGTTGACATTGTCTACCTAAGCAGTCAAGCTAACAAGCTTTGGCAGAAAGAACACCGCTTTTACAGAAATAATAGCAATAATGCGATGGTTGGAATAATTATGACAACGGTAATAACAGCTTGCAGCTTTTTCTTCCCCCCAAGCGCAAAGCACTTCTCATAACGGGTTTTCTCATAGTAACCGGGTGAGAGTTGCTGTGTCTTGCCCCCGAACACGAGTGTTTTCCTGCAAACAAAAACATGGAAAGGCTTCAGGTTTGCATGTCTGCATTGATTCAGGAGCTAAAACTGCCTGGTCTCTGAATAGGAACAGACGGGTGGACGAGAATATGGTGTTAGGCACATGGCCCCCCTGAGAAATGCTGGGTATGTTGCCTTTGAACTGGGAAGGGAGAAAGGTTTCTTGCAAGGGAAGCCGTGTCAGGTCTGACCCCACTGCCACGAGCTTGCGAGGCTCACGCCGTACTCTGCCTCCCGGTCCCTACACCTTCCTCGGTTCTTCTGGCAGCGACCTCAGGAGAGGTTTTAGACTAAAGGCACACAGAGGCCAAGGGGGTTATGGCTTGGCGCACGTGAATAGATGGGAAGAGACCTGCGTGGGGAGAGCGGGAGTCACCTCGCCACCCTCGATAGCCTTCCTGGCCATTCAGCTTCTCCGAGGCTGTCGTTGCCTGCTCCTGGGCACCTCGACCTGCCCTCTGGAGGCAGAGATTAGAGAGAAGGCACCAGGGAACTGACCCTCTGCATCCCTGTGACCCCTCTTGTGACTCCTCCTGCCGTCTCCCAGACCTGGACCGGCTCATCTGCACACTCTGCTCATCTGTGCGTTACTTTTGAAATCGGTGCTGCCTTTGTTACGTCCTCTCTCATTCCTTCTTCTTCTTTTTATATGTGTGCCTTGGAAATAGGCAGCCTAATAACACCAGCCTAACACACCAGAATAGTATGATAGGAAGCACCTAATAAACCAGGGTCCCACGGCTGTCTTTTTTTTTCTTTTTTTTAATTCTAGTATCTTTACTCCTGTTCTTACTCGGTAATTTTTTCTCCAAAAACAAAACAGACTTAAAAGCCCTGGGCTTTGAGTTATTAATTGATTATTAACTGATTTAACAAACAAAAAACATCCTACTCCCAAGGAATCTCAGCAAGAGTCTGGCTGTGCCGCTCAGGTCAAGAGCTGCCTTTTCTCCTCAATCGGTGAGAAACGTTATAGCTTCAATTCCCTTGTTGGACCCTGAGTAAAAAATTAATTCATGAATAATAAAAACCAATCAGTCTTGTTGAGTTTAAGAAGGATTAGGAGAAAGGGTGTTTTTTTCTTACAGAGAACATTTGGAATCTGCATGTCATTGTCGCGACTGTTCGGAGTAGCTTGAGCGGGCCTTTCTTCACAGCAAATGAGCTATTTATTATCCCGAGGTGTAGCACATCTTTTCAGTTGTAAGGCCAACTTACTGAAGACTATTAGGGGTTTCCCACCCACTTCTCTCCCACAATCCCCTACCCCAAGCCCTCTGATAATTCATTGGCATTAAGACAGTTTCCTTTGTAAGTGGCATGTAACCAAATAGCAACAGACCTGGCATTGCATTATGAAAAAGACCTTTTGTTGATGCAATGGAGTCCTTCTTGGTTTCCCTCCCCGGAGAGGTAATTGACCAGATATTTACATGCCTTTGCAAGAACTACAGAAATTAGACTTGTAGGTACTCCTTTTAGTTTCCATTAATAGTATCTACCCCCCAGGGTTGTTGTGAAGCTTAAACAGGGGTAATTCACAAGTGTTGGGCACATAGTGGGTGTACATTAAATGTTGGGTGCTCTTAGGGATTTTTTTGATGTTATCTTTTGGAAGTTACTTTTCATTCCTTTGATGTAACCTCCCGGTGATAGTCCTCAGCAGTGAGAGATTCGGGTGCTTGAACTGATTACCTCGTTTAATGCGATCAATGTGGCTTGGGTTTCCATATGTAACACCAGGGGATTAGGGAGGGAATTATGGTATGGAACTGGATGATGAATAGGAAATATTCTCTGAATGAATCTCTGAATCCTCCAACCTCTGGGTAGACTTGCCCAATAAAATTCAGGGTGTCCAGTGAAATTTGGATTCTAGGTAGCAAATAATTTTTTAGTTTAAGTATGGCCCATGCAGTATTTGCTCAATTTGGCAACCCTACCCATGGGTGTTTTTCTTAAATTGGTCTGATTAAAAAATCCATCTTATTTTGTCTGCTTTTGACAAAGCCCAAGAGAACAATTATATGTTTAGTTTTTTTTTTTTCAAATTGTTTTTAAAATGTCTATCTTGAATGGTTGGCCCGTATGAACTTGTCAGGTGGGCCACAGCACATTAGAAGTTTGTGCAACAAGCGGTTTCCATCATCCAGATACAGAGTTGCAATTAGGCAAGTAAATCTGCACAGTGAGGTCTCCTAACATAGCACCCAGAGCTACTGAATTTTGGTATGAGGAGGAACACAGCAGTCTTCTTGGAAACCTGCCTTCACGTTTCCTGGACAAGTAGGTTGTGGGGCTGGACTGCTAGAACCTGAAGTCCTGGCAGCTGGAAGCTACCCTTGCTGCACCTGGGAAGCCAAAAGCTGCGGTCTCTCCCTGCCTTCCCACACAAGGACAGGACGCTGACGCTTTGGAGGCATCCCCTAGGAGGCTGTGCCGGAAACCACCCACATCAGTGCTAGGTGGTGGAGTAGGGAGGACAAGGGGTTGTCCTTGAAACAGCCAACTGGAAGTATGGATGAACTGAGGCTCACCAATGGGGGACCAGCGAGCCCCAGCTTCTTTGCACTCCCCTGTCAGAGCGGCACAGTCACATAGCCTGGGTAAACACCATTGTTTTAAGCGTGGTACCCTCGCAGCCCAGAGTATGGGAAATGGAAGAGCTCTAGAGCCCCCTACAGGCCGTCAGTGGCACTGCACCTCATGGGTGCCAGTCCCACTACAGAGCTTTCCCAGGGTGGGAAGGAGTGCGGAGGATCCCAGAGGAGTGAGCCCGTGACTCCGGCTTCAGGAAGCAGCTGTGCTCCATGCCCTTTAGCACCCCAGCTGCCTCCTAGTGTGGAACGCCAGCCCCCTCCCAACACATACATACATGCACACATACGTGCACACGCACGCATGCATGACACATCGCTATCTCTGTGGCTTGCCTGACCTCCAGAGAGGCTGGGAAAGGCTTAGGCCTCGTTCACTCTGAGGAACGCCCTCCTCCAGCTGCTGATATGCCAGCACTATTTTTGAGAGCCTGATGCTGACATTCAGATTCTCTTCTCCAAGACACCTAATCCCCTGGGGATCATTTTAAGAGTTTGCCAGAAGAAAAGTTTTGGGGGAGATGAGAGAGCTGAAAATTAACTGTAGAATCAGAGGTGAGCAATTGTGAGCATAGTAATAGTAGCAGTCACTGACATTTAGTGAGCACTTACTATGTGCCAGGCCTCGTCCTAAGAACATTTGATGTGTTAACTTAATCAATTCCTCACAACCACCCTGTGAAGGAGAGCCCACTACCATGCCCATGTCACAGGTAAGGAGACTGAGAAACAGAGATGTTAGGTCACTTGCCCAAGGTCATGCAGCTGGCAAAGCTGGGATTTGCTCCGGGGCAACCTGGCTGTGCGCCTGCCCTCCTCACCGCTATGTTGTGTGTCGCTCGTTGTGTAGAATTCTGAGAACCACCGCCCCCCCCCCTCAGCTCTGGAGGTTGGACACCTAGGTAAAGTTCACGGTGGAGGGAGAAGGGGAAACTTGGGCTCCATGTCTTGTTCCTAAAAAGGCAAATGGAAGAATCGCACAGGAGATCAGGTCCCTCTTCCCCCCCAGCCTGGTGCAGGGAAAGGCTGGAGAAAGGCGCTTTTGGTTCCTGACGTCATCCTCCGAGGCCCTAGGGCAGATGACTACTGACCCCCTGCCTCGCGCCTCCCTCTAAGTGTGTCATAATGCATTTTACTGCTGAATCCTCTCTTCTCCGCCCATGTTTTCTCCCACCTCATGCCCTCCCCTGTTCTGTAACCATCGGCTCTCCTTCCCCTGAGTCTGAGTCTCGGTGACGGACTGTCAGGTCCGCCCTTGGGCTCTCAGGGGCACAGCACCCCAGCACCTGCATGGCACTCAAGCCTGCTTGTCCCCGTGTCCTCCTCCTCTGTCTCTCCCTTGACACAGGGGCCCCCAGCCAACATAAGGAGCATAGCTTCATTTCTGCCCCCTCTCCTCAGTGTCCAATGCCCGCCTCAGATGGACACATTTTACCTGAATAAACACTTTACCCTGTTCTTTCCTATTCATGCTGTTTACCCTCCGGCCCCCAGTCTGCCTGGCAGACTTCTGTTTATCCTTTAAACCCTGCTCTGCGCATTTCCCTCTGGGAGAAGCTATTCCTGACCCCTCCTAGGGGGCGTTGACGTCTCTCCTTGCAGCTGCACACTGGCCCGTGCCCTCGACTGGGTTGTAATCTGTTGGATTTCAATGTATGCTTGTCTTGTCCCACTAGACCATGAGCCCCTAGAGTGTAAGCTCTCCTGTGTCCCCGGTGCCCGCAGCAGCACGCAGTAAGAGTAGGTGCTTGGTGCCCGTCGGTGGAGCTAACCTACGGAGATCGGGAGATCACAGGTGGATAAAGAGGGGAGTGCCGGGGGCATGAGAGAGAGGTAGAAGGCCACGGGGAAAGTGGCCTGGAAGGGTCTGGTTCCGCAGGTCTGTGGCCTTGTCGGTCACCGGGGCGGATCTCGCAGGCCAGCTGGGCATTCATGCCCACTAGTGGTTGGGAGGGAAAGCTCTGGCTTTTCCTAAATCCTGGCCCCAGGGGTGTGCTGGAACCGGCTCACACCGGCCTGGGAGAGCCAATGGCTTGGGAGAGTGATCGTTACATTCACAGGAGTTTTGTGAGCTGATTGTTAAGCACGACCGTTCGGAAAAATCAAATTGCATAAACTTTCAAGTAAATACGTCGTATTAAAGACAAAGGTGATAAGTCCTCAAAACTCGTTTCTCCTCCCTGGTCGTTTACCACCTTTGACGTTCTGTTCTTGAAGTGAATTTGCAACTAACACATCTGCACAGTGAAGATCCGACGCGATAGTTTGTTACGGACTGTCTTCGCGGTGGGTGGCTTGCCGCTGGCTAGGAGGGCAGCATCTCCACCGTGGAAATTGCCAGCCAGTCCCTTCTCCCAGCACCACACCCCTGCCGGCTGCAGGACGTCTCCGCTCTGGGCCCCTGGACAAGTGACCTACGTCTCTGTGCCTCAGAGCCCTTGTCCGCGGCGATCTCCTTGTTGGGTTGCTGCAAAGATGAAAAATGGACCAACGTAAACTGCTCCGAGCAGAAACAGGTACACAGGCAGTGCTCTATACGTTTTGGCTTTTTGTATCTCTTCCTTGCTGTTCCAGGCGTAGCCCTATCCAGATTCTGCAATGGAGAACCTTCGTAGCGGAATGTGAGCTTTATATCTGGAGTGTAAGGGTGTTGCTTTTCCCTGCTGGACCCTTACTCAGGGCGGTTGACTGTCCTAGGTAACGCAGGAAGCAAAAAACACTGGTTTTCTTTCCACGGGGAATGGCCCTGACGGAGAGGTGTGCTCAGTCCTCCAGGCCAGGAGAGGACTGTACCATAGGCCCTGTGAGCACCTGGGCCCATAGCTGCCAACAAGGCCGACGGGTGAGGCAGGCATGGGTGAGGTCAGGAGAGAGATGGAGCGAGAATGGCCAAGCTCTGCAGGGGGTCCCTACGACCGCATGAGGGGCAGCGCCTCTCCCTGGAAATGCTGGGGCGTGCGCCACGCTCACAAAGGCCAGGGCCCCTCTGGCTTGGGGAGTCGAGGGACTATCACGGACCACTCCCGGGTCAGTGCACTGTGTTGGAAACAGCTCGAGTCAAGGTGGCATTGGCCGTGCTGCAGTGTCTGGGGCCACCACAGGAAAGTGGGAAGCTGCGAGCATCTAGTCTGTGGCTCCCAGAACCACAGAGGCCCAGGGGAGGGCCAGAGTACACCAGGGCTGTCCTAGGCGCCCCCCTGCACCACTTGCAGGTTCCCCGAGTCCTGGAAGAGGTCTTTGCGCTGGCAGGTTACCTGGAAAGGCCTTCAGGCTCAGACCTCTGGTGTCAGGAGGCCCGACTCAGTGACACCCAGCTCCTGGGCCAGCCCAGCCCACTTTTAATGCTAAGCGAACTACAAGCCTTCAGACACCAGCCAGTGGCCAGATCAGCCCAGCTTCACAATCTAGAAGGCTCATCTCCTCACTGGGGTCTCATTTCATGTCTGTAGAGAAATGCCATTGGAAATGGCCTTGCCAAGGAGGAGGCAGCCTTGAGAATTAAACCCTCCTTCCCACCTCGCCGTGAGAGTCCGCCCTTTATCTTGAGCCGCTCAAGGGCCTGGGTCTGATTCGTTTGTGAATCTGCAGCACAGAGTCACACGTGGAAGGAGCTTTCAGTAAACACGAGGTAAAAGCTTGGGAAAATATGTGCGTTGACTGAACTGCTGGTGGGCCGCCTGTACAGTTGTACAGGCTGTGCACTGACCAAGAGTGCCTGGTTAAGGGGGTAGGTGAGGTCTGAACCCAGTTTTTCCGATTCACACCGGGGCACACACGGCAGGGAGGAAAGGGGGTGAGTATCCAAGGGGTTCAAGGCCTACAGGAAAATGAGGAGTCCTAGGCCCTGACTCACACCGGTAGCAGCCCACACCCTGCCAGACTAACAAATGCCCTGGTTCTCTAAAGGCCGCTGTGTTTCTGTGTGCCCAGCACCACCCCTGCGGCCTGAATTTAGAGCTTGACAACTCTTGAGAAAGATTTCTGTTTTGTTTAACTACAGTTCTCGGTGGGACCCCCCCAGCCCTCAGCAGGCACGAGGCAGGAAGGGGCACCCAGGCCCTGCTCTTGCTGCTGCTGATAATTGAGGACGCCCGTGGGAACAGCCATGCTGGGACCCTGTGTTCTCAGACTTAAGTGCCAGGTGTGTGAGGGTGTGGAGGCGGGCATGCCCGGGGCCTGGGCCGGCAGGGCCAGGTTGGAGGGAGAGTGTCACTTGGGCCCTGGGTTCCGAGGGCTTCTGTGAGTAGCTTCTCGGCTGTGCTGGAGCTGAGCTGCTTGGAGAGGCGCTCGAGAGAGACGAGAGCTCAGGCACAACCACTTTCCAGTAGCACTTAAGTAGGGGTCCTATTCCTCCCTTATGGAGGAAGAGCCTGGGTCCAGAAGGGCTGAGTGACTTGCCCAAGGAGACACAGTGGATCTACTTAGCCAGGATGCAGATCTAAGTCGGCCTGAAATAGCTCAGAAATCCAGGGACCTGGAGAATCCCCGTTTCTCTCACAGACCCCTGTGGTTCGGGACCCACTCTGCTGACACGTTTCCTGGCGCATTAACGTGGTCCCAGGCCGAATCTCTCCACCAGCCCTGGGCTCAGGAAGGGGGAGCACGGCCCCTGAGAAGGGCATGTGGCTCACGAGGCTGCCACTGGCTCCTCCTCCCAGGACAGCCGTGCAAAGGGCCGGGCATCCGGAAGTGTGCATGCCTGTGCCGTGTTGAGGGGAGCGCCCCGCCCTTGGCCAGGAAGGAAGAGGGAAGAGGGAAGTCCAGGCCCGCACCGTCACTGCTGCCGGGTCAGCTGCTCCGGACGGCATTGACGCAAGCTGCCCTTGTGGAGGGCAGCTGCTTGAGTGTGGTCAGCGTGTTTGAGCTGGAACTCGCCTGGGGCCAGCACCTCGGTGGACCCCGCGGAGATTTCACCTCCCTTGTGTGCCCTGAGCCCCCCAGCTCCACACCTGACCAGCAGAGCGGTCCCAGGAGGAGACCCTGTAGGTTCAACTTGGAGCAACAGTAGGGCCCTGCCCTGCCTTCCCTAGACAGGCAACCCTCAGCAAAAAGGCTTTTGTCACCATCCCTGTGGGAAGTGACAGTGTCTCCTTTAGACTTCCTGAGTCTGCTGTGGGTTCAGCCTGGCTCCCCCTCCCTCCCCCCAACCTCCTAAGACCTTGCCAGTTATTTTCTTGTGGTAATCGTAATAAAAATAGGTACATGCAGTCTGGCAATGGATCTCACACTCTTTTGTTGTTGTTGTTGTTTTTTTTTGGTCTGTAAATGTATTTTAAAAATTTTACGTTTTATGACCTCTACCAATTGCCTGCAATACCTCTATTGCAAAGAAAAAAGTCCCCTGGGGTGAGAGCAGTCCAAGAGAATAGGGCTCCCTGGCAGCTCGGCCATGCCCACTGGGGGTGCGGAGGGCAGGCCAGGAGGTGGGTGCCCTGGGCGGTGCCCGTGTTGGGGGTGTGGCCGGCGTGGCCAGCTGCACGTGGGTGAGCCTACGGCGTTTCCGAGCAGGGGTGGGCCAGCAGCCGGTGCCCACGGCCTGCACGCACCTGCAGGACCTGAAGCAGAAGCCTGTCCGAAGAGGGCAGGAGGAGCTAGGGGTGCCCAGGTCAGCTCAGGCAAGGAATCCTACCTGCAGTCTTGCCGGGGTGGGGGTGGGGGGGCACTTGAGACGCTGGTTTATGCAGTAATCTCAGCTCCTGGCCATGCAGCCGAGGCCAGAGGATGTACCTGTGACAGGTAGGCTTGGCCACGTCGTCTAAACCAGTTTCCGTCCGATCCTGCACCTCTTTTCTTTTTCTCCATCGTACTTTCTTCCTCGGCCCGTGTTCCTGCCTGCGTCATCCTGGCCGGTTTCCCTGAATTTTCCTCCTCCTGCTGCCAACGACCGCAGCAGCAATTGCGAACATCTACTACCTGCCTTTTGTGGGCCAGGCACCCGCAGAGTGCCTCCTGCAGCTGCCCCACCTTTTTGTCCCTTCTTCCTGGGCCTTGTGTTCTAAAGACTCCCCCCTGGGGACTGCCGAGTGCCCTGCATGGCTGGTACGTGCGACTTCCGGTGTCCCCAGATGGAGAAGGCAGAATGTGGGGGCTGGGGAAGACCCAGCGGGCTCTCAGTTTACAGAGGGGGAAGTGAGGCCCCAAGTGTGTGAGGCCTTGTCTGCGATCTTGCAGCTCGTGTGCGGAACTGAGCCCGGGCCCCAGCCTCTTGGCCCCGACCCAGCACGTTGTCCTGCCTGCCTGGCCTTCTGGCTGTACGTTCTATTTAACCCTCAGCTCTGAAGGGGCCTCCGTGGCCTCGAGGTCATGAGGACGTGAACTGTGAGCCTCTGTGGTAAGTAGTATAGACCACCAATCCCACGTTCCACTGTCACGCTGTGCGCCTGCCCCAGGCCAGGCCACGAGACTGCAGGAGCCAGACCGAGAACCAGAGGAGGGCCGGACCGATGGACACCAACCATTCTGAGTTTTTAAAAAATCAGGCAATTGGAAGAGTTTTGATAGACGGAAACTGTTAGGATGAAGGATGAACTGATTGATTGTTCTGGGCAAGTGGGTCTCGCCCCTTGCCTGCTTCCTCTGGCCTCTGTCCCCCGATGCAGGTCTGCGGCCCCCTTCCCACTGCTCTCCCTGGGCCGTCTCTCTTTAGTTCTCTGTGCTTGGCGACCACTGGGAGCTCCTCTCGCAGTGGGTATGCGAAGGACGGGTGGGAGACATCACGTGATGGTGAAGACCGTGCGCTCTGTGTGGCTCACATTGGCCTTCCCGAGGCCTTGCCCATGGTCAGATCGAAAGAGCAGGGCACCGCCCTGCTGCCAACCCTGTGGCACTTGCAGGCAGCATCCCAGCGACTGCAGCCCATGTCCAAGGTCAGCACCTAATCCCTGATCCAAGGTCATCGTCAGGGGCTGGCAATGTTCTGTGTGTATAAACAGCTGACTGAGCTGGCAAGGCTGGAAAAGCCTCCCCGGAGGAGAGAGAGGGAATCTCCTGAGGGATGACTCACCCTAGGCCAACATGCAGGGATGGACAAGCCCTGTGCTTGGTGAAGGGGGTGGGCCTTTGATGTCCCGCAGGCCTGAATTCACCTGGCACTTCCTGCCCTCTTGCTGTGTAGCCTTGGGCAAGTCACCTAACCTCCCTGTGCTGCGCTGGACTCACGTGAAAAGTGCAGTGCTAATCCTTCCCTCGCAAGGCTGTGGGAAGCTTTGATAAAATAATGCTTGCGAAAATGTTGACACAAGGGTATTCTCAGGACCGTGAAAGTCAGGCCTGCCCCACACCTCTGGAAACATGGCTGTGGTCATTGAAGGGAGAAAGGCAAATTTATGCAAAAGTGTTACTGAATTGTGAGGTTTTTTTAATTTCTTTTTTTAAGTTTATTTGTTTATTTTGAGAGAGAGAGAGAGAACGCACGCACAGGCAGGGAAGGGACAGAGAGAAGGAAAGACAGAATCCCAAGCAGGCTCTGCGCAGTCAGTGCAGAGCTCGATGTGGGGCTCGAACCCATGAACCATGAGATCATGGCCTGAGCTGAGATCAGGAGCCGGCCACTCAACTGACTGCGCCACCCAGGCACCCCGGGATTGTGAGTTTATTGTGTATTTTTGCAAGTAATGAAGAATAAAGGGGCTAAGCTTGTGATACGGAGGAATGAACAAACGTTTTGGTATTAAAGAGGCCCTCCTGGGTCCATAGGAACTGGTAGGAAATACAGGCAGCACAGAGTTAAGTGGAAAAAGGTGGTGGCTGCCCGGAATATACACTTGACCCTTGAACAACCTTGGAGTCAAGGGCACTGACCCCTGTGCAGTAGCAAACCCAGGTATAACTCCTGACTCCCCCAAAACTTAACTACTAACAGCCTTGCTGCCAGTATAAACTGTCAGTTCATACATATTTCATATGTTCTATGTTTTATATACTGTCTTCTTACAACAAAGTAAGCAGAGAAGATGTTATTAAGAAAATCCCAAGCATGAAAAAATAACACTTACAGCATTATACTGTACTTATCGAAAAAAAAAAAAAACGCATATATACGTGGACCCACACAGTTCAAACCCATGCCGTTCAAGGGCCAACGGCAGAGTAAAATCACACGTATGGTTTTTTTCATTCCAAGTGCTGGGCATATGCTTTGAAAACTTCTGGAAGGAGACAGAAAAAGCTGTCGTTTGAGTTACCTCTGGGGAATCTGCTTGGAAGTCCTGGAACAGGGAGAGATTTTTACTTTTGACTTTGCCCTTTTGATTGTGCGCGAGTCGGTGTTCTGGAACGAAAACAACTTTAATTGAAAAGTTAAGGAAGCCAGAGCATGCACGCAACCTAGCAGACCCTCCCAAGAGAAACTTGGGAGTAAAAGAGGGCCCTTCTGCAAGCTTGGAAGCCCGTGCTCGGGGCAGATGGACTTCCAGAACCTGGGTTGTCCTTGCCCCGGCTCCTGCCCACCTGAAATGCACCCCTCACCAAGGCAGGTGGCACCTCTGCTGGAAGCAGTGACAGAGAGAGACCTGGTGGGGGTGAGCCTGCAGGCTGGGCTCCCGGTGGCGGGGCCGCAGTGGACCAGGCAGCCTGGGCCCTGCCAGCCTGGCAAGGGTTGGCCTCTCTACCACATTTTTCTACACTTCACGCCTCACAGAGCCAGGCTGAGGGAGTCGCTGGGGGATTGTGACAGGGCGAGTGGGCGGCCGCTCCCCTGCCTGGGAAGCCATTAATCTCGTGTCTCCTCGGTGGCTTGTACCTCCTACCCCAGCCGCCCTGGCACCGACTGACTCCGGAAAGGACATGAACGGGGCCCTGGGCTTCTCTTCATGGTGGACCGTGACCCTGGAAAACACCATCTGGCTTTTCTGTGTGCCTTCTGACACCGATTCCCCAGGTTGGGACACATCAAAGAGAGCCGTGTGTGTCTGGCGACGTTTCTCATTGTTATTCCTTTGGCAGGGCCTTCAGATTCAAGGTCACAGGTAAACTCCAGCCTCCAGAGGCTGGCTGTGGGGTCTGGTGCCTCCCCATCCTGTGGATGTCTGGGGAGACGGCTTGCTGAGGGTGACCTGGGACCTCCCGGAGGGCAGGACCCTATTCACAGCACAGGGCAGGCCAGTCCGATGGGGCAAGGCCAGGCAGCGGTCTGCATTTCCTTTTTGTGGCCTGACTGTTGCCACGCAAAATAGCCAGAGAGCCAGGTACCCAATCTGGGGTGTGAGCAAATGCACAGAGTTTGACCTTGGCCCTAGGAATCTTGGCTTTCGTCTCAGATCCATATTTTCTTTAAGAAGGCAGAGGTTGCCGGCTTTAAAGTAATTCCAAAACAGAATTATCTGGGCTAAAGTAATTTCGTGCTAAACAGGACTACATCCTGAGTAGTGAGTAGTCCATCGCCAGAGGTATGTAAGTGGAAAGGGGGGCTGTTTGGAATGTTTTAGAGGTTACGACATCAGACAAGGGATTGAGCTCTCTGCGGTACGCTCTGCTTTTTAGCACAAGTTAGAACAAGTCCCTACATTTCGCATCAGCGGGGAGCAGACGGTGGGCCGGTGCAGGGCTGCACGGGGCAAATCTCACTTTTCCCCGTCTGATCTCTCTGACGCAGGGCAGCGCCTCCCACGCTGGCCTGCACGTGTTAGAAAACTGGCTCACTACCCCTAATAGCTAATGCATATCCACATGCTTTATGTGCCAGGCACTGCCCCACAGGCTTCTACCTATCTTTTTGTCTTCGAATCTCAACCATACTGCAAAGTAGACGCATACAATTCCCCTCATTTTAAAGATGAGCAGACAGGGGTTCAGAGCAGTTGAGTAGCATTCCTAAAGTCACAGAGCTGATAAAAAGCAAAGCCAGACTTTGAACGCAGATCCACCTCCAGAGTCCACTCTGCCGGACACACCCGCGGATGCCAAAAGGTCCCGCCTGTATCCTTTCCTCTCTTTGTTGGAATTGTTTGGTTCTTTTTGCCTGCTGGTGCCATGCGAGTTCAAAGGCAATCGAGAAGCTGGGTGGTCTGTGCTTTGCTGATCTGCGTTGGCCGATCCAGCGGGTGGCCGCGGGGGAGAAGGCTCTTGGGGGCACCGCCCGAGGCAGGAGGGGGGACAGTCATCTGGGGCAGGGAAGGGTGAGTGTCAGCATCTCATCCAGAGTCAGCCTTTCTAGGCACTGATACACGTGCTCACAGAGCTGCTGAAACAGCTGCTGAAACGGGGGCCCAGAGAGGCCACCTCATTGTTCAGCTAGTGGCCACTAGAGTCAGAATCAGATCGGGGTCTATCTGACTCCTAAATGCAGTCTCACCGCCTGCATGTTGGCGGTTCAGCCTCTGCTGTTTTGTCGAGGGGATGGAGGGGAATCGGAAAGGATGCAGTTGCATACAAATTCTCCTTTTCCAGACGGAGAGCCCACGGCCTCAGAGTGTCTCGTTGAAGTCAGAAGTTGGAGACGAGGCCCGCCCCCCCCCCATGTCTAGCTCCCGTCTGCCTTCTTCCCAAACTGGCCCCAACAGCAGACGCTGATCATTTGGGAGGAAATGGTCACTTGGCTGTGTGCATGGGGAGGAGGCTGGAGGATCTGTTGGCTGGCTGGTTGTTTCTTTAAACCGGTGCCCATGTAGATCTTTATTTAAACAGACGGAGTGCTTTGACCAGCCCAACAGGAAGCTCTGCATTGTGGAGTCGGAGGCCCTAGCATGGCCCCTTTGGTAGGTCTGTGATGTTAGACCTGACACTGAGTACCGGAGCCTCCATTTTCTCATCTGCATAATGGGGATAATAGCATGCCACCCCACTGGGGACGTGTGAGCATGAGGTGAGAGCGGGTCCCCCGTAAAGGTGAGGTGTGACTCCTGGGAGGCAGCACCTCTACCCTCCATGCCCCCTCGGCGGGCTGTCCGAGTCTGCATCATCTTCTCGGAACGTGCTCCCTGGGGGAGAATCTTCTTCCGTTGGGGGTGGATTTAATTTTCACGCAGCCAAGGTCATTTGGAGACACTTGTAGGGAATCAGTTGGGTGACAGAGCTGAGCAAAGCGAGTTTTGATTACAAAGGAACGTAGGGACGTGCCTCTATTTCTCAGACAATCTGGCTCTAAAGGCAGGTCCCCAGAGGAGCTCCAGAAATGCTTTGACCAGAGGCAGCATCCCTGGGCACTGGGGAGGATGCCCAAGGTGACCACACTGGAGGGGACAGCACTCACCAGGGTATACAAATACCAGTTGGTCACCACTGGTCTCCTGACTTCACAGTCACACTTCACTGATCCTGACCAGCTGCCCCCACTTCGTGGAGCAAACTGGGCGCAAGCTCATGTAGGTGTCCCAGGGCACCTGGGGCATCGTGACAGCGGCCACGGGTCAGGCGCAGTCTCTGGCCTGGCAAGATGCCCATTGCTTTCCTGTTTTACCGGCCAAACCCGCACATCACCCTGCAGAACCCATCCTGCTGCTTTGGCAGGAGCACCGAACGAGCCAGAGCTTTCTCGAGTCTAGCTGGAGGCAAAAGGGAAGAGGGACACATACCCCTCCCGATTGCTGGTGCAGCATTTGCTCTTGAGAATTAGCCTGGTGATGGGCACCCCAGGGGTGGGCATTTAATTACCCTTTCTTGTACTGCAATCCTCTAGCATTTTGCTTCTGGCAAAACTTTTGGAGACACTGCTCCAGGTAGAGATTTAGAAGGTTTTTTGTTTGTTTGTTTGTTGTTTTGTTTTAATTTGAGAGAGAGAGAGCATGCACAAGCTGAGAAGAAGGGCAGAGGGAGAGAGAGAGAGAGAGAGTATCCTAAGCAGGCTCCACACTCAGCACAGAGCCCAACGTGGGGCTCAATCCCACAACCCTGGGATCATAACCTGAGTTGAAACCAAGAATTGGAAGCTCAACCAACTGAGTCACCAGGCGCCCCGAGATTTAGAAGTTTTGAATAGGCAAGGAGCAAGTGGAGAACATAACATGGGGAGACAGGCAGAGCCCAGGGGTGGAGAACTCTAAACAGTGGCAGACAGACCTGATACTCCAGTCTGAAGACTGCTGGAGACGAGAACAAAGTGAGGAGAGTGAGAGCGGCAAGGGGAGCCTTCCAGAAGGACTCACTTCAAGTGGAAGATTGCCCTTTATTCTGAGATTATGGCCTTCCTCATGTGGGGTGTTAACATGACTTCTCTTTGGTGAAATGACGGTTATACTAGGTTCTTTCCCCCCCCCCCCTTTTAACATCCTTACTTGACAAATAGTCAACCTTCTGTTGGTTTGCAGATTCAGTGGTGTTGGGTGGAGTGGGGTTTATCCTGTGAAATAGAAAAGTGGGGAACCACCGGTCTGGCGCCCAGAGCCAGGTAGGCGTCCTCGAGCTAGACCACAGGCTCTGTAGGGAACCCGGGCACAGCAGGTGCAGACACGGGAAGCAGACGTTCCCACCTGCTGTCCTTTAAGGGGGAGATGCCCACGAGATGGGGCTTCATCCACCCAGGACCCCCTCCTCCACGGAGCTCTGCTCTTGGGGCCCTTAAGAGAGTGGCTAATTCAAAGTTGCAGAGAGAGGACATTCATTTCTTCTCCGCTTTGGCCGAGCTCTACACAGAGCACTGACCTCACTGCCCTGAATTCCGGTGTGGCCTCCTGCAGGGAGCTGCTAGCCGCCTGTCTGAGAAGAAAGGCTCCTGGTCCCCTTTGTGGTGACAGCCCTTCAGGTCCGGGCCCAACCCCAGATACTCACGGGGGAGGATGGAGAGGAGAAAAGCACCTGTGTCAGAGCAGAAGGGCACAAGAAAGGAAAATCTCAGACAGACTGGGAATTTCATTCACGAAAGAGCATGCCTCCTTCATCCCCATTCTGGTCTTTTCAGCCTGGCAGATTTCAGATTAAAGAGACCACAAGGGGGGCGCCTGGGTGGCTCAGTCGGTTGAGCGTCCGACTTCGGCTCAGGCCATGATCTCATGGTTTGTGGGTTTGAGCCCCGCGTCGGGCTCTGTGCTGACAGCTAGCTCAGAGCCTGGAGCCTGTCTTCGGATTCTGTGTCTCCCTCTCTCTCTGACCCTTCCCTGCTCACGCTGTCTCTCTCTCTCTCAAAAATAAATAAAACATTAAAAAAAAAATAAAGAGACCACAAGGAATGGGGGGGACCCCAGTGATACATTACCAAAGAGGCTGGGGGTAGCCCTGTTTTCTGGGCAGTGGCGGGGGCAGAGGCCTGCAGCCCTCTTCAATTCTGACCCTCAAGAGCAGTGTCCCTAGAAGCATTCATGAACTTAGCGACTGCAAGGTGTCCTCAGTGGGGAAAGATTTCTGTGGTTGGTTTGTAGGAGTTCCAGAGAAATAGTGAGTAGAATGTGCGTGTGTGTGTGTGTGTGTGTGTGTGTGTATGTACGTGCATGTCTGTGTAAGTATGTATGTATTCAGAGAGAAGGAGAGGGAGAGTTTTGAAGAACAGGTTCATGCCATGATCGATGCTGGCAGGTCCCATGTTCTGCAGGGTGAGTCAGCAAGTGAAAGGCCTGAGACCCAGGAGAACCAGGAATATAGCGCGAGTCCAAAGGCCCTTCCGGCTCAGGACCCAGGAAAAGCTGGTATTTCAGTTTGAGTCCAAAGGAAGTCAAAAAATCAGTGTCCCAATTTAAAGGCAGTCAGACAGGAGGAATTGTCTTTTAGTTGGGACAGAGTTGGCCTTTTTGTTCTCTGTAGGCATTCAACAGATTGGATGAGCCCCACCCACATTTGGGAGCGCATTCTGCTTTCTTCAGTCTGCTAATTTAAATGTTAATGGCATCTAGAAACACCCTTACAGAAACAGCCAGAATAATGTTTGACTAAATATCGGGGGACCTCAGGGCCGGGTCAAGTTGACACATAAAATTAACCATCCCATTGATCAAACAAATTTGGGGAATTCTGTATACATAGCCTGGTCTTAGACCTTCTAGTGGGTGCTAGTGTGTTAAAAGGTTCTGAGAAGGTCTGCAGTAAAGAAACCTATTTGACTTGTCCACCCAAGTATTTTCCTTATCTATTTGGCAACGGTACTTTTTACATTTTTTATCTTAATTTTTTTTTTTTTTTTTTTTTTTTTTTGTGGAGGGGGTGTAGTGAAGGGGCAGGATACCTATTAAAATCCCATGGAACTGGATTCTGTGGGTCATACACTGGGAAACACTGTCCTGGAGACATCAAGAGACATCACTGGTCCTCAGAACTTATTCTGCCCTAACGTCCATCCCTGCAAATACTTGATTTTGGTTTCTTGGGCCTCTCTCCTCTCTGATCTCTTGCTGGCTACAAGAAGGTGGCCTGCCCACGATTGGGGCTTTTGTGCATGGTGAAGCTGTCACGCGCTGTCATGGTCCAACCTCATCCAAAAGTGAAAGGACTCATGAGAGAACTTTCTGAGAGTTCTGAGTTAGGCTGCTTTACTGGGGGCTTACTCTGTGCGGGCACGGTGCTGAGTGATCCATATGCATGATCTCATTTAACTCTTCCCATCACCCTTTGAATCAGGAACTGGTGTGTCGTTTTACAGGTAAAGAAATAAGCACAGAGAGTTCCTGTGACTTTCTCGAGAGTGGGCAGTCAGGATTTGAACCCAGGCCTGTGTTCTCTCCCCAGGCCGTCTACCACTGCCATACCGATTCCCTCCGGGTGGCTGGGAAACCCTCAGGGGCAAAGGAAGCAGAGGCCTCGCCAGGCACAGTTTGAAACAAAGCAGTGTATCTGAAAGCCCTTAACTGATAAGATGCCTTTGGATGGCAAAAGGGAGAATTGGAGGTGTTATGGAATGGGGGGTGGGGGGGACATGGCAGTTAGGGGAGAAAGGCTTTGTGTTTGTAAAATATGTTCACATTTCAGAGGGAAAAGCAGAACACTGGCTTAGAATGTCCTGGGCCATCGTCCCCTTGCAGTGACCACCGGTCCCTGCTCAGCTCTGTGTTTCACTCGGTGGGGCATGAATGGCGGGGTGCTCCCCTGGAGGTGATCCCTGGGAGCATCAGGCGAGTGGAGGCGGTAACAGGCCCCAGGACTGTGCTAATTTGGAGCAGGACTTCTGGTCCTGTAATGGGCATGATGATTTGGACCAGTCTGAGTGCAAATGTCTTGGCGTGACGGCTGCCCGTCTGCTGAGTGAGCAAAGTTACCGTGTCCTGTTTTGCTTGAGGGTGTTCCATAGAGGATGAGTGGCATGTGCGTGTGCACACGTGTGACTGTGTCCTAGAGTCTTCACAGCCTGTGCTCCTCAGGGTCCCCGCCCCTGCCACAGAGGCAGGCACCCGGGAGCAGCGTGTCTGCACACGTGTGGACATGTGTGACGGTGCTTTTAAACTATTTATAATGTATTACATTGTAATATAATATAATACGGTATAATATAATCTCCTTGTTAATCACCTGTCTCTCTCACTAGAACAAAAGCTGCCTGGCGTCAAGGACCTCATTTTTAATGCCAGACAGGGTCCAGAACATTGCAATACCCAATAAATATTATGAATGACTCAGTGAATGGACCGACTACTAGGGGTGATCTTTTAGTAAGTAGCCTGAAATGTACACCTTCATATAAACTGCACCCCTTCACTGGAGCCCCTCAGGAAATTGCTTAGCTGCCCCAGCCTTCAGCCTCTCCCCCTCCGCCCCTCTCTTCCTCCTCCTCCTCTCCTTCCTTTCCCTTCCCTCCTCCTCCTGTTTTCCCTTCTTCCCCTCCCTTTCCCTTCCCCCTCCACCCCTCTCTTCCCTCTTCTCCTCCATTCTTTCTCCTCCCCTCCCCCCTCTACCTCCTCCCTCTCTCTCCCCTTCTCCTACCCCCTCCTCCTCTCTCCTCCTCTCCTCTCCCTTCCCCTCAGTTCCCTTTTCCTCTCCCCATCCCTCTCCTCTTGTCCCCACCTCGTTTTCCCTCTCCCCTCTTGCCCCCGTGTCCTCCTCCCACTCTCCCCTGCGCACTTACCCTCTGCAGCGTGGTGTTCATAGTCATCTGTGGGTCCAGCTCAGCCGCTCGCATATCCTCAATGATAATTTAGACATTTTTTTCCCCTAAGAGACGGAAGTGATTTGGAACCATGCATATGAGCTACTTTGCTGGCCAAGTTGGTCTAACTAACCCAGAGATGATAAGTGAAGTGTAGTAATCAGGCTAATATTTTTTAAATATTTCTTTGAAGGAGGCCGAGGGTGGGGTAGACTGCCTCCTACGTTTCCTCTCGAGGTGCTGCCTGCGGGAGGTTCACCTGGGACAGTGACTGACAGGCAGAATCACAAGAGGGTAGGATGTGCCCGAAGTCTCTCTCCGTGAGCTTGGGGCGCAAGTCCGAGAGGGAAGTGGACAAAGCCTGGAATCTTCAAGCACTGTCTATGGCCATGTTGGTAAACCACCTCTAGGAGTCTCTTCTCCTGGGCCAAGCCTTCTCTCTGGCTTCACAGTGTCCCAGTGGGACCGTGGCAGGCGTCACCCCCCCACGCGCACTGTGATTTCCCCTCTCCTGTGCTCAGGCCCAGCCCTGCCCTTTGGTGGGCACCTTACTCTACCCTGTGCCTGTTGCCTACTTGGGGGAGCGGCTGCCCTGGCGCGCACTGGCCTCTGCATGGGTGGCCTTGCTGTCCCCGGGCATGGAGGTGGAACGGGACAGGGTGGCCGTGCCGTGCCTCACAGAGCACCCACTGCTGGGCAGGCCCCTCGTTCTGTCCTCAGCACTGGTCCCCGGGCTGCATTGCCACACTCCTGCCTCAGCTCCAGGCGCGCTGATCCCCGCACCCTGGGTGCTGAGCCTGGTTTGGAGGCATTGCCCCCGCCGCTGCCTCATGGCTTAGCACAGAGCCGCTCACGCTCCCAGCCAAGGCCGTCCTGGGATCCGCACAAATCCATAGCATAGCATGCATATTAAAGGCGTCATATATAAAATTTTTATTGCAAACATTATTGGGAAGGATTAAAAATTATTTGGAATTTTTTGGATGCAAATAACATTGAATTTAAAATAGGTTCTGATCTCTTGGAAATCATCAAGCCAAATTCTCATTAGGAAACTCTAACCCACCCATTATTTTCAGATGGAACCAAACATTTATGAGTATACCATGAACAAAACAAGTAGACATCGTGTTCCGCTTTGTGGACATTTACTTAAACATCAAAAGTTTTTGTTTTTTTTTGATTTTGCATTTTTTCCTTTACGTGTTTGGGGATTGATAATTTTTTGCATATTTCATACATGTGAAGGTGAAAACATCTGAAAATTTGAAGCAAGTTGGGAAAAAACTGAAAAAGAAATCCAGTAGCCAGAGGCTCTGTGCATATAGAGGCGAATGGACACACCATCCCTGTTCTGGCCCTGGGAGGTTACAGGGCAGGGAAGGAGCAGGGGAGAGAAGAGGAGAAATCACCGGTCCCTGAGAACCAGCTGGGGTGGTGGATGGTGCTGGGGCTAGGAGTCGGGGCTAGCTTCCTGTCTCTTCTCTGATATCTAGTTAACTTAATCTGTAAACGGCTGTTGAACCTTGTTCTGTTGCCTGGGGTGTCTGTCCCCTAACTCTCCATAGACCTATTCAGCCCCCTCCCTCTCTTCAGTCAAGAGTCTACTCGAATAGCATCTTAGTTAAAATGGTTTTCCATCCTCCTGTAATACATGATGTCGTGTTAAGAAGCCATTAATACTACAGACAGACAAAGGGGGACCGCGGGGTAAGGAATGTCCTCTGTCATGTACCAGCTTGTTTATTTGCATGTGGGCCGTCTGGACCCTCCTGAGGGCACGGATTGTGTTTCGTTCACGGCAGCGTCTCCGGCACCTAGAACAGCGTCTGGTACCCAACTTCACACAGTAGATAACTGTCGGCTCCATGAACGAGCCAATGAACGAATCTTTGTCCCACGGCCTCCGGCGCTGTTGGGAGAACCAGGCGAGAGGAGACGCACTGCTCAATGATGCCAGTGGCCCCAAGAGTCAGAACTCGTTTTCTGTTTGCAAAGGGCTGTTCATGGCTCACCGAACACCGGTTCTCACACTTCCATCTTGGTGACAGTCGCTTGGAAAGCAGGTTGAAGCCTTGCACCCGGAGATTCTGATTCTGAGGGTCTGGGGGCAGAGCCCGGGCCTGGGAACTTACCACGCACACCTTCTGGGTGGGTGACGCTCGCCACCCGACAGTACTGGAGGAACCTCTCAAGGAGACCTGGCTGTAAACTTGGCTTCGTTTGGCAGCTAAAGGAAGACGCGATCTGGGTGGGCACCTGGAGGGTCTGGGTGCCTCCAGGAGGGCATGAGTACCATGTTCCCGCCTGGTGGTCTTGGAATGGGGCACAGAGGTGCTGACAAGGGAGGCTCAGCAGCACAAAGCCAGTAAGCTGTGTGGGTGGAGGCAGCCACTTGGCTACTTCCCCAAGGGAGGGTTCCCCCAGTCGGATTTGCTGGTGCCAGGTGGCCTGCGAATTCCTCTGGTGCAGCCCCGGGGGGGTGACAGCTGACGCTGGACTGGCTGTCCAGGCCTCTGACAGACACCAAGTGGTACACAGCAGGCAGGTCCCACACGTACCAGCAGTCCGTGAGGACAGGATGTAAGCTAGGGGCAGGATGTAAGTCTGAGGCACCAGGCAGGTGCGAGGGGCCATTGGGCCTTGGCCCCAAAAGCATGCAGAACACCCAGGCTCATAGTTGCCTGGGGGCATCTGGCCCTCCTTGCAGATTCACAAAAATGTATTAGGCACTTTCTGTGAGGACACAGAGATGAGGAAGACAGCCCCTGTCCTCAAGGAACTTAACTGCGTAAGATATGCCCCAAGGCATATCTAGATACAAGAGATGTATCTAGAACAGCAGGCAGCCCCCACATAGACCGCAGGCACTCAGTAAATCTCTGTGGAAGGAGCAAGGTGCCGGGAGATGGTGAGATCGTGGAGGAGCGAATGAGAAACGCACCAGGGGAAGGATTCTTTAAGAAGGAAGGGGGGGGGCGGGGAAAGGCATTTCTAGAATGTTTGGGGAGTGGCAGTGTAGAGAAGAGAGAGCTTTTATTGAGCAGTGTGCCAACCAGGCAACGGTAAGCTTTGTATACACATCATCTCCTTAACCCTTTGAGATGGGTGGGCCCTCTTGCTACCATTCCTGTGTTACAGCTGTGTAGCCTGAGGCCCAGAGAGGGGAAGTGAATGCTCTAGGGCTGTAAGTGACAGAGCCAGGTGTCAGACCACTCTCCAGTTGGCACTTAACCAGCAACCTGAGCCTCAGTTTCTTCATCTGCGGAATGGAACACTCGGGCTTCTCTTGTAGATTTCTTGGAAGGATTAAGAAACTTGTGCATGAACGCAGATGGGCAATCTGTGAAAAGCTCACAGGATTCACGACAAACCGGGTAAGCAGTGGTTCCCTTTGGGGAGACTGTCCAGGGAACCAAGGATTAGAGGAGAAAGAATCACATACCAGTCACTGAATCACTTATGGGGGCGCCTAGGGTGGAAAAGTTCAATGCCAAGGAAGCTTAAGGGGACTGTGCCTGGGTGGGGGTTCAGTTTGAAAGGAGAAAGAAGTTGAGGCCGGTGTTCCTGGAGTAGGGCTGGCATGTCTGGAGTGGATGCATCCCCTGCGCCCCCACCCCTCTCGCTCTCTCTGAGGGGAAGGACACCCTGGCGACAGGCTTCCTCCTTCATACAGTATGTGCGTTTTATCTCTGCAGACTCCTTGCGGACTTGGTTTAAAGATCTCAGCTCAATACCATTAGTGTATATCTGCAGAGGGCCCTTCGTAAAATTGATTAGAAAGTGGGCTTTTGCATGTGGGGCGGGGGGACCTAATCGGATTTGAGCACTAGATGGTATCTAATTCCCCCGCATCTAGCAACTGGCTGGGGGACCTCCCGGGGAGCCAGGGCCCCTAATTTGGTTTGCGAATACATTAGCCAAACAAGCTGAGGGGCTCCTTTGGGAAGAGGCTTTTTTGGGGGATGGGGCAGGAAGGCCGAGGGAGTGTAGAAGGGGGGTCTTTCTGCGTAAGTCCTGGAATGTAAACTGTATCTGAGATGACCAAGGGGATGCGTTTCTGGTGGTTTTACCCTGTCCAGAAGAATAAAGCAAACTTTGAAGGGGACTTGCTTTGTATTGCTTGCCATTTGGTGAGCCCCTATGTATATATATTTTTCCTCATTTTTCAATCTCTCTAAAAAATTAATATTCACATGTATAATTAAAAAAACAGTATGAGAGTATAGGCAGTAACCGGTGTGTTATTCTTTCTCCCCTAACCCTTGGTTCCCCATAGCCTCCCCAAGGAAACCATTGTTACCAAGTGTTCTGTGAATCTTGTATGCTTTCGCAGATTTTCCGTTCACATGCGTGGCTTTTCTTTTAATATTTATTTTGAGAGAGAGAGAGAGAGAGGGAGAGACCCAGAGAGCGCAGGAGCAGGGGAGGGGCAGAGAGAAAGAGGGAGAGAGAGAATCTCAAGCAAGCTCTGCACTGCCAGCACAGAGCCAGATGCGGGACTCGAACCCACGAACCGCGAGACCATGACCTGAACCGAAATCGAGATCAAGAGTGGGACGCTTAACGGACTGAGCCACCCAGGCACCCCACGTGCGTGGCTCTCTTAATCCCTCCAAGAAACCTGCAAGGGATTCGAAGGCATCCCATTTTACAGACGGGGAAATTGAGGCTAAGATTGATGAAAATGCCACGTGATGGGTCTGGATCCAGGGCCAGGATCCAAAATGTCAGTGGTCTGGCTTTGAATCCTGGGGGGTCTGTCCATGGAATCACGTGCACTTCTCGAAAAGAGAGGGGGCTGCTCAAAGCTAAACACAAAGCCCTTGGATTTTCACTTCTCCAACTCTCTTCCTGGGTCCACTCATTTGCTGTCATTTTGTCCGCTTATGGCCAAGCATCCTCAAAAGAGGAGGGAAGCTTCCAAGAGCATCTTCGTTACGGCCTCCTTCAGTTCGACAGCCCTTCGGGACAGTGAGCTGAGTGAAGCCTCACCCGCTTTAGTGGGATCCTGCAGCCAGGCTCTGCCCACTCCCCTACCAGGCACGTGTGTGCGCGCACGCGCGCTAGTACATGCTGCAGAGCAAGTGTGGCATCAGAACCTAGGGTCGGTGCCCAGCTTCATGACAGATAATAACAGTACCAACCTCATAAGGCTCCAGGGAGGTTGGAATGAATGATAGCCTGGCACTTGGAACATGGTAAGCTCTCCGTTATATGTTAGCCATTATTAGCCTAGCGGGCTAGATGAGCTTTAATACATTATTACCCATTCTGTGCAAGTTACGTCAGCCAGGATACAGGCATAGTATGTTGCTCTTATATTATTAGACTATTAGTTAATATCTGATATTATTTAAAACAACGTTGTTTTAAATAGAATCAGTGTCATGCCAGGAATACAAAAGATGCCAGAGAAATGTGATTTCCCATTTTTGTTCCCTTCCCTTTACCAGCTTTAAATCAAGAATCTTGGTTCTCTTCCGTCCCTTTTCTGAATCTAATCACTGTAAAGTGAACCAGTTTTAAGTCCCACTCGACACATTTATTGAGCACCTGCTGTTTACTTGGCACTTTGTGCTGGGGCACAAAGGTGAATGTTAGCCAGCAAGAGGCTAATAATCAGATAGGGGAGACTGACCCAGAACAGGGGAATCAACTGAGGTCTAAGCTGTTTGGGGGATTGGGGAGCGCTGTGGGGTAAAGGGATAGATTTACTGACTCCATGCTCCCCACTGCCTCAGTTTTCCCTTCTGAGAAGTAGAGCTACTTACTTTTTCTTTTCTTTTCTTTTTTGGTATTTGGAAGCTGTTGAACAACCTGACTGATGTGGTTTCGAGTCCTTCGAGTCCTTCGAGTCCTACGAGTCCTACGAGTCCTACGGAGGCCAGAGGGGCTAAGCCCCCTTCTGACCTCTGACTGTGTCTTCCCAACACCAAGTACTCCACACCTCGGCACCCCCCCCCCCCCACCACTGGAAACATTGGGCTGGCTCATTTGCCGGGAGGCCTGAGCCCTTCCGCCCCACTTCTTTCATGGGCTCCTACCCGAGTCCCACAGGCTCCTGACAGCCCACTGCCCCTCCCCCCACAAGCTAAACCTTTTCTCCAGCTCCTTGTTCGAGCCCCAACCGCTCCCCACTGAGGAAGGGTTCGTAGGGCCCACAGCACCTCGGCCCCAATGCTGTGCTGTAAAATTCAGAATTATGTAACAGCTGGATTACGGGTGATTATTAGCTTTGCTTAAAGATTTTCCGTTTACACAAGGATTAGCCGCGGGGTTCCTTTAAATAGCCAGCTTTGCTAATGCATCTGTACTGCAGAGAAAGGGTGCGTAGGGGGGACGGGGGACAGGACTGTGAAGCAGAAGGCCTGCGTTCTAAGCCATCTGTGTGATGGTCATTTTACCTCTTGTTGCCTCGGTTTCCCTGTCGGTGAACGTGAGACGCGGCTGCCCAGCCTCCGCGTGGCTGGCGGGGGACCACCCGCTGCCTTGCTGATCCAAGGTGGGTCAAGCGCCTCGACTTGGCGCATCAGGTGGGGCGACCCGCACGCTTGGTGTGGGGTGTGATGCGGTTAGCCCCGCAGACCCTCTAGGATCGCCGCCTGCCCACCTCCCCACCCGGATCTCCCATCCGGCTCTGCCCTCACCTGCCGCCTTCCTGGCCCCGCCCTCTGCCACACACCTGGGTCCCAGACCCCCAAGATACTTCCGCTTCCCTGGATGTGTGCTGCCGCTTCCCATCTCTGTGATTTGGGCGCGCTGGTCCTGCGCTGCCTGGAAGGCCATTCCACACCTGCTCCCGACTACTGGCCTGCCTGACACCTTACTTGTCCTTCAAAACAGCCTAGATGGCTCCTCCTCCAGGAAGCCTTCCCTGACTCCCTTCTCTGCTTTAAGAGTTTCATGAATAGGAGTGTGTGCCTCTGCCGTCACACTTTTGGACACGCTATTGTCATGGTTCACTTGTTTGTGCCTACCATGAGCTTCTGAGCGTAGGGGCAGTCTCCCTCTTGTCTTTGACTCAGGAAGCGTGTGGGGAAAGAAATTAAGTAAATAAACAAGTAGCAACTACTTTCCATATGAGGTAAACGGAGAGTGCCTGGCTGGCCCCGTCCATAGAGCGTTTGACTCTTAATCAGAGGGTCATTACCAGCCCTGTTGGGGGTAGAGATTACTTTTAAGATGTTTGAAAAAATATATGCCCACCGCAGGAAGCATACAGCCTGTCCTTCAGGCGAAAACCCTGGTGGTAGACAATAGGAGTCCAAAGAAATCCTGGCTCTGCCCCAACTGTGTGACCAAATTACTTTGCTCCTCAGTTTCCCCATCTGTAAAATGGGATCGTAATAGTTCTGACCGCTAAAGGTTGCTTCGAAGACTAAGCAAGTTAATATGTGTGCTGCACTTAGAACAGTGCCCGGATGTAGATCTGTGTTTCCCATGTTTGATGGTGGATTCGAGTATCTGGAATTCTGCCCCTGTGGGTCCCGCCCCAGGCCCCCAGCGTCCCCCGGTTGCTGCGCTTGCTGTTTCTCTCTTTCCTCACTCCGGTGAACTTTCTCACTTCCCTATCCACCCCAACCAGTCAGCACAGAAATAATCCAATTTTACTTGATTATTAGTCATTACTTTCTGCTGCTGTTTTTGTTTATTACTTTTTTTTTTTTAAGCCATTCTAGATTTAATTGAGTTGATTGATTAGCACAATCACCGACTGGAAGGAGAGACTCTGTAACCCTCTCCTCCCCCTGCCTGTATCTTCCCCCACAGAGGACCAGGGCTGACTGCTGGGGTCCCGGGCTCAGCCCACCTCAGGGCTGCTGCCCAGAGGTGCGGGGCATGGCTTGGTGGGCTGGGAGTCAGGCACTTGACCTTGTCTGGCTGAGTGACCTGGGGTGAGTTCCTTACCCTCTCTGAGCCTCAGGTTCTCCATCTATAAAAAGGGGATTGATCCAAAACGAACCTTCTTACCCTTTCCACCCTAGAATTCTAGGGAAACTCCGCATCTAAGCTCCCTGCTCAGCCTTGGTCTGGGAATCCTTCATTCACGTGTTCAGCATCAGTAAGAGCCCACCCCACGCCCAGCCCTTAGCCAGATAAGTGCGGAATCCAGCTGTGAGCAAGGCAAGGGCCTTGTCTTCTAGGTGCTTCTGGGGAAAGCCCCACATGCAGCAAGTCTGGTGTTTATAACTGTGTCCTAAGTTGAACAGGGTTTCAGTAGGGAGTCTCTGACTCTGGAAAGTTGTAGAGAGGGTAGCATGTGGTTTCAGTCCAAAACAAAAACCATGCAAAACAAAACTGAAAAGACCGGGGGGTGGGGGTGGAGGGACCTTTATGGAGGCCACCTCCGTGAGCCAAGTACTGTGCTAAACACTTTCTTCTCGTTTTCTCGTTCATCCTCTTTCATCCTCACAGCAGCCTTCTGCATAAGGGAATGTGATAGCAGTTTTACAGATGAACCACGTGAAGCTCAGAGGGGCTAAGTGTCTTGCCTAAAGTCACACAGCAAGTCCCTAAGAGAACTCGACATTGAAACGAATCTGAATGACAGCAAAGAATGTCCTCTTTATGCAGGTTCACACCACGTGACAATATTCCATAATTTGAGAACGGTTGGAAAAAAGGTCAGCTAATTTCCCCCCAAATAGCACTTCTCATTTCCATTTTGCACATTATTTTCCACGTATACCCTTTTTATATCGCATACGTATGTAGCCGGTGCAAAGGCCCTGAGGTGGTAATGCCCGTGGAGTATTTGGGGAAGAGTAGGAGGTCCACGTGGCTGGAACATGGGGGAAGAGTGGAAGGTGAAGTTGGACAGGGAGGCAGGGCTAGCTCACGGTGGGGGCTCTGCAGACTAGGGTTGGGAATGGATTTTATTCTCATCGTGTTCTGCCGTTGTCTCCCAATTCCTGTTGTATCAACAACTCTGCGGTTCAAGCCAGTGGACGTGGCATTATTTACCAGCGTTGAGGCCGTTTCCAGTGGTGTTTGTATGCGGGTGCACATGTGCGCACACACGTGTGTGTGTGTGTCTGAAGGAAATACCATAGGTCACATTTCAGGCATGTGACTTTGTGCTTCTGATGAACCATGTTAGTCTACGTCAGTAGGAATGAGGTAACTGGTTCAGTGTTTGATCATTGGTGTGGCTCTAGGCCAGTAAGGCCCCGCCGTGACCTGTGATGGAGAGAAGGACAAGGTGCCACAGGCAGTGGACTCGTGTGGACAGAGGAGCGGAGCTAAGGAAGAGCGAGGCTTGTCCAGAGGCCGCTGGCCGTGAACGAGGCGCCGGGGGTCGGAAAACAGGTCAGCATGCGTGGCGGCCCTGCATCTTCTTTTCAAGAGGCAAAAGCTGAAGCTTTTATTTTATTTTTTTTAGTCTTTAAAAACTGTTTATTGGAATAGTTCTGCATTTACAGAGAAATCACAAAGGGAGCGCAGAGAGTTCCTATATGCCCCTGGGCAGCTTCCCCTCTCCCTGTCACATTACCGTGGTGCCTTTGTCACCATGAAGAAACTGATGTTGGGACATCACAATTAACTAAATTCTGGATTTTATCCAGACATTATTCCCTTTTCCACCGACGTCCTTTCTCTCTTCCAGGATCCAGCCCACAGTCCTGCACTGCATTTGATTGTCCTGTGTTGTTAATCTCCTTGGGTCTGTGACAGTTTCTTAGACCTTCCTGAGTTTTTGTGACCTTGACGGTTTTGAGGCAGGCTGGTCAGATATTTTGCTTTTGCATTTTTCAACTTCCTGTTTCCACTTGGAAGCCTGATGTTGAGAGGCTGTGAAATGTTGAGGTCCAGCTCAGAACTCGGGAGTCCGAGGGGCCTGGGATCAGCCTCTGTCCCCAACCCATGGAGCAAAACATCTAACGAGGAAACCTACCCTTACAGTGGGGGTGAGACTACTGACCTCTGGGGCCTGATGAAGGTTAACTGGGCAGACGAGCAAGTGCTGGTCAGCGAGGTTTCGTTTTCAGTTTCATTAGTGGGTGGGTACCTGGTGGGACTCATCGTCCTAAAGACCGTGTTCCTGTCCTCTCCACGAGCCAGGATGTTGAAATGCCACAGGGTGTGACAACTTTGCAGGAGGCCTGACACTTGGCAAAAGCTTTTGAAAATGAGGTCTGAATTTGATCCTTATAATAACTCCCTGAGGCAGCAAAGATGGGTTGTCCCTGGTTTAGAGGTGAGGAAACTGAGGCCCAGAGAAGGTCAAGAAGCTGCTGAAGGTCACAGAGGGAGGAAGGGGCAGAGCAGAGACTTGAACTTGGACTTGGGAGGGCCCAGATTTGGTGCTGGCTGGCTGAGCTGGCTAGCAGATGGGCAGGCAGCTCGGGAGGGAGGGCGGGTGGGGATGTGGGTGGAGAAGCCCCTCTCTTCCGATTTGGGCTGGAGGGGTTCTGTCGTGGGGGCAGGAGCGCTGGCATTTGGCTCAGTAGACGCATCAGGGCGGGAGACTGGAGTTATGGATTCCCAGGCTTTACATGTCATATTGATCTCAGGCCATTGTATTAGAGGCAGTGTTTCATTTTGTAATGGGGATTTTTTTTCCTTTAGGTGATTTCATTTTTAACCCTTGGGTTACCTGTGAAACCAGCATGAGCAAAAAGCTCAGGACTGGCGTTGTCCAGCTTCCCAGGTAGATCTCAGGGCCCACTGTGTTAACCTCCTGTGTCACATGTCTTCCCTCTCTGGCAGAGAGCTAAAGCTGTCTCCATTTTCCTGAAAAGGAGATAGAATAATTGAGACCAGACGAGGCAAGTAACTGTCTCAAGGACACACCACCTCTGAGCTGGGGCAGAAGCCATACCAGTTAGTCACTGGTTTTTGTTTTGTTTTGTTTTTGTTTTTTACCAAGCATAATAAGAACTCAGGAGACCTTTGTGCTGTTTATTAAAAAAAAAAAAAACAACAAATATAAACTATAAATGTGTAATTCTGCCCTGGACGGTGTGTGTGTGTGTTATAAAGAAAAATATACAAAGCAATTTTGGCACCTTGACCAAAAAGCCGAAATCTACCCTTAATTCCACCAAGGCACACACACATTGGAGAGGTGGCTCATCTTTTCCAAAAGGGACCCCTGGGGCCTGTAGCTGTCACTCATTCCTTTGATATTGGGGGTTCCCGTTCCATCCGCTTTGAACTTTAGATTCAGGGCTCCCAGGCCACTCCCCTCACCCTCATAGCTCTGCACACGGATGATGGGCCCTGGTAATTCTCCTGGCTCTAGGTGACATCTCTGCTGCCTATTCCCCACCGCCCAGACGCGCCCGGGTTTTCAGATCTCTGAACAGCCTAGCGTCTCGTGAGCAGGCGGAGTGTACGCCTGCCCCCTTTCCTTTTGATCCTGGTGGCTGGCCTTGACCTTCATTAGGGGTGAGGGCACCAGAGTGGCTGAATTCCCAGACACGGGTGTGAGGATGGGTTGGAGCTCAAGACATGATTCTTCAGTGTACCGTGGGAGCCGTGTGCCTCAACATCTGCGTGCTTCGACGGATTTCCCCGTCTATAAAACTGGACTGAAAATCCAGTGTTCTTGTGAGGATTCAATAAGCTTGTGTGTGTAGAGCACATTGCATGTAGTCAGTGTTTAGCAAGAAAGGACATTTAGTCTTCCGATTCCATTAAATAATACAGCAGCGTTAACATCCTCTTTAACTCCAAAGGCCTTCCGTGTCTGTTTTCTCACAGGGTCTTTACAACAACCCAAGCGAAGTAGGGTAGTTTTCTTGGATCCGGTTTACCAGTGCAGCCGCCGAGATGCAGACAAGGGTAGTGATACGCCAGCGCCATTCGACAGAGCAGTGGGGGCGCCGAGGCCTGACCCTGAGGTCCGAGGGGGCTGCCAGCCAGCTCAGGTGTGGCCCAGTCTGACACACACCTGCAGCCTCTTTCTCACAGGCCCGGCGGCCAGCACCTGGCCCTCCAGATCCCCACTCACAAGGACATTTCTTTCCCACCCTCTCTTTCCGGTCCCCAAGAACAGCTGTGCTCCCCACCCCCTCAGACTTCCCAGGGAGGGAGGGCCCGAGTCCCGCTGGGTGCGGGCAAGGGGGTGACTCCACCTCTCAAGCCAGTGACAGGGCTGGTGTCATTGCCAGCAGCATCTTGGCGGGGATGAAGGTTGCATTAGCGAGCAGTGATTGAAATGCAAAATAACATTTTGATCGAGCCAGCAGGCTGTTTATTTATCAGATCAATAGTCAAAATGCCCCAGCTGGAGAAGTCAGTGTGATAAGTGACAGCATTTCCAAGGGAGAGCCTGGCGAATCCACCCCGGACCCCCGCCCCCGACAGCTCAGGTTAGGGGCGGGTGGGCCAAGGAGCCTGCCAGTGACCCCCACCTCTGCTTTCCCTTTTCCTCGTGTTCTTCTTACACCCAGTTGATAGAGGAGATGACTGAGGTCCAAACTGTCAGACCTTTCTTGCTGTGCCTGGAAAGACCTGCATCCAAGAGAGCTGAGAGTCATATTAACGCCTTGTGTTTACTGAGCAGGTACTGGAGCAGGTGCCGCGGTGGGTGCTCTGTGTTGATTGTGTCTTTCAACCCTCTGAGAAACCCTGTGAGGTGGGTATCTTTATATGACCCATTTTGCAGATGAGGAAACTGAGATACGGAGAAGCTAAGTGGCTGGTGGCAGAGCCAGTAAGTGACCGAGCCAGTAAGTGACTAAGCCAGGAACCGAACCCAGATGACTGGTGCCTGGGCCCTTAAGTCGGGGAGGGACAGTGAACCCTTTCCAGTTGTACAGAGTCAGGGTTCTGGCTCTGAAGTCAAAGCAAGCTTTTTCCAGCCCCAGTTCCTAAAGGTTTTTATAAAGTACATTGATTTTTTTTTTGTATTAAAATATCTTTTCTTTTAAACAGTTTGAAACCAGATTTCTCGATTAGTGGGTCTGAGATGTTAGCTTCTCTAAGTTTCTTCCAAACATTTTGTATATGATTTTGGGTGCTTCAAAAAAACAAAAACAAACCAAAACAAACCCCAGAAAGTAAGAAAAATCCATACGTCATCCGTAAAGTCTTAAAGCCAGGATTAGCGGAATTCGATGGGAACTGGTGGCGAGGTTGATCCTTGAGGGCCCTTTCATTGGGAATTGTTGGACTGGGGTCTCTGGGCTCTGCTCTTACACTGCCGGCTGGATTCCTTGCTCTGACTGTGGTCCTGTCCGGCGGCTCAGGCCTGGGACCGTTCCGTCCTGAGAGGGTGCGGGCCTTGGGAATTCTGGTTCCAGCCCACCCTCAGACCTCCTCATTCATTTGTTCATAAACCGGTGTTTATGGAGCCTGTGTGCATGTAGTGTTCTAGACACAGGGAACAGCGGCAAAGAAAGACCCGGCCCTGCCCTCAAGTACGGGGGGCAGAGGCCCGTGGTCGGAGCACGGTGGTGTCATCAAGAAGTGGCCAGGAGGCCAGTGTGGCTGGCACAGAGTCACCAGGGCAGAGTGGGCAGGGGATAGCCCCTCTGCTGGTGGGGTCAGACGCTGAGGGCCTCTGAGCTGCTCTGAGGACTCCTGCTTTCGGCAGTGGGATGGGAAGCCCACAGTAGAGGATTATTGTAACTTATTCCCCTTTGTTTTGTAACTCACCCCAGCACTTCCTGGATGTGACCGATGCCAAGGTATTTAGCCCCTCTGCAAAATGGGGCCAGTGATAGTACTTATTTAACAGGTTGTTGCAAGTGAGAGAATGCACGTGGCCCTGAGCCCAGCGGGGTCCAGCCCTTGGCAAGCGGGCACTCTCAGCATCACTGCACAGGCCAGAAGCAGGTTCCCAGTTGGTTTCAGAGCCAGGTCCCCACCTGCCCACCTGAATTAAGATGTTTTCTTTGTCATCTGCCCAGACTGTCCATTAGCACAGAGACTGAAAAATTGAGTCAGGAAGAGACGAGGGTGCTGGGAGCCCCAAGCCTCCTGTGTCTTCCTCTCTGTGCACAAGGTCACGCAGGAAGGACCACTGCCTTGACCAGGTGGCAGATGGAAGCATCGGCCCCCTCACTGGGTCTGCACACTGCCCTGCAGAAACACTCATAGGGAAGTGGGACTTAGGCCCAGCAAGTGTGCGCACAAAAGAGACCCACATATGTGACTGTGTAAGGAACAGAGGGGAGGTCAGCAGTGTGAGCCACGCACCTTACGTGCTGATTCAGTCTCAGGTCGCATCAACAGAGGTATGGTGTTTAAGATGAGAAGGGTGTCAGTACTGCTCTGCTCAGCACCTGTCAGAACATACCCGGAAGGTTGTGCTCTGTTCTGATGTTCGTCTTTGCGAGAAGTAAACAGAGCAGATGAATTATTCTCAAAGAAGGACAAACTGTGAGGAGGAGTGGTCCCAGGACCAGGGGATGCTGATCCTGGTGAGGACAGGGCCCACCAGGGAGCAGAGGGCCGCCTTCAGCAATCAGGAGGGCTGTCATGTAGAAGAGGGGCCAGACTTGTTCTGTAGGTCCTGAGGGAAAGAGTTGTAGAAACTCTAACTGCAAGTTCCAGAGAGAAGAAATATTTTGGCTCTTCACAAAAACTTTAAAAACAAAATACTGTGAGTGGCCAAAGGATGGGAACGGCTGCTTCCTGAACTGGAGATCTCCCCACCCCTGGGGTCTCTAGCAAAGGCAAGCAGCCAAGGACAGATCAGAGGCCCCTTGAGGGCCTGGCCTGGTCGGAATTCCTCCTGCTGGAAGACGGCCCTGCCTGTCTCCCTGCCTCCCTGCTATTCCTCCGACTCTGCGCTTTCCCCATATGCCTCCCTCCCTCTCTTTCTCCAGGCCTCTGCTTAAACGTCACCTCCTCTGAGAAGCCCTCTGTGGCCACAGTATCTGGTACTACTTCATCCTATCATATGCCCCTCCCCCTGCACTAATCACTAACTGAATGGATACTGTTTTGGTTGTTTGATTATTGTATTAGTCAGGGTGGGTAACGCTAGTTAATATTACATACATACAACCCCGGAGTTTCAGTGGCTTAACACAACCGAAGTTTCCATCTTGTCCATATGACATTTGGGGGAGGGTGTTGGACAGGTAGCCTTTCGTGAGGTTATTCATGGATCCAGGCTCCTTCCGGTGTGTGTCTCTGCCATCCCCCAGGGCCCTCTGTCTCCCTCCTGGATCCTGTGTGGCTCGCCCACTGGGGAAGACAGGGAGAGCAGGGGGTGCAGGGCGGGGAGTACCATGGGAGATTTTTCTGGGCCAGATAGGGAAGCGGCTTACCTCATTTTGCCCACATTCCATTAGCCGGCACCTAGTCGATGGCCACAGGTGCCCAAAAAGGAGGCTGGGAAATGTAGTCTCCCTGGTGTCTAGGAAGAAATGAAATTGCTCTCGGTGAACTCATAGCAGCCTCAGCTATACTTATTTATCACATTTCATTGAATCTATGTCATCATCTATTGTTAAAGACACCATTATTCTTGGAACCACTAATCAAATTAAGCTCTAGCATGCCATCGACTCAAGATGCATTCCGACTGCCAAGATGTTAAAATATGAAAAGACGATATAGCTTCAGGTCAGTGAAATACGGTATTGTCACTCCTTGAGGGCAGGGAACCGTCCACCTCGTGTGCTAGTCCATCCCCAGGGCTGGAACAGTGGCTGGCACGCTGCAGGTAGACAAGGAATAGGAATGGAATGTGTGAGCGAGAGGGGGAGTGGACGAATGAATGAGGAGGGGATGACTGAATGAGTGGCTCTTTTGGTTAAGTATCAGAGTGGCCTTCGGGTGAGGTTGCGTCAGGGAGTCAAGCTGTGCTCGCTCACCTGAGCAGGGGTGCCGCTGGGTTTTTGGCCAGCTGCCAACGACCACGAGGATGACTCCCAGGACTCTGCCCCTGGCCAGCACCCTTCGCCGCCGCCAGCTGCGGGGTTTTTTTCCTCCCTCGCCGCACACTGGTGCAAAGTGTGGCCTTGCTCATTTCTTGAGCTGTGCCTCTTCCCGCTTCTGTTGCTGGAGAGGCAGCCCCGACCCCACACGTCTCATGGGAGAGACCTACTGGCCCAGCTGGTCAGGTGCACACTCCTGGGTCAATCATCCGGGCCAGCGCGGTGGAGGTGTGAGAACGTGGCAGTTCCCGCGGGATGGAGCTTCGTGTGTGTGTGTGTGTGTGTGTGTGTGTGTACACGTGTGTGCGTGTGCATGCAAGTAAGAGACAGAGATTGTTGGACTGAGATGTCAGCTCCCAGGAGAGAGGCGAGTTCGTTCTGACAGTTGGCTCTGGTGGTGCCTGAATAAGGAGACCCATGGCCTAAAAGGGGACTTTGTTGGTGGAAGTCTCAGCACGCGGAGAGGCACATGAGTTCATGATTAAATGGTAGATAGGAAGGTGCCCAGATGGATGAACGTTGGGAGACAGAGAGTACACAGTCTTGCTTGTGGCGAGAGCGAATGTTTAAGGGACACTGAAAGGAAGCCATCTCCTTGCCCGAAAAGAGCTTCTGTAATAGCTGGTAGCATTTACTTATTGAGCACTGACTGTGTGCCAGGCACTGTTCTAAGCTCTTTTCTGTAGTAACTCGCCAATCCTCGAGACCACGCTATGAGATGTGTACTATCATCAGCATCCCCGTTTCACAGATGACGAATCTGGAGCACAGAAGGGTTAAATACCCTGGAGGGGGCAGAACTGGAATTCAGACTCAGGCAGTGCAGCTCCAGCCACTAAGCTCTGCGGCCCAGCACCATGGCTACTGTGAGGACCACATGCTATCTAGAAATTGCCACGTGTGTTCCGTGACAGTAGGTGGGAGGTTTATACCGCATCACGGCTTGGTGCATGGTGCAAATACAACCAGATTCAACAGGAGTTAGGATCAGTTCACAGATGTCAGCTCTCCAGTAGCTATTGAAGGGCAGAATCCTTGTGGCGTGGTGGGGGCATATTCTGAATGTTTGATGCTGCCCCTCCTCCCAACACTCCCTTTGTGGTGTTCAGAGCCCGGAGTTGGCCAAGAGGACTCACAGAACAGCCGCGAGGTACCTCCGGGTCCTGTTTGAGGGGACCCCACTCAGAGGATCGAGGTGAAGGCTGAAGTTTGGAATCGATGTCTCCAGAGGGGCCCCTTTGTCTAGTTTGCGGAGAGCGCAGTAGGAGCCACAGTGGCTGTCCACTGGCCGGAGCTCGGCCAGTGGACGGACCCTCCGAGCCGTCCCAGGGCACTCCCACTCCACGTCCACTTACCTCTCCCCGCTCTGGCAGAACCTCTCTCTTCTCATTATGATGGATGCAGCCTGGAAAATCATGGATAAAAAAACCTGATTGAAAGGCACTAATTACCCATCATTATTTTCCATGCCGTAATTTGTGTGGAATGAGATTTCAATCAGTTGTCCGGGACCAGTCTGGTTTTGACTAATCTTTCTAAGACAAGATGCTTCATTACAGATTTTTGCCATAGCTTCAGTGCACAGTGGGAGGGGGGCAGGCTCTTGCTGAAGCCAGTTTGCTTTGGGGTCATTCTGCTGTCCTGGGTCCCAGAGGGGGCTCCAAGGGGAGAAAGAGAAGAGGAGTGTTAGGAAAAGTGTTCTGAGGAGACCAGATAACACGGAGCCACCACGACAGCAGTGCTGTGGTGATGTCGCAGCAGTGGAGGGTGGCGGGGGTGGGGTGGGGGGCCCTGCCGGAGTGAGCCCCGTCTCCCGGGCAGGTCACCACTACTCCCTATGCCTCTCACGCCCAACAAGCCCCCAACCAGCCTGGCTGTCTACTTAGTAGCTTGGAGTGAGTCCCAGCTTCTCGACCCCTCATCTGCAGGTCACCAGGGTGGACAGCAGAATGTGACCCCAGCAATGCTAGCAGGAAAACGGACCTGCTGTTGAAAGATACACATATGTAAGATTTCAATCACACAGAAGTGCTAAAAATACCACGTACTAAAACAGGTGATTGAGACTATTCAGGAGGAGAATCAATTTGAATTAAAGAAATATGTGAGTTTAAGAAAAAAATATGTTAATACTTGGTTCCTAATACTTGTTATCATTGGCCACCTCACCCTCCCTCCCTTCCCTGCTTCCTCCCTTCCTCCCATGTAGTAAGTACCCATGAGTTCATATCCCAACGGGAAGGTGGGACGGTTGTTCACGTTTAGCTACGTGGTCCTCTGCATCCCATCCCCTATTAAGGGCTCCTTCTATATTCTTTAATATTTTAAAACAAATGTTTACATTCATTTACTTTTTGAGAGAGAGAGAGAGGGAGAGAGCAAGCCAGGGAGGGGCAGAGGGAGAGGGGCAGAGAGGAGGAGAGAGAATCCCAAGCAGGCTCCATGCTGTCAGCACAGAGCCCGACTCGGGGCTCCATCTCATGAACTGTGAGATCATGAGCTGAGCTGAAACAGAGTCAGACGCTTAACCAACTGAGCCACTCAGGCGCCCCTGTAGTCTTAAAAAATTTTTTTTGCTTTATTTATTTTTGAGGGAGGGAGAGAGAGAGAGACCGAGCGCAGGCAGGGGAGGGGCAGGAAGAGAGGGAGACACAGAATCTGAAGCAGGTTCCAGGCTCTGAGCTGTCAGCACAGAACCCCCACACGGGGCTTGAACTCACGAGCTATGAGATCATGACCTGAATGGAAGTCAGACACTCAACCGACTGAGCCACCCAGGCGCCCCATATTTTTAAAGTTTAGCTGTGCTACTTTCAGGTTCCTTGAGGGGCTGATTCCTAACAAATAAAGCTTTGCTGGTGGGTCTGAGGGTCTGCTACAACGAATTGCTCTGGTGGCCCCTGGTTAACGAATTAATTATAGAAATGTACATAAGAGTCTCTCAAGTGTTCAGAAACCATGTTTCTTCTGTATAGTGGATTCCCAATTTAGGCTGATTTATTCTCTTTATTTGCCTAACCAACCACTTTCCCTCCTGGTAAATGGCAGGTTCCTAGTGGAATCATCCTCCATCCTATTATCTGGGGACTGAGTTGAGGGAAGAGCTTTGCTGGGTTTGACCACAGGCGGCCAAATGATGAGTTTTCTGGAAGGGGCTTCCTGGGAGAATCATAACAGTAAGCCAGCGTCCTCGGGGTACTTGCTGGGCACCAGCTCGGGCTCAACATTTTGCATACACTAGTTTATGGTCATGCAGAACAGTCCTATGAAGGAGGTGACTGAGCCTATTTTACAGGTGAGCACTCTGAGGCTGAGAGAGAGTGACTGCTAAGTCAACAGCTAATATGTGGCAGAATTGGCTCATGTGTTGCCAGCGTGCAGGCTCGTAACCCTTAAGTGACAGAGTTCCTGTTTTTGCTCTTACAAGTGTGACCTCAGCACAGAGCCGAAAGCGGGCTGTGGGGGCAGGAGTCCTGGATTGCTGTGTGCTTCGAGGTGGGCTCTGTCCCACGGAGGAAAGCAAGCCAGGCCCTAGGCCAATCAGGCCAGTTCGAACCACTGCCTTGCGTGAGCTGTTCTTCCAGAAGCTTCCGTCCTGCTTGCCCAGCAAGGGGGCCAGATCCCTGGGATTCCAGCTTAAAAGTTTACAACTGTCTCTTGCTGGCATGTGTGAGTTTCTCTTCCTCTACAGATGTGTGGCAAAAGAGCTCAACTGTTTGGATTTTCCAAGATTTTTTGGTCTCCAGGGACAGCCCACTTTGTTAACGGTCCAGCAGAAGCAGAGACAACCCCCCCTCCACCAGTGAGCTCAGGCACCCCTGGAGGGAGGCACAAGGCTCCACACTGGAAGCTAAGAGGGCCAGGGTCAGAGAGCTGACTGGGGAGGGGGGAGGCCATGGCGAATCAGATGGTGGCGAAATTGAGGCCAGGGCATCTCTGACTGTGCTCTGGTTATGCATGGATCACGGTGGGGGGTGGGGGAAATGATGCCTCGAGAGCCTGCGGCCACTGACTTCTGCTCTTTCAGAGGCTGCTGCTTCCATGGGGCCTCTGTCCCTCCCATAAAGTCAATAGTCATCGACCCCATTGGGAACTGGGTCCCAGCTAACCACAGACGACGCACTCCACGTGACCCCCTCCTCCCCAGAATGAAGTGTCCACCACCTCCCCTCACCCCAAGGCTGCAGCCTCCCTGTACGCCATCTCAGCACCCACCCAGTGGCCACATCCCCCCGGGCCTTGGCACCCAGCCTCCACCTCTGACATCTTCCCTTACCCCATCTCCAATCCCCCAACTTTCTCACTCCTTTCTCTGCTCTCTCTGAGCCTGCAGTCCCAGAGGCCACCCTGGTCCCAGGCCCTCCCCCTGTTCCCTTCCACTTCTGCACTTTCTGCTCTCACCCCCTCTGCCCTAGAACTGCACCGTTCGTCTGCCCAACCCTCCACCACGGGCCCCCTGCCCTCCCTCTTTCCTCATACATCTATGTCCGTGGTTCTCAATCTGGGGTGATTTTTCCCCCAGGGAACATTCAGCAATGTCTCGAGGTTTGGGTTGTCCTGTCCGGGGCAGGGAGGGACCGTGCTACCCGCATCTAGTGGGTAGAGGCCAGGGATACTCTCAAACACCCTGCAGGTGCACAGGACAGCCCCACAACGAAGAAGTCCTTTGCCCCAGATGTCAGTAGGGCCCAGGATGAGAAACCCAGATCTAAGCTGCTGGAGGAGACGGGGCTCCCCGTGTTGGTGCCCCTACAGTGTAAGCAAAGGGGCCTGGAAAACCCCGGATGCCCTGATTTCTGCTCTCTCCTCCCTCCACCCCCCCAGTTGCTATTGCAAGCTTCCTTCCTTTTCCTAGACTTCCTGCTCATAGCCTTCATTTCCCTGTGCCTCCCACTTCACGGACTGAGTGGAGACTGAGTGGAGAGGACAGGGAGGCGAGGGCTCTCAGCTCTCCCTTCTGCCGCCCACAGACCTCCCCTTTGCACGGCCAAACTCCCCGCCCCTCTTACTGCTTCCACTCCTTTCTCTTCGTGCATTCCAGATTCACATCAAACTCTGCCAAGTTCCTTGGCCACATCATTCCCATGGTGCTCAAACTTGATGCCCCTAAAATCACAATCAGGCTGCTAAAACAAACCGACCTGCAAATGCAGACTTCCGGGCCCCCCTTGCAGAGGTGCGTGTGCAAATTATGACTGCGGTCGGGTCAGGCCCAGGCAGCCCCCACCCGCCATCCCGTTCAGCAAGCACCTCAGCTGACTCTGGTGAAGATTGAACTGGAATTTGGGGAAAGCTGACATGTTTTACCTTTTATATCTTCAGTCAGTGCTTCTTGATTTGTTCTTTACCATTAGCATTAAATGTAGAGTCACCAGATAATTCATGGCCCACTTTGGGGAGAACAGCGGGGTGACCGGTACTTAGCAGATCGGTAGGTAGGTTCAGGATCACCCAGGGCAAACTGCAAAGCATGGATTCCATAGTTTTTAAAAACTTTAAGAGCCTTCCATTCTTTAAAAATTTTTAAAAATATATTTATTTAAATTCAAGTTAGTTAATATATAGTATAGTAGTGGTTTCAGAAGAACCTAGTGATTCATCTCTTACATAGAACACCCAGTGCTCATCCCAGCAAGTGCTCTCCTTAATGCCCATCATCCATTTAGCCCATTCCCCGCACCCCCCTCCAGCAACCCTCAGTTTGTTCTCTGTATTTAAGAGTCTCATGGTTTGCCTCTCTCTCTGTTTTTATCTTATTTTTCCTTCCTTTCACCTGTGTTCATCTGTTGTGTTTCTTAAATTCCACATGAGTGAAATCAAATGATATTTGTCTTTCTCTGACCAATTTCGCTTAGCGTAATACACTCTAGTCCCATCTAAGTTGTTGCAAATGGCAGGATTTCATTCTTTTTTATTGCTGAGTAGTATTCCATTATATATATAAACCATATCTTCTTCATCCATTTATCTTTGATGGACATTTAGGCTCTTTCCATAATTTGGCTATAGTTGATAGCGCTACTATAAACATTGGGGTGCATGTGCCCCTTTGAAAGAGCACACCTGTATCTCTTGTATAAATACCTAGTAGTGCTATTGCTGGGTCGTAGGGTAGCTCCTATTTTAATTTTTTGAGGAATCTCCATACTGTTTCCCAGAGTGGCTGTACCAGTTTGCACTCCCACCAGCAATGCAAAAGGGTTCATTCCCTTTTCTTCGCATCCTCGCCAACATTTGTTGTTTCCTGAGTTAATTTTAGCAATTCTGATGAGTGTGAGATGGTCTCCCATTGTGTTTTGATTTGTATTTCCCTGATGATGAGTGACGTTGAGCATCTTTCCATGTGTCTGTTGGCCATCTAGGTGTCTTCTTTGGAAAAGTGTCTATTCATGTCTTCTGCCCATTTCTTCACTGGATTGTTTTTTTGGATGTTGAATTTGATAAGTTCTTTATAGATCAAATTTGGATACTAATCCTTTATCTGATCTGTCATTTGCAAATATCATCTCCCATACTGAGGTTGCCTTTTAGTTTTGTTGATTGTTTTCTTAACAACAACAACGCCCTCCTCATCAAAGGAAACCAACAATTACCCACAATAACAACAAAACATTCTTCATCTGCCTCCATAATCCCCAAGTTCAAGGGAATGGTGCTGCCTGAAGATGTGCTAGGAGGCACCCCACCCTCGCATCCTTTTCTACCCTTTGCAGCCAAACTTCTTGAAGGAGTTGTCTGCATTCACGATCTCCTCCAGCCATGGCAAAGTGGTCTCCATCCCTGCGGTGTCTTGACACTCCCTGGCAAAGTCACCAGCCACCTCCTGACTGCTCACTGCAGTGGACACTTGCCCAATCTGACCTCCCCTGACCTCGTAGCCACATGTGACCTGCTGCCACCTCCTCCTCATTGCATTTCCAAGGCACTTGCTCTTTTTATTTTTTATTTGTTTATTTATTTTGACACATGCTCTTTTTAAAGCATGCTTTAAAGGGCAGTTTATTTGTTTTAAATGTTTATTTTTGAGAGAGAGAGAGGGAGGGGAAAGGGGCAGAGAGGTGGGGGGACAGAGGATCCCAAGCAGGCTCTGTGGTGACAGCACAGAGCCCGATGCGGGGCTCAAACTCACAAACCGTGAGACCATGGCCTGAGCTGAAGTTGGACGCTTAACCGACTGAGCCACCCAGGTGCCCTGGGAATGAGGTTCTTGAGGTCGTGGGCTGTGCTTGTCATGACCTGTCCCGTCCTCTGGCCAGCACTTGCCTGGAATCAGTGTTGAATCTCCCTAGATAAGAAATTCTGGTGGTGGGGGAGTGCGAAACTCATGGTCATGGGAAAGAGAAGAGGAGTGAAATCCTCAGACCCTCCCCCTGTCCAAACACACACAACTGGGCTGCAGGCAAGCAGGCAATAAAGTAGTGGCTGGATTTCTGTGCCACTCTGAGGGCAGGGTCAAGTTTGCTTCCTTCAGCCCTGGAGTCTCTGAAGATGAGATGATAAAAGGCCTACTTGAGAGACCAAATGAGGTGGACGACGTAGGCATGGTGACGTAGTATTAGGCTCCTATTGAGCTGATGATACCTCGGGTAACCGAAACTGCAGATAAGTGGGCAGGGGGACTACTGTTGTTGCTGTAATTACTGTTAATGTCAAGTGTATCTCCCGAAACCTCTGGAGTTCTTTTGAGGTTCAGGGAAGGGTGGGGATGGAGGGCTGGGGTCTGGGAGCTGTCCCCTGGGCAGGGTTTGTCACGGTGGGCCTGGGGTGTTTCTGTGACCTGCGGAGCCTAAGGCAATGAGCGGGAGGGGATTACAGATGGAAGGACCCCCGGTCAGCTTTTCCCGCCTGCCCTATGCAGAGACGCTGTGGGGAGGTGACCCAAAGGTGCCTACCTGGGCGGATTTCCTGCCTGGATCATGCCCTGCCGGGCTGATGGCGTTTCCTGTGGACATACCAGGGACCTGCTGCTGGACGGAGGGGGAAGCAGGTGGTCATATGGAACCCAGGACGATGACAGCACACCAGCCAGAGCTGTAAAAGGACCCAGAGGAGACCCTCAACTGGGGCACCCTCTGCCCATGTAAGGGAGACATGGGGCTTGTGGGAGAGGCGTCTCAGAGGACTTGAGAACGTTACATTTGGAACAGAAGAGACCCGAGAGCCTCTATCTTCAGACGCTACATTCCAGTAGATAAACTTGAGAGTAGTAACCTTACGTGTATCTTTTATCTTTTTATCTGCACCTCCCGGTTTCTGATTAGAACCACCTGTGGGGCAGTGCGTTCCCTGACTCTGCAGATGTCCAGATGTAGATGGATGGGACAACCCCTCGGGAGGTGTACTAACTATGAAATCATTGGTGACACCAGGGATGGCGAAGGCCCCTCCCGTCACGAGATCGCATTTGGTGGCGTGGGGGTGGGCTTTGTGGGTGCGACAAAGCAGCCCCTTCCCTGGTGGTGACCAGTCCTTTCCTCAGAGGACTGCTCAGGAGACGGGCGACCCTCCCTCCCACCTACAGCCATCTTCCTGCTAATGCGCCTGTACCAGTGATCATTCAGCCCTTTGCCTTGTCCAAGATCTTTCTCTCTTTCCTTTCACCTGCTTCACGGGCATAAGCCTTGGCCACCTCCGTAGCTCCACACAGCCAGGCCAGGTCAAGGACAGGTGGACCCTGACCCAGCTTCCTGACTCCAGATCCTGGCTGGCCCCAGAGGTCTTAAGTGTGGGCTGGAGCTGGGTTTCCCATTTTAAACATCCACCTTTATCAGGCTGCTGTGCGCTTTGCTTGCCCCTCTGGTGAAAGGTTCCTCCCCTTGTCCTGGGACCCTGTGGGAGAGTCACCCCTTGATCACCTGGTTCTGGGAGGAGGGACTTTCATTTTGGGAAACAATTTATGACCCTTCGCAGTGATCTTGTCACGTTGGTAGTGCTCCCTTGCCTCAGTGGGTGAGGTAGGAATGCTCAGAGTTTGAAATTTAAGGTGAAGAAAGCGCCAGGAATGCGAGGAGCTAGGGCTGGAATGGCCCCCTCATGCCACCTCCTGGAAACAGTCTCTGGGGCCGGGTGGGGCTGCAAATCCAGCCTGCTGAGGGTTAGGGGGGAGGGAGGGGGCCTGGAGCCACCTTCCAGATATGCTTTGGGCCAGAGGCAAACCCCAAAGCAGCCTTTGTCCCCAGCCCTGCCTCTTGCCCTGGGTAGGTGCCTTGGTGGCATGTCTGGTCCCAATCTCAGTGATGGTGGCACATTGGGGAAGCACCAAGTGTGGCCTTACCCAAGTGGAACTGGGTGAAGTGGGTTATCTGGTCACTGTACTGAGGCTGCCTGGGCCAGGGCCTAGCACGCTCAGACTTCCAACTGTAGCCACCATGTATGTTGTTGTGCAGGAAGGCTGGCCAACTACTTTGTCTGCCTCGTTACCACTTCCTGTGGCCCTTACGCCAGCAGAGAGCTGGCATGCGTGATCTGAAGTTCCATGATCAAACATAGTTTTTTCAGGATGCCCGGGTGGCTCAGTGGGTTGAATGTCAGACTCTTTGACTTCGGCTCAGGTCACGATCTGAGCGGTCAGGGGATTGAGCCCCGAGTGGGGCTGCACCCTGGGTGTGGAGCCTGCTTAGGATTCTGTCTCCCTCTCCCTCTGCCTCTGCCCCTGCCCCCCCTCCCCCCCCCCGCTCGTGCTTTCTCTCAAAAAAAAAAAAATTAAAAGACCATAAAACCCTAGTTTCTTCTTGGAGAACTCAGAAGGTTCTGGGGGGTGATGCCAGAAACTTGCTCTGGGCTGTGCAGAGTCCCGACCCGTTGACCTCCGGGCCAGCATTTTATCTCAGCAACGCCTTAGCATCGAGCCCCTCCCAGCCACCCCGCCCACTTGGTGCCCGGAGCCCAGAGCTAATTCCTGGGGCCGGTGTCACACCCACCGCGCCCTCCGCCGAGCTGACTTGCCCGCGCTCTGTGTCCACAGGCTGCTCAACAGAATGTCCGCGGACGACCGGCACCTGGGCTCCAGCTGCGGCTCCTTCATCAAGACAGAGCCGTCCAGCCCGTCCTCGGGCATCGACGCCCTCAGCCACCACAGCCCCAGCGGCTCGTCCGACGCCAGCGGGGGCTTCGGCCTGGCCCTGGGCGCCCACGCCAATGGTCTGGACTCGCCGCCCACGTTCGCGGGCGCCGGGCTGGGCGGCACCCCGTGCCGCAGGAGCTACGAGGACTGTGCCGGCGGCCTCATGGACGACTCGGCCATCAAGTGCGAGTACATGCTCAACGCCATCCCCAAGCGCCTGTGCCTCGTGTGCGGGGACATCGCCTCCGGCTACCACTACGGCGTGGCCTCCTGCGAGGCCTGTAAGGCCTTCTTCAAGAGGACCATCCAAGGTGCGTGACGGCGGGGCAGGGGCTGGGCGGGCGCGGGCAGGGGCGCCCCGCCTGCAGGTGCGGCGGGAAACCCGGTGATCTGCGCCGGCTGCCAGGTCGGTCCCGGCGCCGCGACAGCAGAGGGGTTTCCTAGGGTCCCTTTCCCGCTTCTCAGGGTTTTTGCTTCGGACTCCCGATGAGATTCTTAAGTGCACACGGCAGCCGCCACCCCCCCCCACCCCCCCACCCCCCGCCTTGTGGCGCCCCAGGAAACCCAGGGAAAATCCGCACAGATGTGCCGTGCATGTGTGCCTCTCTCTGGTGTGGGGAACACTTCAAGAGCGGGTCCCTAACGAGCCGCTTTTGGAGGAGACAGTCGCGTTATTTGCCCTGCGGTTCCAGACCCCTCCAGACCCCTCGCTGTAGAAAGGGTTCTTGTTTTGATCTTTTAAGGGCACAAATGAAACACGAGTATTTTCTTAATTGGGGAAGAGCCGGGCCAACAGCAAGGGAAAGCCACGTGGCCCGTCCTCAAGGGCTTTTACACTGAGTCCCTGTATCAGCTGAGTCGTGTTCTCATGGCCACGAGGCTGGCTGCCTCTTTCACAGGGCGTGTGAGTTATTCCCATGAAGGTGTGCGAGAGCCCTGGCGAGTGGCCTCTGGAAGGTCACCCGGACTTAAATGGGGGATGATGATGAGTCCACCCCCCTGCCCCCGCCCCCAGAGCTGTCATCAAGTTCATGGCACAGGGGCCAGCCCAGGGAATGACCTGGCACATGGTAGCCAAGACTGTTACTGCAACAGGCCATGGGTAGAGCACTTGGGCCATTCGTTCTGTCAGGGATCCATTGAGCACCTACTAAGCGCCAGCCATTGCTCTAGGTGCCGTTGATCGGATGGACAGAAAGCCCTCCTCATGCAGGAAACTGAAATTAGGTGATGCCATTCTACTGGGACAGAAACTGCAACCAGACCATACAAAACCCAGGGGCGCCTGTCCTGTCCCTGGCCCTGCCTGGCTGTCCTCGGGGTGTCTCCCCCCCCCCCATTTTCATTTTTGGAAGAGTCAGGTTGAGCTTTCCTGGGATGACTTGCGGTGTATTCGTTCAACAAATATTTGTTTAAATTTCTCGTGACTATTTATTTATTATATTAGTTGAGGGCCCCAAGATTGGCCATGTTTCCAGTTCTGTTAGTTGAGAGGTTGTGGTATTGTGGCCATCCAGCAGGGTCCTGGGTCAGACAGCTCCGTCCGCTGCCTTACAGCTGGATGCCCCTGGGCATGCTGCCTCAGTTTCTCTCTGGGTTCATTTCCTTCTCGGTACGGTGCGGTGCTATCATTCCTTCCTCATATAGAGATGCTAAAAGGAGAGTGAGTGAGTTAATATGTATAAAGCCCTTATAATATTGCCTGGTGCTTTGTAAGTGCTAAATAAATACTTGCAAGTATGATTTTCACTTTTACAGTATTACTTAATGACGTATTATTACTAAGACGACAGATGCATAATTTGTTTTGTCCTACAGAGCGGGCTTTTGTAAGTACATATATTTAAGCAAAACGGTATATTTTGATTTAGGATTTAAATCATCTTGGCTATTTTAGTTATAGATAATATACGTTTTTTTTTTTTTTTTTTTTGAATGAACGCTTAAACACATCCCGGTGAATGAATGCATCCTAGTCCCTGTCAGGTTCATACTCCTGAGTCTGGGAGGACACCCTGGAAAGTCTGAACCTGAAAAGCACTGTGTCATAATTTCAAGTCTTCTGCCTCAGCCTGGGTTGAAAACCTCCAGTCTGATAGCCAATCAGTAATATCATTGGATATTTGACAAATTTAAGTTCCTGAGATAGCAAATGTTTTCTTCCCAAATCAGGAAGTGGGTCCCGGGTAAGATTGCCATTGTTTTTTAGATTCTTTGAGGTCAGCTTTTGAAAACTTGCTTTTTAGGAGACAGTCCCATGTTCTTCACTCCACATTGTTCTTAAATGGGCTGGAAGGTTCTGGATCAAATTTTCTGACAGGAGAGGCTGGTGCAGACTCAGAAACCCTGCCGTCCCTCAGCAGAGGCCCGGGTGCCTAGAGTATCCTCAGCACCCCAAGAGCCCACAGGAAGGATGTGTAAATAAGTCTTAATTACTTGCTCCACGAAGAGGATAGCGATCTTTTCCTAGAACTCAGAGGACAAACAACAGCATGTAGCACACTCAGAACTCAGATGCTCTCATCTCTTTTCTCTGTCACAAGTTCTGGTTCTCATTTAGAACCAGAAAGAGGTTTCTATGTAGAACTGGGAAAAGTACACTCTATAGCCAATGGTTTACTCCGGTTATTTTATTAAGCGTTTGGTTTTGTTCTAACATGGATTTTGACTTTGTTGTTTCTGAACATAACGGTTGTAGAAAATTTGGAAGCATAGTTAAAGGATAAAGAGGAAAACCAATAATTAGACAACCTCAGAGACCAGCAGGTACCGTGTGAGTGCTCTGAGAGAGGTATTGCCGGAGGCGGGGGAGGGGGGGCAAGAGAGGAAGACAAAGCACCTGATCTCAAGACCCTGGCCTCTAAAGCTTAGAGCACGTGAGTGAGTTTGCAGGCCTCGCCTAAGGCTCCAAACCAGGGTACAGTTCCCTAAGCATGTGCCCAACCGGGGTGGCTCAGTCCGTTAAGCATCTGACTTCGGCTCAGGTCATGATCTCACAGTTTGTGAGTTTGAGCCCCGAGTCAGGCTCCTTGCTGACAGCGCAGAGCCTGGTTGAGATTCTCTCTTCCTCTCTTTCTGCCCCTCCCCCACACTCTCTCTCTCTAAACTGAAAAAAAAAATGAGGATATTCAGGCATTTTTTGAAAGTCTAATAGCTTGGACTGAGGGCCTCTCATCACAGAATTAGTGACTTTCAGAATGAGTGAAATTAGTGAATTAGAATTCACTAGTTTATATAAATGCTTGGAAAAAGCTCTAAAGTGGCTAGCTCACATTCTGTCTCCTTAGATCCCTTCAGTCTCTTAATTCCATGGTCATACCAATGTGGATAGAAGTTTATAGAAACAAGGACATCATGGTAGACTTAAGGAAAAAACCCTCAGACAGCTATTTTTTTTTAAGATTTTATTTTTAAGTAATCTCTACACTCAACGTGGGGCTCGAACCCACAACCCCGAGATAAAGAGTCGCCCGCTCCACTGACTGAGCCAGCCAGGAGCCCCCAGCCATTTCTTTTCTATAAATATTTATTGGGCACTCTCTCTCTGCTAGGTGTGAGCACTGTGGGGCTGGGGGAGGGGGCTGGGAGAGGTGGGCTGAGGACACCCTACTGGCTGAAGCCGGCTTTTGTCAATCAGGTTGGATTAGGACACTGCCACACCTATTCGTTTACATAGAATCTGGCTGCTTTGGTGCTGCAGCCACAGGATGTCACAAAGCCTAAAACATTTACTGTCTGGCCTTTTACAGAAGAAATTTCCATTCCCCTGCGTTACAGCATTGAACAAGGTAGGGACGGTCCCTCTGCCCTCCAGGGGCTTATGATCAACCTTTAGCGGTGCACGTTAAGTGTTGAGTACAACTTTGCCTGCCCGGATTCTAAGTGAAAGGGAGTTCGTTGCCAGACCTGGAGATGGTGATGACACCAAAACCAGATGAGCTCAGACACACAAAAAAGGCACCTTCTTGAATAGACACAGTGGCCCCACAGCTAAGGACCTGACTGAATTTACTCGCATATCTAAGGGGGGGAAAATGTGCTCACCTAAGAGGATTGATCAGCCCCCGAGGCATAGAAAAAGGAGGCGGGCTTTGGCAAAGGCACCACTCCTACGAAATGGGAATCAGCCTAGGGACAGATTGATGTCATTAAACATTCAGTTGATGTGATTAACATCTTTCTGATTATGATCTAGTTCCCACCCACCCACCCCCCAGGTCTTCTGCTTGGAGTGAACTTGCTGGTTAGGCACATCAGTTTCTCTTTGTACTTGAATGTGCATCGCCGGGCTTATTTTATTACATCAGGCTTCAGAGTTTGGTCAATGTGAGTCTGGCCCTGAGAGATGGAGCTCCTTTCTGAACTATGATACTGACCTCACAGTAATGAAACCCTTTGTAATGAGTAGCAAAGTGATGAAGTGGCCTTTTGGGGAGCCACCTGGGGGACTTTGCCAAGATGTATCCCCAAACCTTGACCCTGTCGCCCGGCCTCCTGTTGCGCTGAGAAACTAGAAGCCCTCAGTGGGAACGCCCTCAGTTGTGGCCAGCAGGGTTACCCACTCCCCCGTCCCCCATCCGTGGTGCCTTTCATTCACCACCTGCACGCTCACGCTCGGGGATCGGGGATCGCTGCTCGCGAGCACTGCAAGAGATGTCTCCTGCCCTGGGCTCTGGGTGAGTCCCATCTCCTCCCCACTTCCCGGAGACCCTCCTAACCCACTCTCTCCTGTCTTCTACGCTCTCGCTTCCTGGCCTCCTCCCTTCTGCATTTAAATACTTCTGGTGTCTGCAGTCTAACACAAAGAAGTCAAAACAACACCCACACCCCCTCAACTTTCAGCTTCCAGCCCCCTTTCTCTTCCTCCTCTCAGTTCCTGACCCGCTTTACTGCCCTGTATTTGTGTCTGCTCCTGCCCGTGCTCCCGATGCCTCTGGAGCCAGAATGAGTCCCAGTTCAGCCTCCCGGTCGTGCTGCAGTGCCTTCAACGCCTACAGAACATTTCCTCTCGGATGTTCTGGAAGCACCCAAATGCAACAAGTCCTACCTGCCGTCAGACGTCTCTCCTTGTGTCCCAGTCGTCGGTCCCCCAGTGTGCAGGCCAGAAGTGGGTCTTCCCTGGAACTCGACTCCCTGCCCCCCCATCCCAGACCAGCGTTCCCGCAGCCACATCCAGTTCCGTCTCCTTCCTTCGTGTCCCGTGACCTGACGCGTCTCTCCGTTCGCCCTGCTCCGTTCTGGGCCATACTGACCACTGTAGCTTCCAGTCTGGTCTCCCGGCTGCCGGGCTCACCCCTTCCCAGTCTGTTTTCTTCTGTGCTGCCTGGGAACCAACATCTGAACGGGTCACCCTCCTGTCTTGCTTACGGTAAGCCGTGGCTCCAGGACGTGATTGAGGGTGTCCTCTGGGATTGCCCCATGCTGTCCTGGTAACTTTATCCCCTGCCACCCTCCCTTGCAGGCTGTGGTCCGCCTGACTGCTGTTTTCCACCGGTTCCCAGACCTCACCACACACCATCACTTTCTAGACTTTGCAGATAATTTTCTCCTTACTCTGTCTGCCCCAGCCTCCAGTCCCTACTTTTGTCCTTAGGTGTCCAGATAGCTGGCGTTTCCTCCGGGGAAGCCTTTTTCCACTTCCGAGCCCTCTCATTTGACATGGATAGTGCCCCTCCTGGGTGCCCTTGGGGCCCTTCTGCCAGCACATCAACAACCGTTCCCACACTGCGTGGTTCTTGCCATGATCTGACTGGGTCCCCAGGGAGACGATAAGCTCTAGGGAACGGGGGTTACATTTACTTTGATTTTCACCAAACCCCATGTCCTCCCATAGTGCCTGGTGCCTGGGAAGTTGTCCGTGTGTCCGCATAGAAGGTGATCCCCAAAGTGACGCCCCTGTATTCCCCATGAAGACAGACTAAAGATGTTTGGCCACTTTGCCTATGGAAACTTCTAGGGATCTAGATAAAACAGTCAAATGTCTACTTAAAACAATGTGTTGATTTTAATCACACTTGTATACTTCAAATCACATTACGTAAATATACTATAGTTTTTGAAAAACTTTACTCACATTTTGCTTTTTAAAATATTTTATTTTTTTTTAATGTTTATTTTTTATTTTTGAGAAAGAGAGAGAGACAGAGCATGAGCAGGGGAGGGGCAAAGAGAGAGGGAGACACAGAAGCCGAAGCAGGCTCCAGGCTCCGAGCTGTCAGCACAGAGCCTTATACAGGGCTCAAACTCATGGACTGCGAGATCATGACCTGAGCCTAAGTCAGACGCTAAACTGACTGAGCCACCCAGGCGCCCCTCTATTCACATTTTGTGAAGGAAGGTTATCAAACTTGTCACACAGACCTTTGACTAAAGTGTCTTTGGCTTTTCTAGGACCACTTCCTGAGTCATTTAAGTGTTTCAGAGCACACTGTCTTTACTCCTTAGTTACTTGAAATTTTATAAGTATGTATGTGCTCCTCAAAAGGTCATTTTGAGCTGTAAGTACAGTTCCTAAGGCATGAGGACAGTTCTTTTTTGTTTGTGTCCATTTATAACCATGATTTCCACGATGTATTCGGTACTCTACTGCTTTTGATACTCAACTTGTGTAATCATGAGGTCAGATTCTCGGGAGTAACTAAATTTGCGTGAAATTTCTTTCCCCCCTTGTTACTGGTTCAGTTGGACGACTGGCATTGGTCGAGGCCTTCTTGGGGCAGTGGCTCTTCCACCGTGATGGTCGGTCAATGTACAGCGTGGACCTGGCACCTCTCTTATGAGATGTCACAAAGTCTCAGATATTACGCGACTTCTGTTCTGAAGGACAGGGTTTGGGGGACACACCTGCCTTACGTTTGAGCTTATGAAGTAGTTATTCAGCTCTTTGTTGAATATTGGTGGAGTCTCAGCCACTGTATGGGGAGCTGAGCTGAGGGTGGATCGGGGCCCTACCCCGTGGGGCTGCCGTCTGGGGGGGAAGGCAGACAGAAAATGGGGTAGTATGTAAGAGATGCATCATGGCAGACTTGAGGCAGGTGCTGTGAAAGAGACGAGGGGGGTCTAGTTTAGAGGATCAGGAAGGCCATGCTGAGGAGGTGACTTCCAAGGTAAGGCAGAGCATGTGGAAGAATCCTGGGGTCCGCACTCCAGACGGAGGAAACAGCTGATGTGTTTCAGGACCAGAAAGAGGGCCAGCGTGGCTGGTGTGAGTGCGGGAGACCAGGACGGAGGTGGGGCTGAGGAGGCTGGCCAAGTCCCGGGTCTGGGTGGTGAGGGGAGGCTTGGTGTGTGCGGTACTTGGATTTTCTTCTAGGAGCAGAAGCCGTTGGTGAATAAATGAACACACATTGCTGAAGGGAGGGTAAAGCCTCCCTGTACCACTCCCTGCGTCCCCAGGGCATGTGGCCAACTTAGCAGGTCACCAGGAGGCCCTTGGAGCAGCTCCTGGGTCTGTGACTTAAGATTAGGTGACCAAGTAAGAAAGAAGGCCTGGCAGGCGCTGTTTCTGTTCACCGGGGGCCCAGACGCAGTCTTGGAAGGAAACTCCCCAAGGAAGGGGCAGGGAGATGATTGATGGGTTATCCTGCCTTGGACCACCTCCAGGCCTTTTGTCCTGGAGAATGAGGCCGGGGGTCCCACGGGACCCCAGACAAGGGGGCTGCAGAGACAGAGCTAGGAGTGAGTGGGAGTCCAGGCTAGGTTGCTATCCCAGCCCTGATACTGACCAGCCGGCTGACCTTGGACAGGGACTTGCGTCCTCTGGTGTCAGTTTCCTCATCTGTACAAAGAATCAGTTGAACCTGCCAACCGTTTGCTGTCTGCTGGGCACTGGGGAAATGAGAGGAAGACCAAATCACAGCCAGAGTGCAAGCTAGGTGAGACACAGCCCAGTTCGGGGGGAGGCAGGGAGGGCATCTCGGAGGAAGGCCATGCAGGCAGGAGGGAAAGGTGAGCATGTCTGGCAGAAAGAACAGCTGGAGTTGGAGGCCCAGAGGAGCCGGATGTGCTCTGCTCAGAGTAGGGGGGGACGGGTGGTGCTCAGTGGCACAGGCTGATGGGGAAAGCGGCAGGAGGCTGGATGCCACGGTGCCTCAGGGGCTTTGTGAAGGAAGAGTACAGAGTAATACTGAGATTCCAGGGCTGTGTCGCCTGGCTTAGAATCCCAATTTGACAATTTCTTTCTTGGTCAGCTTGGTAAAGTTACTTCGTTTCTCTGGGCCTTAATTTCCCTGTCAATGAAATGGGACTAAGGGGGCTGATAAACAGTTTCTGCCGCTGGAACCAATCGTCATAGCAGATTGTAGACATCAAATGAGTCATGCATGTGAAGTTTTTAGTGTAGTGCCTGGCATATGATAACTCTTAAATACGTAATGGTTATTTTTGCTGCTTGGGCTTGGCAACAGGAAGCCGGGGAAGGTTGGTGAGCAGAGAGTTGATGCGATCTTACTTTAGCAAGTTAATTCTGGCAAGGTAATTCGGGGAAGATGGTCTGGACGTGGGAGAGTCTAGGGGTAGGCAGTCCGGGTAGGAAGCGATTTTCACAGTCCAGATGAGAGATCCCAGTAACCATCCATTTGGAGCCATCCAAGCCAGCAGTGGCAGAAGGGTTAAAAGGAGAGGTTGGGCTTGAGAAACTTCTGGAAGTGGATTCAGTATAAAAAGAACAGTGGTGGGGCGCCTGGGTGGCTCAGTTGGCTAATCGTCCTACTTCGGCTCAGGTCATGATCTCACAGTGCGTGGGTTCGAGCCCCACGTTGGGCTCTGTGCTGACAGCTAGCTCAGAGCCTGGAGCCTGTCTTCGGATTCTGTGTCTCCCTCTCTCTCTGACCCTCCCCTGCTCATGCTGTCTCTCTTTCTCTCTCAAAAATAAATAAAAAACATTAAAAAAATAATAAAATACGTAGCCTTAAAAAAAAAAAAAAGGAACAGTGGCTGGATTGAGACTGCCCCTTAGGTTTCAAATTTAGGCTGCTAGGGGGATGGCGAGGTTATTTGAGGGCCAAGGAAACCAAGAGAGAAGAATTTTCCTAGTGGAAGAAGAGTGGGCCGGGAGCAAGGGGTTGGGATAATGGACAGAGTTTGGGACATGTTGAGTTTGATCAGTTCACAAGTCTTCCTCTGGAGAGTTGGAACTCAGGGCCTAGAGCTCAAGAGTGGAATCTGAGTGGGGTTTGGGGTCTAATGAGATCTTCTAGAGCAGTGGTTCTCAAAGTGTGGTCCTCAGAGGAGAAGCATCTGGGAGCCTGTTGGAAATGCAAATTTCCAGCCCCACCCAGGTTGCTAATCTGAGACACTGGGGGGTGGGGCAAAGCCATCTGATGCAACATGCCCCCCAGGAAAGGTTTTTCCAGAGAAAGCTCTTCTGAAGGAGAGGGGCCGGGGGTGGGGGGCAAGAGGAAGGACCTGTGAAAGAAGGGAAGTAAGAGCCTTGGAAGGAGACTGGGAAGTACCATCTTGCATCAGTTCCAACATGCACATTTTCCCCACTGTGACCTCGCTGAATTGGGCTGTGTGCTTACTCCATGTGGTTGCCCTTGCCCTCACATGAACATCAGAACTTGCAGAAAAGGGGGCAGTGACCTGGGAGGTAACCCCCAAGATGACAGCGGACATTCTTCAGAAGTTGCAGCATGGTTGGCTCCCTTATTAGCAGAGAGGATGACGATTCTGTGGGAAAACACACAAACAATGACTTTGATCAAGAACGATTCAGGAGAGTCGCACTTGGAGAAGTTTTAGCGACACCTTCGATTTGTTTTTCTTCTATTTTCTCTTCCATGTATGCACAGGGATGCTGTATGATCATATCTCTGAGTAAATCTCAAAGAGATCTTTTAATATGAACAAACACGAAAATGCTAGTGGCAAGGAAGCACAGTTGTAGTTTGATTGGCAGAATTTCTTCCTTTCTTGATGCTACATAAAAGAATGATACCCTCTTACTACCAGAAGCACCTTAGAGGCAGTGTGATGAATAGAGAACTGATCGGAGACCTTGCAAGAGTCCCTGCAGAGATCTTAAGAGCTAGGTGTCCTCTGCGTTGGGAAGGACCAGGACAGGGGACCTGGGGCAGGCGATTGCATTTGACAACTGAGAGATCACTGCTGAATTCTAGGATTCTCCAGGTGGAGATTCTTGCTTTCCATTTATTTGCTTTTTTTTTTTTTAAGTTTCTTTATTCATTTTGGGGGAGAGAGAGAGAGCACACTTGTGCACTAGAGGGGCAGAGAGAGAGAGGGAGAGAGGATCCCAAGCAGTCTCTGCATCAGCAAGGAGCCTGATGCGGGGCTTGAACCCACAAACCAGAAGATCACAACCTGAGCCGAAATCAAAGTTGGAGGCTCAACCAGCTGAGCCACCCAGGCGCCCCATCAGTTTATTTGCGTTGTTCTTGAGATACAAAAATGAGAGACCCGGTCACCTCTATCCCCAGGAAGCACATAGCTCAGAAGGAGGACGACACACAAAATCCTGATTCTGAAACGCCTAGCTGGCTGCTTCAAATGGAGGTGGCGCATGTGGCCTGGGGGGACCAAACAGGAAGGAGCTTGTAAACCTACCCAGGACAGAAGGGAAGACGGTGTCATGAGCCAAGGTCTAAGGTTGTGGGAGAACTTACCAGAAGGGGTTTCAGGTGGAGGGAGGGAGGAGAGGGATCGGAGGCTCCAGAGGTATTAGTGGAGGCCACAAACTTAGGGCCCAAGTTGGTGGAGATGAGGAGTTGGTCAGGTCATAAAGAGCCTGGAAGGCTATGCCCTGGAGGTGAGATTTCGTTCTTAATGTGATAAGGAGCTGTTGGACAATTTCTTAAACTTAATTCTTAAGGTAATTTTTACCTTTTATCAAAGTAATGTGTGTGTTCAGTTTAAAAATGTATGATAGAAATATAGGTAAGTCTCATAATGAAAAGTGACAGTCCTTGGCCCTTCACATTCTCTTTCCTCCCCTCATGATCCACAGCCCTTTAAGAAGAACTTTCTTCTAGCATTTATCTTCTTAGTCCCTAATGTGATTTTACAGCTCTGTTTACTGTGTTGGCAATTTGCGCATTATTTCCTGACTTCCTGTTACGGACAGTGAAGAATTAGTTCCAATTAGACAAGCCATCCAATCACACATGCATTTCCCATCTTCCCATTCTCCGAATACGGTTACATCACAATTTTTGGTTAAATGCCTTTGCTTACTGCTAGTCCCTTCTCCAAGAGTCTTGTCCTTCACTCTTCTCCTGGCTTGGATCCCCTGTTTTCTGGATTCTGCCTCTTCCTCTTTTTGCTTCCTCCATTTTGGGGGGAGCACGTGCTGGAAAAGCACAGGGAAGGTAAAATTGTTGATGCCTTGGAAGGAGGGAAATGTGCTTACTCATTCCTTCAACTCACACCTGAGATTTCTGTGTTGGCTTCGTGTAAAATTCTGGCTGGAAGTTAATTCCACTCCCACCCCACCGTCATGACACCGTCGCCCCTTTTCTTAAGTTCTGGTGCTATCGTCAAGCAGTGTGATTTATCATTTAGAGACTGTCTGTAGAGACCTCACACTTGCACACACGGTGCTGGGAAACTGCAGTGAACAAAGCAGATAAATACATGAAGTCACATGATGAGTGCGAAGGAGGAAAACAGTGGCGATACGCACGAGGGGTGTGTGTGTGTGTGTGTGTGTGTGTGTGTATGTGTTTCTCTCGGGCTCTTTCCCCTTGTGGTTTCAGATATGGTGACCGATCTTCTTCTTGATCTTCTGTATATGACTTGTTTTTTTCACTAACCCTGAAAAATTTTAGAATCTTTTCTTTCTTTGTCCTCTCTTCGATTGAAATTTTACGATAAAAATCGGTGTTATGTGTTGTAGGACTTTTTATTATTTATTTTTTCATGTTTCTGTTTTGAGATCATTGAAGAGTCACACCCAGTCTTAGGAAATGATGCGGAGGGATCCTGAATACCTTTCACCCAGTTTCCCCCGAAGGGAGCCTTTTGCGTCTAACTACAGTACAGTATCACAATCAGCAATTGCCTTTGACGGAATCTGCCCACCTTATTCAGATTTGCCCAGTCGTACACCCTCTGCGTGTGTGTGTGCGTTGTGTGTTTGTGTTTAGTTTATGCAGTTGTATTACTTCATGGACTCCTGTGACCGTCACCACAGTCAAGATACAGAAGCGCTCCATGTACATAAGATTCCTGACTTTACCCTTTTGTATCATAACCACGTCCCTCTCTCTCCTCTCCCTGACCCCTGGCAGCTACTAGTCTTCTCCACCTCTGTAAATTTTATCCAGATCTGTATTCATTTATTCTGCCGGGCTTTCCGCAGGACTTTTTTAAACAGTCGGGATGGTTGGATGCGGAGCTTCTAGGATCGGTTGTCTAATTCTTAACATCTCTTCTAGTCTCTTGTCCATTTCTTAGATTTTTTTTGCTCTGTTCTGGAGTAGCAGCTCTCAGCTCTTCTGAATCTTTTGTGGCTTTCATATTTTTCATTTCTAGGAGCTCCATGTTATACATTTGTAACTTTTTACTGCATGCTGTTCTTGTTTCATGAATGCAGTGTGTTTATTTTTTTTTCTTCTCAAGTTGAATAGTATGTTGATTATTGCTTTTCCAGGCTTATTTCTGTTTCTTGCTTTGTCCTGGTTTCTTCCCGCATTCTTTTCCCTCATTTATTTGTTTTGGTTAGTCTTTCATATTGAAGGCTTTTTATAAATGTATTGGTAATCCTTGGCTGTCTGCCTTAAATGCACATAGGGATAAAGAGCGTAGAGAGAGTGTTACCTTGCTTTCTCTTCATCTGCTGGGCTGCTGTCTGGTGTTGTTCATTCTCCCAGAGAAGAACCCTGTAAATAAAATTCCTATCTTGGGATGGGATGTGGAGTGTGCAGACTGCTCAGGTTCCGGGAGTGGGCTTGGGGTAGGCTGGGTGGTCTCACTGTTCAGGCATCCTGTGTTTAGCTTCAGCTTCCCTTCTGCCTGAAGTAGAGTGGATCCTTGAGTCCAGAACTTGACTTGCTTACAACCTCCAGAGATTAGGCTGGCTTCTCTTGGATGGGTTGCAGAGGACTCCTGGGTGGCCACGTGGAGTGGTAGCTAAGTCCTCCCAGCAAATTCCCCTGTTTTCGGCCCCAAAAGCCCATCACATCTTGTGCTTTATCTTGAGCCTTTGGTGTCTGAGGCTTTCTGAGGCTCTGCAGTCCAGTGGCTTGTCATCTAGAGCCCCTGTTTGGCTACTTTGGGTTTTACTTAGTCCATTCTTCTGCAGCAGTTCTCGCCCCATGCTGCTATTTAGTGGGCTTTGGGGGGCGGTGCAGACAGGGGTGCAGTGTGCCACGGTGGAGTTTTGCACAGGAAGCTTATTAACGTCCCTCCAGGGGCAGTGTAGGGGTCAGACTGGAAAGGGATCTAGAGACACAGGAGGCTAGTGCATGGAGTTGAGGCAAGAGGTGATGAGTGTGGGGACTGACTAGCTGTGGCCAAAGGGGAAGGGGGGATGAAATGTGAATGAAGTGGGATGAAAGGGACCTTAGGAATAAAGGAGGGGGAAGAGCCCAGGATGCCACCCCAGTTTCTGACCTAGCTGGGGATGGGGAGTGGCTGAGACGAGGAACATAATGAGAGGAGCAGGCTGGGTGAGCATGGGTTCAGTCGAGGAGGTGTGAGGAACCGTAGGTAGGGACTTGCAGGTGGAAATATCCAGCAGGCGGAGGGATGAAAGGGTGTGAGCACAGGACCTGCCTCTCACTGCTCATCCTTACCCAGTACGTGATAGCCAAGGCCAGTGGCATGAATGAGATCATCCAGCTAGGAGGTAAGGAAGAGGGAAGTGTGGACAGTTGAGGACAGTGGGCCACACAGAAGGAGATAGTCTGTGTCCCCCAGGAGTGAGGTAAATAGGGAAGTGGAGCCAAGTGACTACTGGCCCAGCCCCTCAACGGCAGTGACCGAAAATGGCAGCCATTCAGGCTCTGATGTTAGCCAGTGGCCTCTGAGACATGCGTCCCCCAGGAGCCCTCTGTCTAAGCTCTGTGGCCCCACCCCTGAGCCCCTGGAGAGGACTGCCCACTCCCTGCAGCTGTTCGGAGACAGCTGGTGGTAATGCCCTTGGGGTTTCCTTCCTGGGGCACAGGATCAAAGGAGCTGATGGTGGGGACTTCCCCTCGGCCTGGAGGCCAGAGGTCATGCAGAAGTCCAGGTCGGGTTCTAGGCATTCCTTTCTCCCTTCCCTACCACCCCTACCACGGGTGCGCATGCACCAACTCTGAGGTCACCAGTCTTAGCAATCTCAAATGTCAGAATGAGTGGCTGACCTCACGTCTGGCACCTAGAAAAGACTTACCCAGAGTCTTCTGCTGAATTTACCCTGGCGGCCCTGCCTGCGTGTAAAAATAAGCACCGTGGCCTTGAGTCCTCGCTTGCCCACCCATTTACTCCGCTGAGCCCTGTACGCGCTTTCTGTCCCTACATCACACAACTTTACAAGACGGGCATGTGCTGTGCCCGTTTTACAGATGAGGAAGTGGGCCCAGAGGAGTTAGGTGACTTGCCTGAAGTGGTGTCTGCCTGCCTCTGTACTGGGCACACTCCTGTGTTAGAACTCGGAGTGGATGCTAGCCGTTGGCTAAGTCCTTGTCCTGTGAGAGCCCACCTCCAAACCTGCCGCGCTTCAGCTGGTGGTGGGTGAGTGTGTGTGTGCGCGCGCGCGCCACAGAGGCCCCTTCCTGCCCCTGAGCTCTCCTAGACCGCCCTCCAGAGACCAGAGACCTCAGGGATTCTGATGAATTAATCTCATATCACTTTATCGAGGAGGCACTTACAGAAATTATAAGGCAAGGCCACCAGCCTGGCTTTCTGGCAGCCAGCCGCTAGGGCCATAAAACAAATTGAAAGGAACAAAAATAAATAAATAAATAAAATGAGAACTCTCTCATGCGCGCAGGTGCGCGCGCACACGCGCAGAGTCAAGAACATCACGCAGTTCTTGTTGTTAACGCTCAAGCCCTCTTGTCCTGGGAGAGCACCAGTGCCAAATCAACAGACATTTCTTGACCCCCCCCCCCCCCCCGCTGGAGCGACAGCCCCGCAAAACCTGGGATCAGTCCTCCTTCAAGGGATGACAGGTTGGCTGTGTAGCCGAGACCAGCGATGGCGAGCAGCTAGCAGCATGCAAGTGGCGTCCCGAGGCTGCGTGAGTTACCTTGCCAGGTGAACGCGGGGCCGCCGCGGGCCCTGTGAGCTCACTGCACAGTGGTTCAGAGCAAGACTCGAGCCAGACCATCTGGGTTCAAGTCCTTGCCCTGACTCATCTCGGACGCTGCTCTCATCTATAAGACGGAGGAAGAGATGTTTACGTCCAGAGTTGTTGGGAAAATTAAAGGTGCAGTATGTGAAAAGCACAGCCATAGCTGCTTCATGGGAAGCACCTGTTCGTGTTGGCTCTCGGTGTGTATTGAGCACCTCCCTGTGTGTCCTCGAGCGCCTGGACCACGGAGGAGCTGGTCTAGGAGTCAGACAGGTGATGGCCAGGAGTAGCACCTATCTCAATGGGACCTGGAGGTGTAGACGGCCGGGTGAGGTGGTGGAGGGAGCTTACTGGGTTGTCCTTCAGCGGCTGGAACAAAGGCCGGGAAGTCTGTGTTATCACTGAGTTCCGGGAGCTGATAATAATGCGGAACAACAGGGCAGGGGGCGTGTTGAGGCTGGAGAGAGGGGTAGGGGTGGGATGGTGGCAGGGACCAACTTCTACAGAGCCTCCTAAGCCAAGGTAGATTTGGATGAACTAATTTATATTTGTGTTTTTCTCCTGTTTACTGGGCTGCTGGGAAATACTGAAACTATTTGCCAAGAAGCCACACAAGCTAGAGTGACCTAAGAAATGGTTAGGGTTGGATCAAAGAGGGGAGGGGCTCGCAGAATCTTTGTCCCTTCCCCTTCCTGCCCTCTCCCACCTTGCAGCACCTCCCCCCTGCAAGAAATGGGAGGGAGAAAGGTGATAAGGTGGTGGTGGCTGGAATTCAGAGAGAGATGCAGAGAGACAGAGAGAGATGGAGATCTCAGGTGCCCCAGGCAAGTGGTCATGTTTCCTCCCCAGTACAAAACGAGGCTAAGAACACTCACTACGTTCTTGTGAGCACTCCGCTTGAAACTGAGGCTCAACAATTTTATGACCTCAGAGCCCTTTGTCGGGGACAGAGCTTGGTTCCTGCTGGTTCTCAAGATCCAACAGCCTGTGTTTTCCATAGGCCACACAGGGAGGCTGAGGCACAGGGACTCTGGAAAACAACTCCCTTCCGACTTCCTCTAGACCACCTCAGCTGCTGGGGTGCCAACAGGGAGGGGCCTGTCTGGTTTCCCCAAGCTTCTTCTGGGGTGCAGGGGTGGCACAGGGGTTCTGGGTGGCCTTCAGTACCTCACTTCAGCTCCCCTAGTCTCAGTTTCTGGGCCTGTGAAATGGGGTACCGGTGGGCCCGCCTCTGAGGGTCCTGTGAGGAGTAGGGGCACACACAGGAGCAGGTGTGTAGTTGGACTGCTAATGTGGATGGGGTTGGGGGGGGGGTAGGGAGTCAGAGGCCAGGCTCTGTCTCAGGCCAGGAGTGACCTTCCAGAGGCTGCTTTGTGCCGGGCAGTGTCCTTGCTGGGTGAGGTGGGCCCCACAGCACCCCTGCTTCAGAGAGTGTTCCTGGGCCTGAGGAGAGGGTTAGGAGGACAGCCTTCTCCCTGCCCCCTCGGGTGGGCATCTGCTGGGGGTGGGCAGGGGGAGGCTTGCACTGGTTCCAGTCTGTTCTCTGAGAAGCACCGGCTCTGGCAGACCTCATGGAGTTGGGACAGCAGCTGAGAAGACCAGATAAAAACAAAACAGCACTGGGGTCACTGTCTTGCATTGTACCTTCCAGTTGCCTTTCTCTTCATATTCATAGCTACACGATGCGTATTTGTTAAGGGACTGTAGACAGGGAAGAGTTCGGAGGACAGACGCTACGCCCTGTGTTAGAAAGGCAGCCACAGCCTCTCCTGTAAAATGGCGGCAGTGTCGTACCTACTTCGTGTGATCAACGTGAGGATTCAGTTGGTGATTCATTCAGCACGTTTTTCTTGCGTGGCTTCTGCGTGGCAGGGGCTGATCTCGGTGTGTGGCCGGGGATTGAGTGGTAACCAGCCCAAGCGCTTGCCTTTGTGGGGCTCACAGCCTCCTGGGAGCTTGGTAGCCGTTCGTATACATCATTGAAGGGGCCAGACAAGAATGGTCACAAACTCCCTCTGTAGTAATATTCCCTGTGGTCATATAATCACCAGCTCACACTGAAGAGTGCTTTACTTTTTTTTTTTTAAAGTAAGCTCTGCACCCCCCAAGGGGCCTGAACTCAGCAACCCTGAGATCAGGGTGCTCCATCAACTGAGCCCGCCAGGTGCCCCAGTGCTTAATAATTTTTAATGATCTTGCTTCATCTTTCATTTTGGAGATAGTACACCCTGCTTGGCAGATGAGGAGACCGAGACTCAGAGGAAAGTGACATTTCTCAAGGTCAATAAGCTGAGTGGCCCTGACGAGTGGAAGGGGATACGGAACACAGGCCTTGGGCCCTGGGGGGCGCCAGGGACTGGTGGTCTGCACCGACATTCTGGTCAGCGCAAGATGTCCTCCACCTGGCATGAAATGCCAGCTCAGTGGCGCCATCAACACCGTGCGTGACCCTTCTTCACAGCTGTGGCTGCCTGATCCAGGCAGCCCTCCGGGCCTGGGATCTCAGTATTGTAGAGGGTTGGGAGCACCTTGACAAGTACCTCAGAGCACGCACCGTGAGAGCCCCTGCCCTACAGGAATCTCGGGATGAAGGGCAGGTGCCAGTCCGGCCGGCTGGCAGGTAGGGGTCTGGGACAGCACATGGCAAGCCTGTCTATGTCTGGTTACAGGAAACATCGAGTACAGCTGCCCGGCCACCAACGAGTGTGAGATCACGAAACGGAGGCGCAAGTCCTGCCAGGCCTGTCGCTTCATGAAATGCCTCAAAGTGGGGATGCTGAAGGAAGGTAAGAGGCCCGCGCAGCCGCGCTGTGCTCTGACCCGGGCCCGGGGGGGTCCCTTCTCACTGGTCGTCTAGGACCCCCGTGTTCCTGCCCCTGGGGCTGCGCAGAAGTCTCTGCACACATCCCAGGTGGGGCCCCTGCTTCCTGGGGTGCCCACCTTTCCTCTCCGACACGCGCCCTGCACGCAGGTTTGTGGCCGCCCCGTAGCTCCACTCCTGAGGATGACACAGGCCGGGTGTCAGAAGTTCCCCATTAAGGAAGATCCCAACCCCACTTGGGCCCTAGAAAGCTGGCTTGGCCCTCTGGGGAAGGCCTTCCTTTTGGGGCGAGGCCCCTGGTCCACCCTGGGAGGGGTGGGCTTTGACACATGCTGCTTTATCCCCGGTGGCCCTGGCGTGCGGGAGTCCAAAGAGCAGAGGCATTACAGCCCAGAAGGACACGCAGTGTCCTCTCTACCTGCGAAGGACAGCCGGGCCCTCCCGCAAGTGGGCAGGACATGGCTGCCACGTGGGATGTTTACCCCCTCCGCCACGGTCCCTGCCACCTCATCACCTCACTTTCCTTTCTTCTGTAGCCGTGGCAGCCGGCAGGCAGCACGGGCCGCGGGTTCCGGGCGTGGGATACAAGGTGGCTTTCCAAGACTTACTAGGATGATAAAAAGTATAGAAAACGTGTAGTAATTCTTTTTAAAAACGGATTGCCTGTTGAGATGATGAGATTCTGGCTGTAGTGGGTTAAACAAAACATATTACGACATTTATTTCACGCGCCGCTTTTTACCTCCTCCAAAGTGGCTGATAGCCGATTTCACATGGCGCGTGGCTCTTGTTATTTGGACAGTGCTCCTCTGCGCTCCATCTTCAGCCCCTTCCCTCTTGCTCTGCTCAGATAGAGGACCCTTGTCCAGGTCCATCTTGGGGGATGGGGATGGGTAGTGTGTGTGTGTGTGTGTGTGTGTGTGTGTGTGTTTCTCCCCTTCCCCAACTTTCAAGGAAGCTGGTGGAGGATCTTACATGTCTGCTTTTATGGTTCTGGGCCCTGGGATCCTTCCAGAAGTGGGAGGAGGCGGGAAAAGAGGTGTGTGCTGAAGGTTGTGTGATGGGGGAGGGGCTGGGAGTGAAAAGGAAGGGGCTGGTCTTGAAAGTAGTCCCTCACTGAGGGGGGCTTCTGGAAGCCCAGCCCAGCCTTTGAGGGCCCCAGGGCATTCCTCTCATCCTCCACTCCGTGCATCCCTGGGGAAGAAGGCGCTAATTTAACTGATGTTTGTCAGTAGGACAAACTTGGACCTTGTTGTGTTGTGGAAATCAGAGCCCCCCCCCCCCTTTTCCATCCCAGGCACCACCCCGCTTCATCCCAGCTCAGCCTGTGACCTCTAGAACAAGCTCCCCAAGCAGTTCCTCAACTACCCCTATGTCTACATGGCATGTTGGCCTTTAAACTGCATTTCTCATTAGCCGCTTCATTGAACGCCTTCGGGATGGTGAAGCCACACTCAGTTATTTGGAAACATGCCAGCTGCTTCATGGTGGGGGGGGTGTCAAGTGAAGAACAGTCTTCTTTCTAGTTTAAAAACGGGCTGTTAGATCTCCTGAAAGACTGTGGGTTCCTGTTGATTCGACACAACTCTAATCATACTCTTGTGTAGGGTGTGACCCGAGCTAGTGACTGAATGGGGTCCCCTGATGCCCACACCAGGCTCTTTCTGCTCCTCCAGAGCATCCTGGGGCTCACATGAGGAAACTGAGGCACAGAGGCCCTCAGCGGTATGCTGCAGTGCTGGCCTCTAGACTTCCTCCTCCGAGGGCGGCTGGAAGCCAACCGAAGGGCTTCTTAGTCTTAGAGAAGCTCCTAGCTCGTAAATCCTGAGGACGGGGGCCACCACCGCCTCAGGAAGCTGGGCGTGGGGTCAGGCTGGGGGCCCGCTGTCCAGTGGCCTTTCCTGCTTGTGGTGTGTGCCCTCGCACTGCTTGCTCACTGCTTCCTCAGAGGAGCTTCGAGCAGACGGGAGCTGCCATGCTCCCAGAATGCTTCTGAATTTTAAGGGTGACAGAATTGAGTCCTGCAGGGGTTGGGCCTCAAGGCCTCTCCCACCCTCATTCTCTTGGCGATTTGTGGGGAGCTGGGCCCGGCGCCTGGGGTTTCCCTATGCTCTGTGCTGGGTCTGCCCCTTCCCATCCCAGCCACCCCGCCCTCACCCGGGGACTGTGAGCTGAAGAGCAGGGGAGGGAGAAGGGGAGATGAGGAAAAGGGAGGACCACCACTTAGAGACCCCTGGATGGTCTCTAAGGAAGGCTCTCCTTAGGGACTACCTGGTGCTGGAAGAGAGTGGCCCCTCAGAAAGGGGGAACGGTGAGGGGGATCCGCTGACAGCAGAGAAGGGTGTGTCACACTGATGGCAGAGGGAGTCAGGTAGCCCGAAGGCCATGAGAGAAGCGAGGTAGATGCTGTGTGTCCCGGGACTACGGTGTGGGGGCGCTGGGGGGCACGTGAGCCCGAGAGAAGCTCCTGCCTCCGGTGAGGAAGACGTGCACGGCAGGCCCCAACCTTGGCCTCCCTCTACTCTAAATGGCCCTGTGGTTGGCCCAGGACTTGGATCAGGAAAGGGGGCGGGACAGTCTCTCTCTAGGGTGGCGGCGAGGGCCCAGCCTGGAGGGGCCCTTTCCGGAGCTGTGCCTGGAGGAGGAGGGGGCCCTCCTCTCTGCCACCCCGCCCAGTGCTGGCAGTTCTAAATCCAGAGGGGGCAGGATGACACAAAGGCTCCCTGAGCGTGGACAAAGCCGAGTGCCTCCGTGTAGTTTCTGTTCCCGGCAGTGCAGAGCCTTGGCTCCTGCGATCAGAAGCTCCGTGGGGACCAGCCCCCTGAGGAGGAGCCTCAGTGAGGAGCCTGGGTCCCTGCCAGGTGGGGGCTCTTGGCACCTGCCCCGGCTCCTGCTTTTGTTTGGTTGTCCTCCCACCCCCCCCCCCCACCCCTTCGTGAGCAGGCACCTAGGCCCCTGGGACAGCCGCGGGCTCCCTGCCTCTCTGCCTCCCCTCAGACTCGGCCCTGACTCTGAGAGGCAGACGGCAGCCTTCCTGGGGGCTCCTCCTCCTGAAGGATCCAGGGTGGGCCTCACTTGGAGGAAGCAGGGGCTGGGGTCCCTGTCCCAGTCCTGCTCAGAGGTATGGGGGTGGCAGGAGGCCGGGGAAAGGATGTGAATGTCAGCTCCCCTCCTTCCATTCTCACCTGCACATCTGAAGGCTGTTTCCTCTCTTTGTTGTTTTTGAAAAAAATTTTTTTTAACATTTATTCATTTTAGAGAGATAGAGCACGAGTAGGGGAGGGGCAGAGAGAGAGAGGGAAACACAGAATCCAAAACAGGCTCCAGGCTCTGAGCTGTCAGCACAGAGCCCGATGCGGAGCTTGAACTCATGAGCTGTGAGATCATGACCTGAGCTGAAGTCTGATGCTCAACTGACTGAGCCACTGAGGCACCCCTGTTTCCTATCTTTGGCCCAGCAGCTCTAGGTGTCTTTTACTGTTTTTCTTTTTTTTTTTCTTTAATTTCTTAAAATGTTTATTTTTGAGAGAGAGAGAGCAAAAGAGCATGTGTGTGGCTGGGGAGGGGGAGGGGCAGACAGAATCCAAAGCAGGCTGTCAGCATAGAGCCTGACGCGGGACCCGAACTCACGGTCCATGAGATCCTGACCTGAGTCAAAGTCAGATGCTTAACCCACTGAGCCACCCGGGCACCCCTGTCTTTTAGAGTTTTTCTTTTCTCAAGTAAAACACCTTACAGGCTGCTTCATGATTTGGGGGGCTGGCAACTGTGGGGCGGGGGAGAGAGGGGGAAGGTCTGGTTATGGGGCTTTCTGTGGCTCAGTGTCTCACTCTGGAATCATCCACTGTGCCACGTAGGCAATACCCAAAGGTCTGTGTCACTTTAAGCAAATCTAGTGTGTGAAAGTCCTCATTTTCAGAGAAAAATGTGATTTTTGTCTTCGTAAGAAATCGAACACAAAATTGGCATTGGGTTGAGGGTTGGTGCCTATGCCCTCGCTCCTGGCTCCGAGGGAGACTTGCTCTGTACATTTATTTCTGGCTTGCACTCCTGGGCCTTCACTACTTCACCTGTAGAGCATGGGTGTTGAACCTGCTCTCCATCAGCAGGTCAAGGTGGGGACGAGGTGGAATGACTCCCTGGTGAAATCCACTGTGGGATTGCTTGAAGCTGTCACTTTTCTGAGCGTGTTATTAAAGTATTTGATTCAAAGGCAGTCTCTTTTGCACTGAGCGGTTTCAGCTGCCCAGCCTGTCCTGTGAGGTGAGGGATACTGGCGGCCCTGATCTTCCTCCTGGATTCGCTGGTGGGAATCTTAGAGGTGACCCCCATCCAGGGCTGGCCCCCTGTCTGGGGTCCAAAGTCAGGATGAGAGGTTCCCTTGGGAGAGCAGGGGAGAGGCTCTCCCCTGATAGGTGGGCTTCCCTGCCTGGCTGGGGTGGGGCCTGACAGCCTCTGAGCCGAAGGACCTGGAAAACCATCTGCTGAATGTCACAGGAAGCCCTCCCACTTCAGCACAGCTCTGGGCTTTCCGCAGCTCTGCCTGGAAGGCCTGTCCTGCGAACTTCACCTTCTCCTCACCTCGATTCACCTGCCCCGGGCCAGCAGCCTCCCTGCCCCGCTCCATTTCCTCCTCCTCTCAGCCCTTGCCTGCCTTTTCCCCAAGTGTTTTCTGAAAGATATTTGATTTCAGTGAAAGCTGGGCTGACGTCCACGCAGTGTGCTCTCACTCGCTTTGTGCTTGCCGGGAGGGCGGAGGGCTCCTCCGGGATTCTGGGTAATTGGGTTAGTGGCCAGCTCATGTCAGGAAATTAAAAGGAGGCTCCGATCAGGTTCCCGCTGCATGGGATTTAATGGCTTTGTATTTATAGAGTATTCTGCCTCTAGCCCCTGCCAGAAGTACCACTTTTCTGGCCCTGCGAATGAAGAAAGAGGATGAGAGATGGCTTGCTTTTAAAAAGTCTTTCTCTTTTCCAAAATGCATTCATGCTCTGAGACAAACCCACTCTCCAGCACTTCAGAGAATAGTTCCGAGCTGGAGCCCAAGAGCACCCAGATGTATTTGTATTGCCCTCGGACCACGTTCCACCTTACGTGTGTGCGCACAGACACGGACGCACGCACACGTCTGACGGTTCACGAGATCGTCCCATGTGGCCTGAAGCCTCCGGGCCACTCAGGCATGATGACCTGATGCCCTGTGGCTGGGGAAATGTTGACTGAATGAAGCCAGTGGGGATGATCTTGTCTGTGCCGAATCCTTATTACTGTTGATTCAGGACTTGGGGTGTGCCAGAGCATTAAATGACAGGTTCAGGGGTCTTACAGACCCAGCGAGTCCTCAGTGTCACTGCTCATCAGCTCCTTGGGTGCCTTACTTAATCCTCCGCAAGCCTGCTTTTCCTCCTCTGTAAAATGGGACTCATAATCCTAGCCATTTTTGTCATGCTCTCTACTCTTCAGGGAAGGCCCTGGGGTTGTACCACAAAGTAGGATTGGAGACAGACATTCTTCATCATGTGATAGAATTGGTTTTCTTCTGTGATCCGGAAAGGCGTGTGGAATCTTCCACGGCCTCTCTTCCCGATCGTAAGCTGATGACCTTGCTTTCCGTTTTCTTGAAAAAATAGACACCATCAAGTGGGGGCGTTTCGTATCCACCTGCTGTTGAATCCACACATCTACCTGTTGTTTTCTGTCTCCTGACCTGGGCTCTGACTCTTTCTCTTCCTTTATCAAGGACTTCAGTCCTGTGGTATCACTTCTGCTTCCGGCATCATCATCAGACTCTTCCTCACTGTCGGATCCTTTTCATCGCACACACACATACTTTGGTTCTCCCCTTATAAAAATAAAATTGAATTAAAAAAATCCACAACTATATTTCGATCCTTCACCTTCATCCAGCCACTGCTTCTTTACCATGCTCCCCTTTTCAACATTTCCCCACTTAATTATATCCACTTCCTTACCCCACCTGCTTAAAACATTGTTTTCCTTAAAAAGTAAACATCGGAGTGCCTGGGTGGCTCAGTCAGTTAAGTGTCTGACTTCGGCTCAGGTCATGATCCTGCGGTTCACGAGTTTGAGCCCTGCGTCAGGCTCTGTGCTGACAGCTCAGAGCCTGGAGCCTGCTTTGGATCCTGTGTCTTCCTCTCTCTCTACTCCTCCCCTGCTCGCACTCTTGTCTCTCTCTGTCTCTTAAAAATAAATAAATGTCTTTTTTTTTTTTTAAAGGAAACATCGAGTAGATTCAGAAAAATATTTAGAGTGTATTAGTCAGGCTAAGGCTAAGCTTCTGTAAAAAAGAGACTCTTTTCCCCCCTCTCAAAACAAACAAAAACCAGAAGCTTAAGCAGGATAGAAGTGTAGTTCTCTCTCACCTCTCATGTAACAGTCCAGAGGTCAAAGGTGATCTGGGACTCGTTGGCAGCTTGGCCCTTCTTAGAAGGTGGACCCAGTTATCACCATCTTTCAGCAGCCAGGAGGAAGCCTAGCCTAGCCAGATCATTGGAAGGATGGGACCCAGAAATGCCACATGTTGCTCCCATTCACAACCCATTGGTGGAACCTGGGCATATGGCGACACCTCCATAAGGAAGTCTGGGAATTGTAGTCTTTAGCTGGGATGCCATTTGTCCAGCTAAAGCTCTACTAGTATGGAAAAGGGAATGATGTATTTTGGTGGGCAAACACTGTTACATACCAAAACTATATGTAAGGTATGAAGAATACTGGTACCTTCCATCCAATATAAGAGAAAAAAAAAAACTATCCTTACTTCTCAGGTTCTGTTTGTGCCGTTCTCCATTTTTATTACCCTCAGAGGTAACTTACCCTGGTTTCACATTATTTTGCCTTTGCTTTTTCAAAATAGTTTTCTTAATGTACTTTTTCTTAATTTTTTTGAGAGAGTGAGTGAGTGGGGGAGGGGCGGGCATAGAAGGAAGGAGAGAGAGAGAATCCCAAACAGGCTTTGCAATGTCAGGCCTGAGCCAGACGTGGGGCTCGATCTCACAGCCATAAGAGCATGACCTGAGCTGAAGTCAAGAGCTGGACACTTAACCAACTGAACCACCCAGGTGCCCCTAATAGTTTTACCACATGTTTATATCTCTGTGGCTATTGAGGGTTTTTTTTGTTTTAAATGAAGTTAAACTATATATATTCTGCATCTCAGTTCTTTTAGTTAATATTTCTGAAATGAGGAGCCTCTTGGGTAGCTCCGTTCGTTAAGCATCTGACTCTTGATCTCAGCTCGGGTCTTTTTTCTTTTTTTTTAATGTTTTATTTATTTTTGAGAGAGAGACAGCATGAGCACGGGAGGGTCACAGAATCCGAAGACAGGCTCCAGGCTCTAAGCTAGCTGTCAGCACAGAGCCTGATGTGGGGCTCGAACCTACGAACCGTGAGATCATGACCTGAGCCGAAGTCAGACGATTAACCGACTGAGCCACCCAGGCACCCCTCAGCTCAGGTCTTGATCTCAGTGTCGTGAGTTCAGGCCCCGTGTTGGGCTTCATGCTGGGCAAGGAACCTACTTAAAAACATTATTTTTCCGAGGTGAATGCTCTGGTTGCACAATGCTGTAATCCATTCTTTTCCTTTCTCCTATAGCAGGAGGCAGCCAGAGAATGAATATTTTAGGCTCTGGGAGCCAGAAGGTCCCTGTTGCAGCTCTGTAACTTGCACCATTGTAAGGTGAAAGCAGCCACAGACGACCCAGAAATGAACGAACAGGGGTGTGTCCTGATGAACAGACAAAGGACTGGGTTTAGCCCACAGACCTTAGTGTGCAAACTGCTGAACTGTAGTATCACTGGATGAGTTTAGGAGAGTTTGATTTTCCTTTCTAGTGCTGAGGAACCAGTGTTGCCTGTGGGTCCTGGTGCACCCGCATAAGGGATTTCAGGCCTGGGGGTAAAGGGCCAGCTATGTGCGTCTTCAGCTTTATGAGATGCTGTGAAGTTGTTTTTTCATTTCATTGTACTGACTTACTACTGGTGTTCAGATGTTCTGGTCGTCCCGTATCCTCACTGACACTTTTTAAATTTTTATTTATTTATTTATTTATTTATAAAAATTTTTTTTTAATGTTTTATTTATTTTGAGACAGAGAGATACAGAGCATGAGCGGGAGGGGCAGAGAGAGAGGGAGACACAGAATCCGAAGCAGGCTCCAGGCTCTGAGCTGTCAGCACAGAGCCCAATGCAGGGCTCAAACTCACGAACCACGAGATTATGACCTGGGCAGAAGTTGGATTCTTAATCGACTGAGCCACCCAGGCACCCCTGGAATCAATTTTTGAGAACGATGAGCTCTTTACCCTCAGTCTGCCCTGGTCACACTGCACCCCTGACCACAGCCCTGAGCCTGCCCCCACATCCCCTACCAAACCTGGTGCTCCTCTGTCTTCCCTGACTCAGCCTCTCGGCAATATTCCGAACAGGTGGCCAGCCTCCTGTGCCCTTTTCTCTTGGCTTCTCTGTCATCCTGTTTGCCTGGTTTTCTCCTTACCTCTCACTGTGCTCTTTATCTAATCTTCTTTTCAGATGCTTCTCTTTCCTGCTCTTTACATGTTGGTGTTATTTGGGACTTGGAACCAGGTTCTTCTTCACCTGCACCCTGCAGGTGATCCTTCTAGGTCCAAGACTTGATACAGATGACTCTCAATCTTAGACCTCCCGTTCCAGCTCCTTCCAAGCATTCTAGATACCAGTGCCTAACTGCCCTGCTGGCATGCCCACTAGGGTGCCTTATGAGGCATCACACAGACTCTACACACCTAGAGGGTATGTCCCACCCCTACCCCCTACCCGAGTCTTCCCCATCTCAGGAACGGCACCCCTATTTACCCCTTGCTCAAGCAAAACCTAGAAGTCATCCTGGACTCCCTTTGAGTCAATGTCCAAACTGTATTTCAGATCCTCCTCCTCTTCTTCATCTCCATGGCCATGACCCTGGTCCATCTTCATCTCCATGGCCATGACCCTGGTCCAGGGAGGCGCCATCTCCTTCCTGGACCATCGCAACACTTTCCTACCTGGACTTTGGATTGCAGTTCCTATTTAATCCAATTCCCACAGCAGCCACAGTGATCTTTTTAAAGCAGTAAAATGATTCTGTCACGTTGCTTCATATCATTCAGTGGCTTTCCACTGTACTTAGAATAAAATCTAAGCACTGTACTCTGATCTTCAAGACCCTGTCTGCGTGGTCTAGCACCTCCCCACCTTTTCAGTGTCATCTGGTCCCCTTCCTTTCCTGTCCCCTCACCCCTGCTCCCTCTGCTCCAGCCTCACTGGCTTACTTTTGATCCTCAAGCATGATGGACTCTTGCCCGCCCGAGGAGCTCTGAACTCTTCCTCCTGCCTGGAACGCTGTCCCCATGGTCAGCCCCTCATACTTGCAGCTCTAACTTAATGTCATCTCAGAAAGGCCTCTCTTCCTACTTCATTTCTATCATATCCCTTTGTTTACTTCCTCACGGAACTTCTCCCAATCTGCAGTTATCTTATTTATTCGTTGTTTGTTTGCATAATATTTACTGTGACAGCCTCTAACCCAGTGGTTATTGATTTAGGGGCTCATGAATTCTTCTGCAAATCCGGTGGAAATTCTGCCATAAAACATATGCAAGTACTTGCACATAAAATTTTGCAGATAATTTTAGGAGCTTCACAGAACCCCTGAAGCCTGCCTCAGAGGTTCCTGGAATCCGATTAAGACCTGTTATTACAGAATCAGAGTTAGAGGTAGAAAGAACTGTGAAACACTTCGGACTCCTGGATGGTAAATTGCCTTCACAGTTAGACTGTCAGCTGTAGGGTGGGGAGTGGCCACCTAGATACATCATCCAAAGGCTTAGGCACAATTGGGATCAGTAGTCAAGAGTGCTGTGATCGATTAGCAATGTCTGCCACAGACTGGGAAATGGAGGGCAGTGGCACAGCCAGCAGCTATTTGCCATGCCTGATACAGTGCAACTGAGTTTAATTTGTCCAAGGCCACGCAGCCAGTAAATAACAGAGCTGGGTGGTATTTAGTCTCCTTGGTTATGTGAGAATTCCTTTTAAGAAGCCCATCCCAACTCAAAGTAGATGGTTTGGCCAGTAGCAAAGCCTGTAGCTCTTCCTCAAAGGGAAAAAAAAGAGGAAGGGAAAGGAAGGAGAGACTGGGTCGAAGTAGCTTGGCCCTGTCATGTGTACAGTGTTGGTGACTTTTTGGCAGCTTGGAATGCAGGGCCAGCCCAGGCTTGCTGAAATGTCCTTGGGCCCATGACAGGCTGAGTGAGAAGGGTTCAGGGGAGAGAGCAGCAGGAGATGGATACTTCCATAGACAGGAGGCCAGGAGCTCATCACTGAGTACCATTGTCCCCACCCAGGAGCCTTTGGCACAAGTCCCAGAATATTAGGTAGCATGAGGCTTTATCCACTCATGAGGCGCTCTTGACTTCTAGTGAATCAAGCATGAGGCTGTCTCCACCATTATGATATGGCACAAGGGTAGGAGGCAGCCCCAAATAGCCATCTTGTCCTAGGCAGCAAGGTGAGCTCACCTGTCACCCAGAACTCCCCGCAGGACAGGTAGCTAAAGGAAGCCCTGCATGTGCAAGGGGTGTAGACAAGTACTTAGGGCACTCGTCTGCTGTGCTGGGGCACCTGCCAGCATGCCCCATGACAGGCAGCCTCTGGATACCCACGTCCCCTTCTGGCTGGTTTTCCCTTTTAGAGATGAGTCAGTCGTCATTTTGTAGAACTTCTAGGCAGAGTCAAACCCTGAGTCCCCAAGGAGGAACACTGGTCCGACTAAGTATTGAATAAAACAGGTTTAGCGTAGTGTTCCTCAGACCCCGCGAGTCATCAGAATCACTGGAGGGATGTTGAAAAATTATCCATTCCTGGACATCACGCCAGACGTGCTGACTCAGCACCTCGAAGGAGTCCGTATTGTTGAGAGGCTTTCCGGGGCATCCCAGTGATCCCACAGACTGGTGGTCTCAAGTTCAAAGCAAAGGAGATGGGATTTGGAGGCCAAGGTTCAGATCCTCCCTCTGTCATTTCCTGGCTGTGTGACCCTGAGCGAGTTACCTGTCCTTTCTGAGCCTCAGTTTTCCCATGGAAATAATCATCATCCTGTGTTCTCCCTCCCTCAATATCGTTAGGCAGAGTTAACGAGATATGGAAATAGCTTTGTAAACTGTGCAGCATTGCACAAATGTGAACCTGCTTACATCATTCATAAACCAAGGACACTGAATTGAGGCAGGGTAGGCCGGGAGGGCAGGATTTCTGGGTAAGGCAAGGAGGAGGGTCCTGACCATGAAAACTCGGCCATGTCAGGAGAGATCCGTTCCTTAGACACGGATAACCGCTCTGCAGAGGAGGCCAGAGGACACAGGCATAGAGGCCTTTCCCTCTTCAGCCTGGTCTGAGCCTTTCCTGTGGGAAGAGAAATGTGACGGGAGCAGCACCTGGGCCAGCACCTGGCTCTGAAGCTTTTCAGAGCTTCAGCGGGTTATTTTTAGTGCCTGGCTAGAAAAGAAAGAAACTTGAACTGTCCCCAGCTGCTGTGCCCCTGCGCACGTGGCTATTTTTACTTCCGAAAGACTGGGATCTTGTCCAGCTTAGGGAGGGAAAATCAAAAGAAAGGAGGGATGTGGAGGGAAGCAGGAATTATTTTACTTCCATTAAGAAAAAAGCCAGAAGGCTGATCTTATCAAGTCAGCAAGTGGACATCTGATCAGGACGAGGCAGCCACAGCCTCTGGATGCCGACGCACCTGCGGTGGGTGGGGGAGAGGTCAGCAGATGGGCATGGGATCAAGAGGTCTGGGGGGCCTGCCATCCCTCCTTCCAAGGACCTTCTGGCCCAGAGTGGCCCTGCAGCTTCTTCAGTATTTCCTGTGCCCTGAGTTGGGAAGTAGGGTAGGACACGGCCGGTAGAGGGATCCCAGCCCAGTGATGAGCCTGGTGGGGGCTGTGAGCCGTATAGAGGCAGCCAAGGCAGAACCTGGGTCCTGGGCTGGACTACCCATAGTATTTTAACATGCTCCCTGAGCCTACTTTTATAGATAGTTTGCTAAAACTATAAGAACACAAGGCAGAACCTGGGTCCTGGGCTCCACCCTGTGGGCATATTCAAGAGAGAACCTGTGGCGCTGTGTGCCCCTGGGCACACTATTCAACCTCTCTGAACCTTAGTTCCTGAAGGGTTTTGTGTAAACGTATCTGACTCATGTAGTTATAAGTAAGGGTTTTTTCTCTCTCTTCCCAAGAAGAAGGCAGTCAGTTCCTGCCAGACCCTATCACCTTCCGTAGACAGATGAAAGAAAAGAAATGCCTATGAAGCGCCTACTGTGTACCAAGCACTTTGTTACTTTCACACATTTTATGTTACTTAATTCTACTAACCTGAGAAAGTATTTTTAAAATTTTTAATAGCTTTGGTTAAGATACAATACACTGCTTATTAAAGTGCACACGTCAGTGGTTTTAGGTATATTATGTTATTAATTTTTTTAATGGTGGCAAAATATATGTAACAAGCATTGCTGTTTTGAAGGTCATCTTTAAGAGTTCAATTCAGGGGCGCCTGGGTGGCTCAGTCTAACCGTTAAGCATCCGACTTCGGCTCAGGTCATGATCTCGCGGTTCGTGGGTTCGCGTCCCGCATACGGCTCTGTGCTGACAGCTAGCTCAGAGCCTGGAGCCTGTCTTCAGATTCTGTGTCTCCTTCTCTCTCTGACCCTCCCCTGCTCACGCTCTCTCTCAAAAATAAATAAAACATTTAAAAAATAAAAAAAAAGTTTAATTCAGTGGCACAAAGCACATTCACAGCGATTCTGTTTCCTAGACTTTTTCATCATCCCAATCAGAAAACCCTGTATTTCACAGTAACCTCCATTCTCTCCACCCCCCAGTCCCTGTTAACCTCCAATCTACTTTCTGTCTATTCTAGATATTTCTTATAAGTGGAATCTTGCAACATCTCTCCCTTTTGTGTCTGGCGTATGTGTGCAAGTTTCATCCATGCGGTAGCAGGTGTCAAAAGTCCATTCCTTTTATGGCTGAGTAATATTCGAATCCTTGTATGTATGACCCTGCGTTTTACCTATCCATTCATCTGTCGTTAGATCGTTGGGTGGCTTCCACCTTTTGGCTGTTGTGAGTCTTACTGCCATGAACATTGAAATATAAATATCTGTTAGAGTTCCTGATTTCAGTTCTTTTGGGGATATACCTAGGAATGAAATTGCTCATAGGACATGTATGATCATTCAGTTTAACTTTTTGAGGAACTGCCAAGCCTGTTTTCTGGAACAGCAGCACCATTTTGTATTTCTACAGGTAGCTAAAAATTGTAATTCATCTTTTTATTTTTGAGATCATTGTAGATATGCGTGTAGTTGTCAGAAGTAATACAGACTGATTCCATGTGCCCTTTACCCAGTCTCCCAATGGTAGCAGCTTGCAAAACTAGTGCAGTATCACAGCCAAGATATTGATATTGATACAGTCATGATAGAGAACACTTTCAAGGGTGAAGTATTTTTAATAATATTAATATTAACTGACGGTGATCACTTATTAGGTGTCCTTTACAGTATTTTAAGTGCTTTATTTTTTTAAAAAATTTTTAATTAAAAACACTTTTTAAAGTTTATTTTTGAGAGAGAGACAGACAGCAAGCATGAGCAGGGGAGGGGCAGACAGAAGATCTGAAGCAGGCTCTGTGCTGAGAGCAGCGAGTCTGATGTGGGGCTCGAGCTCACGAACAGCGAGATCATGACCTGAGCGGAAATCAGTCGCTTAACCAACTGAGCCACCCAGGCGCCCCCTTAAGTGCTTTACGTGTTCTAACTCGTTCAACCCTCAGCACTCTTACGAGGTACATCCTGTTATTTTAGTACGGGTGTAGAAACTGAGGCACAGAAGGGGAAGAAGCTTGCTCCAGGCCGCTCAGGTTAGTACCTGAGGGATTCCATCCAGGTCTGACCCTGAGGCTAGTGCTTCTTTCTTGGCTACTTCCCCTGTTCACACTGCCTGAAACCCTGTTCCTTGCAAGGGTGACCGAGCACATCTCACCTCCCCATTGTCTTGGTCAGGGCTGGGCAGGAGCGGATGTCCCCTCACAGGTCACCAAAGAGGATTTAATGAAGGAACTATTTACAGAGGGGTGGGTGCGATCGAGGGAACCAGTTAGAAGTGGTGTTGGACCCCAGGTCTAGCAACAGTGGGGAGCCTTTAACAACGCCAGCCAGAAAAGGTATGGCTGGAATTGCCCAACCAACAAGGTGAGAATTGTAGCTGTTCTCAGAGGTCAAAGTCAGACTGCATTCCTGCCTCTGTGGTCCTGGCAAGTTACTCACCCTCTCTTACCCTCAATTTCCCCATCTGTAAAATGGGCTAAGAGAATCTCCATCGAGGGTTGTGACAGTCCCTAAGTGAAATGGTTAGAGCAGAGGCCACCACCAAGTAAAAGCTGGTCAGTAGATGTGAACTTCTTATACTTGTGTCTACAAGATTTAGCGGTGTTACCGTGTTGGCTCCCTGTCTAGTCCTGAGCTCAACTACAGGACTCAGTCTGCACAAGAACATGGATTCCAGTGATTATTGATCTTTCTGTATTCTTAGCAAATTTATGAATGCTTAAATTATGGTCCACACATGTTAAGGGATTAACAGTGTTGAACCGTGGTTAAAACAAAGGATATGTATTCATTACAGTATTTAGAGATCTGGAATAGCTCACCTGTAAGTATTATGAATGCTTTAAATTCAGAAAGTATCAACAAGATGATACAATCTAATAATCCAATACAGTGCTTATAAGTTAATTAGTATTTTAATATGCTCCCTGAGCCTACTTTTGTAGATAGTTTGCTAAAACTATAAGAACACAAACAATAAGGCAACTCTCATTTCAAGTTCAAGTTGCCTTTTTTTTTTTTCCATTTGATGTCTGTAAGGCTTAAGCATCCTAATTTAAAAAGTAATTGCCCATTTTATTAGCGAAAATTGCTTTCTGCTGCAAGTTACGGAGAACTTGACTGCTAGTAGCTTAAGCGTCGATAGATGAGATTGATTTCCCTACCTACGAGGGATTCTGGAGATCGGCGTTTGCTGGCATTTCACAGGCTCTGTCTTTTTTTGGTGTTCTTTGGGGTCCTCGCTTGGCTGCCACAGCTCTAACCTTCACCTTTCAGGTCAGGGCAGGAAAAGGCAAACAGAGGCGCACCAAACATGGCTGTCTCTTGTACCGGAAAAGCAAAACCATTCCCGGAAGCCCCCAACACGGACTTCCCCTTACAACCCATTGGCCGGAACCAGGTCTTATGACCAGCACTTGGTAAGGCGGAAACTGGTAAAATAGGGACCAGGGATTGGTAGGACTATTGTGCTAGGGGTAGGATGACTTTACAAACAAAACCCGGGTTCTCTTAGCGTGCAAGAGAGGGAATGGAAAGAAAGTTGGGTAAACAACTAATAATGTCTGCCAGACCCAAACGTTCGAATTTGGTGATTTGTTTGTAAAAGATTTATGATCCAGCATCTTGCTGCAGCGCTCAGGATGAGAACTCAGTCCGTTCCATTATCTCATTTACTAAAATTCTGAGCAGTGTACTCTAGATTTCTGAGCAGTGTACTCTAGATAGAGTATAAAAACACATTGGTAGATAATAAGTACAAACACAGTTGACCAATGGCTGTTTTAGGAAGAGTGCAGAGGAATTCAGACCTCTGTCCACTGTCTCTGTGTTTGAGAAGCTGACCATTCTCAGTTCACAGCAGACCACATCAATAAAGACAAATGCCTAGAAGGCAGGGAGGTGACTGGCCCGAAAACAACTGTACAAACATGGAAAATAAAGAGGGCTTGGCCATAGGAGAAGGGCGCCCAAGGGTGTTCAAGTCCGTAAAGGGTTGTCTTGTGAAAGGGGGTAGTCTCATTGGATGGGATGGAGGGTAGTAGGTAGAAAGTGACCGAGAGACAGAATTTAGCTCAGTACAGGGGAAACTTTCATGAGGAGTGGGCTATCCTAAGGGAGTGAATTTCTGGAGCCTGGGGGACCAATGGAAGCTGAGAAAAGAATAAGACCCTGAGATTCTTTCGTTTCCTAAGCTGGCAGGGCTTCATTTGAACTGGTGCGTCATTTTACTCAGACACTTGACTGCCTGCCACGGGCTGGGTGCTGAGCTTGGGTGACAAAGATGAAGGAACGTCCTTGCCTAGGAGGTGCCCACAGCTCACCAGGGAGATGAGCATACCGTGTATTGTGAAGAGTTGTTGTTTCGACTGTAGTTGTTAAAATCGAGAATAAGCAGAAGGAGCCCAAGAAGGGCATGGCCAACTTTGCCAGGGGGAGTCTGGAAGGGCTTCTCAGTAGAGCTAATACTTGAACTAGGCCTTCAAGGGTAAATTCAGATCTTAGTTGCCTTTGGGAACGGTGTGGGCAAGAGGGATAGGGCCACATCATTTGGGTGGGGGCCCACCTGCCCCAAACCCAGCCTGTGGAAAGGGGGCCCCTGGCTTGGGAAGCGCAGATCTATCCCATGGGATGTTTCTACCCTAAATGATTTAGTAAAACCTGATGGGGACAGTTTGGGGGAGGGAGAGCTCAGAAAATGGAGCTGACATGGGCCCTTTCCCTTAGGAACCCATTGAACTGAAAAGTGGATGGGAACAGAGGGAAACAAGTGCAAGGTGGCAAGCAAAGTGCCAGTGAATGCTGCCGTGTGGGCAGTGGGAGTGACAGCCTATTGGAGCCACTGCCAACTTAACCAAGCATTTCCCCGCTATTAGGTCATTCTGCTGTCACACAAGCCATATTCGGTGAGCAGAGTTGATAGTACCATTGCCTCCTTTCCTGTACCTACTGATGAGACCAAGGCTCTGAGAGCCAATGGGCCAAGGCTGTTGAGACGGGTCTGGGACCTTGACCTTTGGATCTCATGGGCTGGAGCCATTATGGGCTTGTGGCTGGGGGAAGACCTGGGAAAGCAGGCAGGAAGCCAGGATGCAAACCTGGCTCACACCAGACGTCGATTGAGGCATAATCAAACCCAACAGGCTACTTTTCTTAAGAAAACAGAATAAGCTGATAATTGATGCAGGTATTGATTGGAGCCATTGACCATCCTGTCATGAAGATCTGAAGGAGAAAAGTTAGAGGAGAGATGACACCCAACGGGCTCAGGGGAGCTGTACCCCGGAGTAGCAGAGAACGTGGGTAATGACTCTTTTACTGGGCAAATTACTCAATCACCCGAGCCTCAGTTGTTGGATAATTGTGCCTGCTTTTTATGTTGTAGATGACAAAGGGCAATACATAGAGAAAGTCCTCCATAAATTAGGCTGTTCTCATGATTGTTATTGCTGTGACTTACCAGAGAGTTGTACACAGTTGTTGGGGAAGAGCAATAATAATAATAATAATGATGATGATGATGACAGTAAAAGTCCCAGCTTTCTTTTCTTTATTTTTTATTTTTTTAATGGGGGTGCTGTTGGAGCTTGGGGGCCTGGAAGAAGCACCCAGCACCCAGGGGGAAGAAGGCCCATCCATTCCTGTATGCATCAAGACTTTCTTGAACACCCACTACAGGCCAGACCCTGTATCAGGACAAAGAACATTCTAGATGGAGGTCATGACAGAAGTGGCAAGTGCCCATCTCCTTGCCTTGCTAAGGGACCCATGCCTCTTTCAGTGTTTTGTTGAGCACTTCCCACTCCTGCTACGCCACCCGGGTTGGGGGTAGGCGAGAGCTCGTGAGACTGGCTTCAGGAGAGAAAGTCCGTGAAGGGGGGCGGGGCTTATCCTGGACTGCGGTCAGAGCCCGGCACACAGTAGGTGTGCAGGAAGTAGGCCCCCTCATCCTCCTGTGTGAATGAAGTCCGGCATTTTCACTTCGAGTCTTACCAGCTTTCTAAGACAAAGCAGAGCCTGGTGGAGGGTTTGGCTCACGTCCGGTGTCGGTGTCGTAGGCAGGGGGGAGCTGCTTTGTCGCTGTGTCACAGGAGGGGGGCCGGAAAACAGGGAACTTTCCGCAAAAAAACCTTCATAGGAGGAGCCATCCTTCCTGCCTTTGTGTGCCTGCTCCTTCTGCCCTCACCGAGGGAGCCAGGAGGGGTGCCGGTTGGGAGCCAAAGTCCCACCAGCACGTGGCTTTAGGTCCTGCACCAGAGGGGCCTCCGCTGTCCCCTTCAAGGTCCTTGGTGCTGCCGGTCTGTAGGATGCTATATTGCAGCCCTTTCTAAACAGTCGTGTGCCTCCGAGTCACCTTGTTAAAGTGCTGACTCCCGTTCCCAGGGGGCAGCATGAGGTGTTTGCATTTCAGACAAGCTCCCGGAGGATGCCTGGCCTGGACCACCCTTTGAGAAGGAGGGCAGCGGCCCGTGTCCCACCTGCCTTCACTCAGCACTCTGTCACACGCATGCTGACTGGACTGACTCCTTGTGACCGCAGCTCTGCCCAGGGTTTGCTCTGGCACCAGAGCCGGTTCAGCCCCGGCCCGGGAAGGGTTGGTGACTGCCAGGAGGGGCGGCCGGATGCCCCAAGGCCCTCGTCTGCAGCAGGGTAACCCAGGGATGTCCTGCCCTCTCTCCCAGGGTCCTCAGGGAGGCTGAGCCTCGGCTGGTGACAGCAGTAGCCTGCTCACCTACTCAGGCACACACTCGTGATTTTGGCTTTCTTCCTGAGTTCGCCTTCCAGATAAACTCTTTTTGTCTCGGGGTCTGGTCCTAGGCAACCCAACTGTCGGTGTGGTCAGTTGCAATCCACTCCGCCCCTCAAAGCAGAAGGGGAGTTCACGGGAAGCTTCTCGGGAGCCTCAAGGAGCACACTTAGACACCAGACAAGGACCAGGGGCAGCTCCGGAAAGCCCAGGCGCTGGAGATGCAGTAGTCAGGAGAGCGAGGCCCAGGGCTGCCCACACCCCTGCTGCCGAGCCACCGCTGCAGTCCTGACCCGTCCTCACCCTCCCCATGTCTTGGTGCAATTTGATCAAAGCCTCCCGCTCGTTGTTCCTGAGTCACCAGACCATGCTTCTGCCTCTAGAGGGTTGAATTAGATACTCAGAGTTGTGGTGGGCACAGCCCCCCCCCCCCCCCGCAAGAGATGACCCACCCTAGAGGAATTGTTAAACAGGAAGCAGGGGTGGGATGCTGGGTCGACCTTCTCCTCCCGTAAATGCTTACTACGGCCATGTTCAGCATCAAGTACAGGAATGTCAGACTGGGGGGTAAAAAGGATGCTGCTGATGAAAATTCGGAGCAGTGACTGGCCCCACAGAGGTCCCGGGACCTTGGGCCATCTGGCTTGGTGGCTCACAGCATCCTCCCTGCTCTCCACCCTGAAGGGGAGGGGGTGGTCTGAGCACTTAACTGGGAGCGCATGGGCATGGTACCCTCGGGCACTCCTTGCCCGGGTTCCTGTAGGGCAATTAGCAGCTGAAGGGCTGGTCCCTCTTATTCAGTAAACAAAGTGATTTCACTTTCTACAGCTCTCATTGCTCCGAGAATGTTCCTCTCTTGTCCCAGGGACGTAAATCCAGTAGCTGTACATCCTAAGAAACCACCAGAAAATCACTCCTGGCATGAACGGGATCTAAATCCTCTTTGCATTCGGTCACCAGTAGTGCTGCTTTCTGACCCCTCCTCAGGAGGGGCCTGAGCTGACAGGACTGGCTGCCTCCACCACCAAGCTAGGAGGACAGGCAGGAGGAGGTGGCAGGGAGAAAGTGCCCGGAAGATCAACTACTAGGGCTCTGAGAGTGATGCTGTTGACCTTTGGAGAAAGGAACAGGAAGTTGAACTTGACCTGTCACCTCAGAGGCTGAGGTGGCCACTGAGCTCTCTTCCTCTCGGGACTCTGTCTTTGTCTCCCACTTTTTTTTTTTTTAATTTTTTAATATTTTTAATGTTTATTTATTTTTGAGAGAGACAGAGTGGGAGCAGGGGAGGAGCAGAGAGAGAAGGAGACACTGAATCTGAAGCAGGCTCCAGGCCCTGAGCTGTCAGCACAGAGCCCGATGCGGGGCTAGAACCCACAAACCATGAGATCATAATCTGAGCCGAAGTCAGACGCTTAACCGACTGAGCCATCCAGGCGCCCCCCTCTCACTTTTTATGTGTCTTAATCAATCTCTGTTTCATGATAAGCTTAAGGGAGCCGCTCTGCTTCCTGTAATAGTTCATTCTTTGGAGCTAATTTATTGGATCCCATCCGTTTCTCAGGGCAGGCCACGTAGGTTGGTGGCCAGTCTGTGCTTGTGTGCCTTTGGATGAGGAACCTATTTGAGGTCCTGTCCACCCTGCAGGCTGGTGAGGGATGTCAAATGGTACCAACATGTCTGTCTAGACAGCAGGCGCTGAGGGTGGGGTGTGTTCTTGGAAGGCCATACAGACCCAGGGAAATAGCAGATCTCTCTAGGATCGGGCCTCCTCCTGGGAAGGGATGTCAGTGGGGAGTGGCCACACTTGCTTTTGCACCTGCAAAAGTACCTGGGAGACTTTGAGGTACTCATTTTCCAGGTGTGACCAGGACCACCTGCACCCCCATCCAGGAGAGTCCACCCCAGAGCTACTCACGCTTCTGCTACTGAGGGTACTACCGCTGCCCGGACCAGTCCTCACACTCCCGATAGTCTAGAAGACAGACTGTAGAGCTCCATCCTGCGGTCTCTGAAAGTGGGATCCAGAAATTGACATTTGTAATGAACACGCATTCAAGTGCTGCTCATGTGAAAAGGCTGAACGTTCTTGTTCTTGTTCTTTGGAGGTGCCTGCCAGGGGCAGAGATTCCCTCTCCCGTCTGGCAAGCCAGCTCGACCCTCCCTGGATTCACGGCACATCTAGAATAACGAGTCTTCCTTCCCTAACGTCTAGAGGAGTGCTTCCGTTGTGCTTTCCCTTTGGAGACGAAAGACTCAAGCCGAAGGATGCTTGGGATAGATTTCAGGAGGATGCTGAATCCAGCGGCAGGGCCAGGCCCAGGGCAGCTGGGAAGGCATCTAGTCGTGGGGGCCGAAGCCAGTGTTGCAATTCCAGAGTTAGTGCTGACACCCCTGATGTTGAACAGCCTGACGCCTCGCCCCTTTCTTCCCCAACAGGGGTGCGCCTTGACCGAGTGCGTGGAGGCCGCCAGAAATACAAGCGACGGCTGGACTCTGAGAGCAGCCCCTACCTGAGCTTACAGATTTCTCCACCCGCTAAAAAGCCACGTGAGTGTCGGGCGGTCCGTGCCCCTTCTGCCAGCATGGGTCCCTGGGACATCGGCACCCCCTGGGGAGGTGCCACCTTCCCACTGCTGGCTGTGAGACAGTGGGAATCTTGGGGAGATGGCCCCGATGCCTGGCCTGGTGTTGGGTGCGTCAGGCTTCATTCGCAAGGCCTTTCCACGTGGGATTTACAGAATCCCCCATTGGCTGCAAATGAAGCATGATCCTAAGAAAGCCTGGGCGCCAGCATCCAGAACATGTTGCCCTCACCTGCCACTCAAAGCAGGTTCCTCTCAAGTTCCAGCAACTTCCCTTGGAGGAATAGTTCTTTTTTTTTTTTTTTTAATGTCTTTATTATATTTTGAGAGAGGGAGACAGAGTGAGCGGGGGAGGGCAGAGAGAGAGGGAGACACAGAATCTGAAGCAGGCTCCAGGCTCTGAGCTGTCAGCACAGAACCTGATGTGGGGCTTGAACCCATGGACTGTGAGGTCATGACCTGAGCTGAAGTGGACGCTTAACCGACTGAGCCACCCAGGCGCCCCGGAGGGATATTTTTTAATAGCCCAAATCAGCACAGCCAGCAAGTTAGTGGAGTGAGAAGGGGAGGGGGAGGGGAGGTGACCTGCTGGGACTCCTCAGAGCCCGACTTTTCTTCCTGAGCCACTCCAGGCTCCACCCCAGCCCCTTCCTCTTCCCCCAACGTTCACATTCCAACTTTGGTTGTTGGCAGTGACCAAGATTGTCTCCTACCTGCTGGTGGCCGAGCCGGACAAGCTCTACGCCATGCCTCCTCCTGGCATGCCCGAGGGCGACATCAAGGCCCTGACCACTCTTTGTGACCTGGCAGACAGGGAGCTCGTGGTCATCATCGGCTGGGCCAAGCACATCCCAGGTGAGTCCCTTAGGACCAGGGGAGGGGGCGTATAGCCAGGGAGTCTCAGCTGCTGTCCCCTCCACCTGGTTCTGATGCACAGGAGCCCCGGGACCCAGGAGCCATGTTTTCTTCTGGGCTCCTTTTCTCTCTGTGCGATTGGAGAGAAGCAGGTGTTGGAAGGTCCAGTAATGCTCCTGAACTGCTGGGGGCTCTTCAGAACCCGTTATCATTCTCTAGAGGGTTGATGATTGCCTCTTCAATAGGTGAGATTCAAAGAGCAAGTTTTCTGAGTCCTTAAAGGCCAAAGGGTTTTCTTGTAGACCTTATTGGAAATGTCCCAGGAAACGATGCAGGAGAGAATTTGAGTCTCTTGCTTCCTTTAGAGGCCAGTGGACTGGAGTTGGTTGAGAACGTGGGCTGGGGAATCAAAGTCTGGGATTCAAAGGATTCGCCATCTGGATCTGCAACGTACTAGCTGTGTCACCCTGGGCGGGTCACCCGACCCCTCCGTGAACATGACAGCAGTACCTCCTTCGTGGGCTTTGACGTGGGGATGCAGTGCAAGTAGGAGTGTGATGTGTGGAACATGCTCATGTTCACTGCAGGCTCAACTATTGCCACTTGTCTGATCTCAAGGGAGGCCCATCTCTTAATAGGGGGCGTGGAAAGTACATGCGGTAAATACGTTTCGGGTGATAATGGACTTTGGATATGGCTGTTCAATGCACGTGGCCCAAACCCTTCCTTCAGCATCCCCAGTCGGGACAAACAGAGGAAGCTGGTTTTTAGTTTTATTTTTGTAGACACCGATACCCTTCGAAAGCCTGTGCTGCTTATTCCTCTTACGGGTGTAACAGCTTGTCTCGTAGTGTGGTGGGGACATCCCGTTTTCCTCGGGCAGTCATCCACCATGGACTTGGATTCTTAGGAGCTCTGTGATGTGGGGCAGTTTATCTTCCTGTCTGTAGATTCTCTTTGTGTGTGTCCCCAGCTCTGAAAAATGAATACAGCAGGCATGGTGGTGTAGCTAAGGCGTCTGAGACTTTAGATGCCAAGGCCCACAGTTGACTGGGGGAGTCAGAATGTTTTTATAGAAGACGTGTGTGCACAACCTATGTGAAGGAGTCTTCCTGCGGACGAGGGCCCGGGAGGTGATGCTGGTGTCACTTAGCTGGCAGGAGCCGTAGGATTCCTTCCACAGGGACTCACTGGTGACCCCTGGCCTTCTGACTTGGGGAGGGGATCTGAGCCAGAGCGCCCTTACTGAGGAGCTCAGCCTCTTGGGATTACACAGTCGGTAGTTTTAAATCTGGCCTGTGCTGATTCAGCTCAGATGTGGGGTCAAGCCACTGCTTAAGACACCTCAGCCCGGATTGCTCCAGTAACCCAGGGCCGAATCCGGTACAGCTCCCCCTGCCCCGCACATCCTGCCCTCCCCCCCCATCACACGCTCCTCTTCCACTGCATCCCAGCGATGGCCCAGGGGTGGCTCCTGGCGGTCCCCTAGGTCACTGCTTCCTTCTCCCGCCACCTCCGAGGGGAGGCGAAGAACCAGGAGGCACTGTCTCCCTTGCACCCATTCTCCTCTCATGTCCCCCTCCCCACTCCCACCAGCGCCATCTCCCATCTGTGCCCAACCAAGAGGGAGGTGGGCCGAGCAGAGAGGTTGTTAGGGACACAGACTTTGGACTCAGGTAGATCTGAGCTCTGATCCAAATTCTGTCCTGGCCGGCCTTGGGAAGAGATCTCATTTTTCTGAGTGTTCGTATCCTTGCCTGTGAATTGGGAATCATCCTAGATGCTAAGGCGCCGTCAGCCCAGCCCCCGCACACAGTGGGTGCTTGATAAGTGGCCGGGACCGTGACCGTGTCGTTGTCATCGCTAATAGTATTAAAAGCTTCCTTTCACATCTCCATTTTTCCTTGTCCAGAGATGAATTCTTTTTGATTAAAAAATAAAATAAACATAGGGACTCATTTGTCTGTCGGAAACTCTAATTTGCCTATTTTGCATACATTTGCATGCTGAATTATTTGGGCCTGACCTTCTAGTGTTTAAGGTAAAATTAATTAATAGTGTCTCCTGCCACTGCATGTAAACCTCATATTAGGGGGATGACATATCAAGTGCCTGATATATTTCAAGTAATCGACCTAATCCCATCTTAGATTAGACAGAAAACTCATCTGAAGACCTGCTCACTAGCCTTGAGAGAGAGAGAGAGAGAGAGAGAGAGATAGCGAGAGAGAGCCAGAAAGGGAGCAGATTTATTAACAGGGTAGGTGCAAGCCAGGGCCCCACCCTGGGACTGACGTCAGCTCCTGTCCATACTGGAAGGTTCCTTAGGACCGCTTGCTCAGGTCAGCGTTCTGAGGCAGAGCCCCGCCCACTTTCCTTAAGCACCGGAAACGGTGTCTCTTGGTTCAGTGCAGGCTAGCCTCTCAGTGTCCGTCCACAGCCTGGCTCTGTACTTGCCTTTGTACAAGTGTACAAGCACTTTGTACTTGCCTTTGCATGCATTTATTGAATATTAACTACATGTAAGGTCTCTTGCCAGGAGATGTGGCTGATACAAAAGAATTAGATTAATTTCTGCCCCAAGGATCTCATTTACAAATAAGATGGATAGTTTTTTTTAAATAAAAGTTTTTCTTTAAAAAACTTTTTAACGTTTATTTTTGAGTGAGAGAGAGAGAGAGAGAGAGAGAGAGAGAGACAGAGCACGAGCAGGGAGGGGGGCGCAGAGAAGGGGAAGACAGACTCTGAAACAGGCTCCGGGCTCCTAGCTGTCTGCACAGAGCCCGACGTGGGGCTTGAACTCAACGACCGAGAGATCATAACCTGAGCCGAAGTCGGACTCTTAACCGACTGAGCCGCCCAGGAGGCCCAACAAAATACTTTTTCGTGAAAAATTCTAAACATACGGCATCATGAATCTCCGTGGCGCTGGCTTCCACGTTACCACCCCACTGCCTGCTTCTCCTCGCCTCTCCCCTATGTCCCATCTCCTGTTCTGCACACTTAGAAGGCCGCAAGGAGAACCACGGGACGGGGTGCCGCAGGCTGCGGGAGCAGAGAGCAGACGCTGAGCTGGGCCTTCGGAACTGATGGGCAGTGGCCACGGAGGAAGAGCCCAGAAGGGCAGCAGGGCGCCCCGAACACGAGTTTTCAGGCTGCAGGCCAGAAGCTGACAGGTGCTGAACCACCAGCTGGGCCAGGAGGAAGGATGGTTTGAGCACAAAACTCATTTCTCAGCAGCGCCCCCCCCCCACTCGCACGTTTGAACACACAGGACACTCGCACACGGGTGAGCTCCCTAGGGAGCTCGGCCGCTTGTGGCTCACTCAGAATAGCAACCATTCCTTTGTCTCAGTCTGTCTGCAGTGGTCTTACCCCGCACACATGCAGGCTTTTACCTGGAGTTGATTTTCCAAGTCCTGGGCTGCTGAGAGGAAAAGCCGAGGTCTTTAAAGTGCCCACCTCTTGTTCCCCAGGATCGACAGGTTCGAGCAAGGGGCGGCAGCCTTTAAGAGGCAGTGGATATCCACTTGATGAATTGTCCTGTCACCCCAGGTGGCCTGGAGGGGGCGCCAGCCAGGAGAGCGCTCCCAGGCCGGGTGGGCATGTGCACACCCCTGCGGGGAAGGGGGCCCCCAGAGGCCTCCTCATGGAGGGGGGGGTTCCTCAGCGGCCCTGCTCCCAGGTAGCCACCGTCTGGCTCACGCTGGGGAGAGAAGAATGCCAGCGGCCGATGAAATATGGGCTACCGAGTGACAGCAGCTGTGTCTGGAGTGGCCTCAGATCCTATAATTACATCTCCCTTTATTACCTCTGCTAATGGCCCTCCAGGTCGACAGAAACGATAATAAATTAACAGATTATGAACTCCACTTGCCACAAATTATGTGCTCTTTTTTTTTTTTTTTTCCTTAAATTCTAGGAGCTCACGCTGTCAGACCACTGGGGGATGGGGCCTTGGGAAGATCCTGAATGTTACCAGATCAGTTGGTGCAGATAAAGCAACTTTGGGAGGGGGGCAGCCGGCTTGGGCAGGGCAGCACCTCAAGTGGGCAGTGCACGTCCAGGGGCCACACCAGGCTCTCCCAGCAGCCACCCTGTCCCGGAATTGCTAATTGCTTGTTGGGGGAGGAGACCCAGCCCAGCACGGGAAAGCAGACGTGGAGGGTGCTTGGCCCAAGGGCAGGGAGGAGCGCCACAGCCCTTTGTTTGGGTTTAAATAGAAGAAAGAATATGTGCTTTCAGTAAAGATGACAGATGGTGACAGAGGGATGGAAATTAGGAGTTCCAGTTCCCTCATCTTTCTTAAACATCCTTCTGGGGATTTCCTGAGCACATACAACCACGGTGTGCACACATGTGTGTGCATGTTCTCTCCCCACCATAGGACCATTCTAGAACGCTGCTTTACATCCTGCTTTTTTCACTGAATTATATAGCATGGTAGCACTTCCCTTGTGCTAGACAGTGACTCAGTGCTCCACACCTTAGCTCATGTAATCCAGAGTCCCATTAGGAAAGTATTATTATTATTATTCCCATTTTACAGATGAGGAAACGGAGGCACAGAGAAGTGGCCATGCCCAGCGCCACAGCCGGTGGTCAGCAGAGCTAGGGTTCTAGAGTCTGGCTGTGGCATCTGTGCCCTTAATAGTTAAGTCCTCCTTACATTCTCGGGTATCTTTCCACACCCACAGAGACAGTTCTACCTCATTCTTCCTGGTGGCTTCTAATGTGCCATTCATTTAGCTAATAATTATGTTTATATAGTAATTACATGTATCACATTAGTTACATTTAGGTTGTTTCCTGCTTGAGGCCATTACAGTCTGATCTAACAAACACCCTTTCACATCTCTCTCTGTGTATTTGTGCATGCTTTTCTTTCTGGGAGAAATTCCTAGCGGAATTCCTAGGTGGAAGGAAGCGTGCCTGTTGTTTTATGCTTGATTTAATTTTGTTTGGGGGACACCTTCAATATGGACGCGTTCAAAAGCCAAAGCTAGATAGAAATGTGCGCACGGAACCTTCCCCTCCGTCCCTGTCGCCTCCCCTCCTTCCTCCTAGAGCTAAGTTTTTATATCTCATTCTTCCTTCTGGTGTGTCTTTTTTCAAGAACTAGGAAGTATTCGAGCGTTTTAAAACATTAGAACATACCACGCTCCCTCCCCCCACCCCCTTGCGCAAAGGGAAGCAGCCTCTATATACCATTCAGCACTTTGGAGAGTACATGTGGATTTTCAAAGCCCTTTCCAGCTCCTTTGGAAGCTGCTCAAGGAGAAGGAGAGAGGTTGGGGCGGAGGGCTGAGTCCACTTGGAGCGAGGTCTGCGCACAGGCCTAGGTCTGGTCCTCGGATGATGGCCCAAACGCTCAAAAGCGCTGTCCCCCTTCCTCCCACCACCTGCTCTGCCCTCCTCCCAGAGGGCAGGCCTGTCTCTGGCTTCTACACAATGGGCAAAGGTGGCAAAATCCAAACTCGTGTCTAAAGGACTAAGTGGATCTCACCGAGTTCTCCGGGCCCATTTTCTTGTCACCTAGGAGTCAGGGTCCAAGGGCATTTGTTTGTTGCCCTCTGTGCTGGGAGTATGCACTGGGCGTCTGCCTCATCCCAGGCCGGTGCTCGGTGGTGGGGGCGGGAAGATGGGCAGCAGCTCGTCCCCGAACCCTGGGGTGCGCTCGCCAGCGGTGCCCTCGCCACCCTCTTTAGAGCTCCTCTAACCCCAAAGGGCTCAGCCCCACATCGTTCCTTCTGCAGACCCTTCGGCACTCGGGCCAAGTTCGCCCATGATGTGTCCTGAGTCCTCCTCCATCTCCCTTGTTCTTCTAACTGTCCTAACTTCACGGTGACCGCAGAGCTCGGTGCGCTTGCACATGGGTCCCTTCTGGCTTGAGCTCACCATTCTGCCCACACGGCCTGGCGTTTAGCAGGTGCCCAGTGAGGATGTGCTGGATGAATGAGGAGACAGAAGCTGCTGTTAACATTCCTCTGGTGATGGCACTTGCGCGATGGGCCTCCCAGGGGTCCTTTCTCCTTCGTTTCCAGAAGCCTCGCTCTTACCTCACCTCCCTTTTTACAGTTGTCTGTTAATTTCGCCCCGTCCACCTCCTACATCTTCCCTCCCGGTCTGTCTGTTTCCAGGGCAGCCCCCCACATCCCCATGTGCACACACCCTCATGAGCCGGCTGATTGGGATCTGTTAATTAATGTCGCCCAAGGCCTCTCCCGCTCAGAGGCCCGATAAGGGAAATTGAATGTCCATTGTATCTGCCTTTTATTACCTTCCGGCTCTCCCTGCCGCCACAGGCTGCCACACACCCCCTCGTGCGCCCGGATCCGGACAACACGCATGCACCTGGCCCCTCTCCCCGAGGACGTGTGTCAGTCCAGGCCTGCCCCGTCCATCAATGTCATTGCTCAGCTCTTTTGTCAGTCACCCGTGGGTGCCAGGAGCCGCAGGAGTGCCCCCTAAAGTGGAACGCTCGTGCACTGGTTGGAAAATGGAGTGGGTTTTAGACTCAGGGGACAGCAGGTGAGGGGTGCGACAGACTCCACGGAAACCCAGAGTGACGGGCCTGTCGAGAAGCTCAGGACCACCCCAGGCCTCCAGCTATGCCCAGAAGGGAGAAGAGAGTCATGTCAATAGCACGCTAATAACAACAAAAACAGTAACGACAGCCATGGGCATCACCCCTCGGTCAGGCTCGCTGGGCACCACCGGGGCAGGGGACCGGAGGGGGGCTTCACCCTCGAAGCCCTCAGATCAGCGCCACACCCGCACAGGGTGAGGTGCCAGGGCGCCAATGAAGCAGAGACCCACATAGGCAAACTCACCCCGGGCAGCCCTGATGGCGTGGAGCAGGTGGCCCTGTGAATACTCTTCCTTCTTCCCATCATCTGGTGTGGTCAGCGTGGGAGCCAATCGTGGGGGTTCTGGTTGAAGCTGTCACCTTGTATTTAGTGACCAAGAGGTTTGAAAAGCAACTCCCTCCCTCCTTTCTCCCCCTCCTCCTCCTCCTCCCCCTCCTTCTCTACCCCCCAATCAAAATGTTAATTGTTCCAGCACACCTGGGTGGCTCCGTTGGTTAAGCATCTAGCTCTTGGTTTCGGCTCAGGTCGTGACCTCACGGTTTGTGAGTTTGAGCCCCATGATGGGCAAGAGTTAAAAAAAAGATGTTAACTGCTCCATGCCTAAGTTAAGTACATGTATAAAGCAGTTCCAGACACTATTCTCATTTTGCAGATGAAGACTTTTCATCCCATCGTTAATAGCCGTAATACGAGCTCGGTGAACGTGTTGTATGTTCCACAATCATTGTCTTAAATAGACCTCGTGGAGAGTCTGAAGCAGGTGTTAGTTATACCCATTTCACAGAAGGGGATGCTGAGGTTTGGGGCAGTGATAGCTTTCACATGGTCAGCCTACAGCTAGGAAATGGGGAGTCAGGGTTCAGGCCCAGGCAGTCTCCCGAGCACATTGGACAAGACCGTGTCGTAATTCTGGAGCCGTCCCCATCCCTGACCTTTTGCTCTGGGGTCAGCCTCCTTATGAGCGGGGAGGGGGAAGCTCCCATGATTCTAAGCTCATGGAATGCAGGACAGCTTGGGTCATTGTTAGGTGGAGAGTGATGTCCAGGGCAGCAGAGGTCTGACCCCTGGAGGACAGGCTGCCCTGTAAGAAAGTGCCCCCTGACCCTGGGGGCTCTTGAGCTCTTAGCAGCCCCGGGCTGTGGTCATTAGGGGTGGGGGTCACTGGCTGGGAACAGCTGAGTCCTTCCTCCTGGTTGGGCCCCTGGGTCAACACACACAGCTGAGACTCTGGTCACAGCACCGAGGATCAGGTGTCACGCTAAAACACCAAAGCCATCCCCTGGTTGAGCAGAGAGAGGGATCTGGAAAGTCCCCAGAGGGAAGGGGACCCTGGTCTGCTGCCTCTTGATCCGATTATGAATTTTAAAACTCCTTCAGTTACAAACGCATTTAACCAAAAAATCCCTCCAGACGTTTGAAAATAGCCTAGAACTAACAATAGCAGTGATAATACCAATTGTCAACATTGACCGAGCTCTCGTTAGGTAACCCTTTTCCGTGAATTCCCTGTCTGACTCATTGACCAAGGGAAGGACAAGGAGTTCAGCGGGCACGGGGGGAGGGGCAGGATCCGGAGGTGGCCGGGACCACCTCCTCTAGCCAGCCCACCTGACTGCCGCTGCCCTCCTTGCCCCCTCTCCCCGCAGGCTTCTCGAACCTCTCTCTCGGGGACCAGATGAGCCTGCTGCAGAGCGCCTGGATGGAGATCCTGATCCTGGGCATTGTGTACCGCTCGCTGCCCTACGATGACAAGCTGGTGTACGCCGAGGACTACATCATGGACGAGGAGCACTCCCGCCTTGCGGGGTTGCTGGAGCTCTACCGGGCCATCCTGCAGCTCGTGCGCAGGTACAAGAAGCTCAAGGTGGAGAAGGAGGAGTTTGTGACACTCAAGGCCCTGGCTCTGGCCAACTCAGGTAAGGGCGGCCATGGGCCCCACAGCGGGAGCCTCCTGAGGTCTTCTTGGGCCCGGGGAGCACAGCCCTGGAGCTTGGGAGCAGGGGCAGGATGGCACGGAGATGCCGGAGGTTCTTGTCACCAAAGGTTGTGCAGGGGTTGGCCTGGAGCTAAGGGGGTGGTGACGGAGGCCAGCAATAGGCAGGTGTTTCCCAAGCCCTTGATTTGCAGGGCGTTCTCTGCACTGAGCCCCTGCTGTCTGGCCCACACCGTCTACAGCCACACAGACGCCACGGCCAAGTTGCTAAGGGTCAAATCCTGCTTCTACTAGGGCAAGTCACTTCCCTCTATGCCTCCCATTCTTTATCAGTAAAATGGGAACAATAAAGAGTCCCTTCCCCACCAGACTATGGAAGGGATTTGTTTGCATATCATTATAGCCTACTCACAACCTGCTTGGCGTATAGTAAGTGTCGACCCTGTTAAATAAATTAGCAATGAACTTACTTAATTCTTAAAACCCTATGAGCAAGGATCTCATGATTTTTTTACGTCATTTTATAGATGGGGGTACTGAGGCTTGGAGAAAATTGCCCAGGGTCACCCTGTCAAAGGGTATCAGAGCTAGGACTCAAACTAAGGTCCTCTGGTTGCAAAATCAACCCCCAGCTTATAACCAACCACTCCTTGAATCTCCCAATTAAATTGCTCAGGCACGAGAGAGAAAACCTTCCCAACTGAGTTGTCTGGTGTGTCATTAAAAAGGAGGCTTCACGTCCGACTTGATTTTGGCTCAGGTCGTGAACTCATGGTCGTGAGATGGAGCCCTGTGTCAGGCTCCGCACTGGGCAGGGAGCCTGCTTGGGATTCTCTCTCTCCCTCTCCCCGCCCCCCCCCCCCC